>VXBT01009197.1:906193-945132 GCA_013400235.1 Oriolus oriolus
TCCCCGCGGGGCCGGGGCTCTCTCCGGGCGGTGCGGGGCCGGCTGCGGGGCCGGGTGTCGCTCCGAGGGGCGGCGGTGCGGGGCCGGGGGTCGGTCCGGACGGTGCGGCAGGGCCGGGCCGGGGGCGGCGCGGAGGTGCCGGGCCGGCTGCGGGAGGCGCCGTTATCGCGCAGCTGCCTCAGCCCGTATCGCTGCTGCTCCTCGTTGGAGAACAAAGAGGATCAATTAAGAGTGTGCAATTACCGCCGTGCCCTGCCGGCAGTAGGCACGGCTCGGAACGCCTTTCCTCCCGTCGCTCTCCCAGAGAAGAGTGCTCCCCTCTGTTAATCTGAGGCAGTTTGGGGCCATGCAGCGCTAATGAGCACAATACACGTTTAAAAATCAACCAGTTTAGTGCCTTAAACACAACTGAAAGTGAGAAAATAAGGGACTAAAGCGCATGTGCCCTTGAATGTCTTCTCCAGGATTCATGCCCATTCTGTAGCAGAATGGGTCAGAAGCAACGCACAGCTGTTACTTAATTTTTCACTGCTTTTCATGCCTCTTAGTTGCATTTGAATATTTCCTTTTGTTAGTCACCATTTCAGCATTAAAAAAAAATGTGGTCCTAATAAATTTTGCTGTCAATATCAGCATGATTTATGTGTGTGGTCATCCATGCTAATAGTTAATGCTCCAAGACTATTTCATTTTACAGCATCCTGGAGACAGTTACTGATGACATTTCTCATCATCCTTTGAAGGGGTAAACAGTAGCAGTTTTGCAAAGTATTAGAGCAGTTCTGCCAGTTCAAAGAGGACTGTCCACCTACTGAAATACTTTCCAGAATATGTGCCTTCATAGATCAGCAAATTGAGGTGAGGTTAAGCAACTTGCTCAAGGTCATGGAGTGTCAGTGACAGAGTTAGCAATAATGGAATCCAGCCATCCTGGCTGCTGGCTCTGTGCTCTCGTTGGGTGACGCTCCCAAATAATTGCAGGTAGTTTAAACACTGGTTTGCGTAAGTGTGTGTTGAAGCCTTCAAAACATTTTGGAGAAACAAAGTGTTTATGGAGTGCTTCAGATCCCCTGCTGCATTTGCATGTAGCTTAAAGTGATTGCTCAGCTTGGCAATTGCTCAGCTAGGAGGGAATTTTGAAGAAGACTTTGTGAAGACTTTGTGGTTTATTTTGTAAATATGCTCTCAAAAGGCATCAGTTTTACTGAGTATATAGTGTAGAAAGACTTGTGTACATTTAGGGGATAGATCATGAGATGTAACAAAAGTAGATTACACTGTAATTAGGCAACTTTTAAAACAGCAGTGTGGAGACATGACTGTAAAGAGGTTTTCTTCTGAATGAAGTGTTTACCCGATGACATTCTGCAGAGTTATTTGCAGTTGTTATGAAGAAAAACAACCAACAAATGCACTGGGAAGCCATGGTGATGAGGCTGTTGGAAGTTAAAATGGGAACAAAAAAGTTCCTCAGTTGATTTATTTATTCAGCAGGTACTTGTTAAGTAAAAACAAATCACAATTGATGTTATTTCTGACCCTGGAGAGAAGTTACGTTTCACTTCGCATTTTTCTCTGTCAAGTTAAATTTATGAAGAAAGGGATTTCAAAGGAAACACTGGCAGATCTGTGCTATTGTGACACCAGCAGTATATATTTAGTAACTTCAGGGAGGAAAGATCCTTATTGTGCTGAAAAAATATCAGGACAATTGTTTGTCAGGACTTCAAAGGGCCCTGGGAAGTGAGCTGGCATTGTTCAGGTGTTACATGCTGGCCCTAGTGAGTGTTACCTCTGACAGATCCCTGCTCCTGCGGGACTAGTCAGAGCTGCTGGGATCAGCCCATCCGTGCAGTGCAGATCACAGGCCTGAGACCACAGATCCTGGGTTGGGACAGATTTGCTTGTGCTTACCTTTATGTGCTGCAAGTAATCGTGGTGACTATTGACCACAAAATTTAGTGGTTGTGGTGCAGTGGAGGTGCAGAAGAGCGGCAGCCAAGTTTCTGTTCATGAGCTGTCTGGGGTACGTGACCTTGTTCTCACCGTTAGAGCTGCTATGGGGTTAATCTGGGCAGAGAAGTTGTGGTGATACAAACTTTCTCTGTAGAAGCGCTGGCAGTTTCTCATTGATGGGAAAGGTGTGCTGTTACCAATACTATCAATGCTGAACCATCACATTTCCCTAGCATACGTGTGGTTAATCAATCAGTCTTTGGGAAAAGTGCTTTTAATACTGTCACTTGGCGAGATGTCCCAGCAAGGTGACTTCTGAGCTAAAATTATTGTCTCAAAAAGGATGCTGGTTGCTTGCTTAGGAATCCAGAAATTTATACTCTGAATGACACTGCTGTGCCAGCAAATGTGTCTACTATAGGCCTAGGTTTGCCAGACGTTAGTTTTGCCGGTTTGGGCGGTAGCTCCTCATCCAGCCAAGTTAAATAGGAAAAGGAAGCAATAATGGGATATACTTTTTTAAGACTGGTGGTTTTCCGCATGCAGGTTGTGGAATCGTGGGAGGCTTGTGCACTGTTTTCCACAGATGTGTAACAAAAATGACCCTGTTGATAGGCGTAGTGGTCCATACCTCCACTGATACTGAGAATTGTGGGGTTTTGGACCCTGAACACTTGCCACGGACTGAGCTGAAGAAACTGGAGATGTGGTATGAAGCCAGGAATTGGAATGAAACATGTGCAGTGTTTAAATAAAAAACTAAAGCATCAAAATAATACTGATTATTATAAATAATGCTTGAAAATTTTATTAAATATAGTCAGTTAAGTTGTGTAGCTGTAGCTCACTGTTGCTTTTATGGTAACTTTAAACATTTATTTGAAAAAGTCCTTTTTGTTAATGTCAAAGTTTGCTTGTGTTTCTGTTACACATGATGTGCACAGTGTAGATAGGTATGAGAACCAAAGATTCCAACATATTCTTACTGCAAGCATTGAGCTAACTTTAGTAAAAGAAATTCAAATAAATAATTCTTAATCTTCTGCCTATGACAAGCATCAAAAGTTATTTTGTATTCCTATGAGCTGGCAGTTTTTCCACATTAGCTTTTCATATAGTCTTAATATGTTTGAATGGAACAATGAAACTCACTTTGCAATAGTACGTGAAGTTGTTCAAGAAATAATACTTACACTTGCTGTACAAAGTCATTCCAGAGTTTGTTGATTCTTCTGAAACAAAAGGGATTCACCATAATTCCAAGAAGCACTCAGAACCCAAATTGCCACTTACAGAGCCATTTCTTTTTCTAGACTCTTCTTAATAAGGTAACACAACATCAGCTTGGAACACTATCATTGGGGATTTGTTTTCAGAATATTATTAGTAGCATTTCAGTGAAGTGGAAACAAACCTGTGCTCTGAAAAGAAACTGGATCATGGGGAAAGACATTCCAGTGAGATCCATGAATTTAAATTGTACAGGGATAATTTGCTATTTTAATAACTAAATAAATAAATTTAAAAGCTTAGTTTGTGAATAAGAATCAGAACCTGTAAATCTGATGGTATGACAGATATACTTTAGTAAGCACATGAACGTGTGTCATGTTTCAAGTATGGAATACGTATCTGGTGCTTGGAAATGTGATCATCATGATGTTTAGAATGCAGAAACAAGCATTTGTTTTTGATTGTTCATAATGTTTGGGCTATTTGCTGCTAGAAATTTCAGAAACTAAATTCTTTAAGGTGCAACTAAACCAGGGTATTGGGCTGGAGAACAGGTGAAATGTACCTTGTTTTTAAAAGGCTTTATGGGAAGTGGAAATGGCATCTAATGAGTCAGTAGGAACTTTTTGTTCTTTTAATATTTTTTACTATAAAGTTAGACCTCAAAGGACACCTTCAGTTTGATAATTAACTTGTAGAAGCTGCAGTGAAATATGACATTCCTGGAGGGAGGAGAAGACTTTGTTCTCTCTGTCATGTGTAAAGTCAATGGTATGTGTGCTGAGGAGTCTGGCCTTAATTTTATATTATGAATTACATTTGGGATTGTTTCGTGGTTGGGTCATGGGTTCTGGTTTAATTCTGGAATGTCACTCAAAATAAAACAGAACTGTGGGGGGTGGCAGAGGGAGAATTGTGGTGGTCATACTTTGGTTGGAGGCGTTGGTAGCAGAAAACCTGTCATCTCTTAATAAAATAGTAAACCCCAAATCTCTTTGGTGTTACTCATCCCAGTCATTTTTCCATTCATTGCCTGTAACTATGCAGTTGGAACAGGGAGTTTAGTTTGAACAACTGTGAAGGTGTTCCCCATTCCTTTGTTGTGAATCCCTGGGATTTGGCATAGCTGGGTGCCTAGTTGAGGAGATTCCTAACTTGTTATACCTCATCCGGGGAGGTCATCCCTACAGAAGGGTTCCTGCCTAAACAGTGACTCCTGCTGCCTCAGTGTTGTTGCGTTTCCTCATTTCTGCCCTAGTGTTTCTCAGGTGTTGGTGTCCTGAGGCAAGGATGGGATTTCTTTTTGCTGTCATTTGGTTTGCATTGCAAAGACCCAGCATAAGCTGCCCTAGTCATGAACTGGGCCCCCAAATGCTGCCATGATACACTGGAGAGGTGCATATCCATTTATTTATAGCAGTTTGTTAAATAGATGGAAACCCAGTGCAAATATTTTTTCTATTTCAGTATTTTTGAAGGAACATAAGTAGAGGTAGATTCATGATCAAGCATCACGTTTTATATTTTTACACCTTTGTTAACTGCCGCAGTTTAGTATAGATTTATGGAAATAATCTTCTTGCCTTTTCTCTTTTTTTCCCATTTTTTCCTTTAGAATTGCCAAAATGCTTTGGAATTCTTAAACGATTCAAAAACTGAAGTCTCTGAGGATACAAAATCATAAGAACACAAGAAGCAGCAAGGAGGATTCAGTGCCAATGCAGCAACAAAAAAGACAGCCAGAGTTAGTGGAAGGAAATCTTCCTGTTTTTGTTTTTCCTACAGAACTTATATTTTATGCAGATGACCAGTCAACACACAAGCAGGTGTTGACTCTATATAACCCCTATGAGTTTGCCTTAAAATTCAAAGGTGGGTTTCTTAGGTTAAGTTCTGTTTAAGGGTTAGTTGGTGATCTTGAACAGTCCAATTATAATTCATGTAACAAATCGTATCTGTGACAAAACCAAACTCGTGTCTCTACATGTATCTGTTGATGAAGCTGGTGATGTCTTAATTCATGATTTGTTACCACTTCTGTCCTTTTCCTTGCAGTTCTTTGTACTACTCCAAATAAATATGCGGTGGTGGATGCTACTGGTGCAGTGAAGCCTCAGTGCTGTGTTGATATGTGAGTAGAAGTTGGTTGGGTTTTTTCCTAATATACAACATTTTATCATCTTAATTACTTTTGTTATTTAAGAGGTTGTAAATGACAGCATGCATGTTATAAAATGTAAGTTGGATAAAGATATGTTTTCGTAATCTCATGTATACTTGTGGCTCTAATTTTTGCTATTCTTTCCTTCTAAAGCAGAGGTATTATGATATTGGAGATATTTCCTTCTTTAATTTTGTCTTTGGGCATAAATAAAATGCCAGTAAATGCATCTTGCGATGTAGTTTGTCAACCAGGAACGAGAGTAATACGAGTCTCCCCTGAGCATATTTTTGTTAGAAATAACAAGAAAAGCAAAATCCCCAGGGCTGGGATTTGTTTGTGAGAAATACTCGTTTGCAGATTGCCAGAATGGATATGTATGCAGTTCTACTGAGCACACGTTCCTGGGCCACGTTAATAAACGTCGTTTTGCCTACCTTTCACCCCGACCACCCCTCTCATTCTCAGATCTCTGTGTCTCCTCATTGTCTCTCCTGTCAGGTGTTAACCCAGTAACTCAGAACAGCAGGAGGCTGCTTAAGTGACCACAGTAATGTACAGGGTCTGTGGGCTGCTGAAAGCTGAAGCAGAGTAGGTGTATAAGCTAAAACAGACCAACTCTTTTTAATCTTCTATTTGGCACATCATTTCTGTGCTGATGTACAGATACAGCTGAACAAAGTCTGAAGTACCTAAAAGAGCAGACTGAACTTTTTGAATAGACATTTTTCAAACTGTAAAACACGACCTGGAATAGAGAGATAACAAATGGCCATATACAGAAACCTTTTGTCAGATAGATAATAAGTGTGCTTGGGGAACGGCTGTTTATTCCTGTAGACTGTTTTCCTTAGGTGCAATTTGAAAAATTCCAAGGAATCACCAAATAGAAAGGAAGTTTAAAACATGGAACTAGAAAAAAACTAGTTTTAGGCATGGAACTAGTTTCTGTGAAAGTTTCAGTGAGTAGGGGCAACAATGCTAAAAATGGAACAAAACAGGTCAGAATATACCAGTGTATCAGTGAGCTATTCCAGTCCTCAGCAGACATTTACACAAGCTTGATTACATTTGGTTAAACAAATAGGTTTTATTAAATAAAGGAAAATAAGACATACACATGTTCCAAGGGGATTTTTTTGTGCAGCAAAATCCCCCATCCTCTTCCAGTGGTTGCTGTCTAAGGACAGTGTTTACTGCTGGGATATGAGCAGTACTATGCAAGTGTGGCCATTTGCCAGATAAACAGATATTCTACAGAGCTTCCAATTATGCAATGATCTCTAAAAAGAAACAGGAGAATGTATCTGTTTATAAGGGTCTGCAGAAAATATCTCCTTGCTTGGCAGCAGATACATGTTCTTCTAGCACAGTGTTATGTAAAGATTCTGTTTAGGTTGGTAGTTAGTACCATGGTACTAGGAGTAGGAACACCAATTTAAAAGGAAGTGTTAAAGGAAGAAATCAGAGTTGATCTGCTGTGCTGATATGCTGAGAGCTTTATGAATTGGGTTTGTAGGGGGAAAAAGCCTTTTGTTTTAGTGAAGGCAGTTGCCCAGCCAACACTCCACTTGCCGAAAGCCTGTCATAGGCACACTCCTTTGCCTCTGAAGTGACGTAAAACATCACTGCAGCCCTCTTGCTGAGGGGATGACTTGGTCTCTGTTTCTGTGTTGAATAGTCTATTCAAACTAGATACCAGTTGCAAGCACAGGCTACGTGCTAATACTTGTAGATATCTTGATGTGATATAGTTCTTTTAAATGAAGACTGAAAAACAAAAATCCATTTCTGGCAGAATTTTAATGTATATATTATCACAAAGATCAGTTTCTTGAAGCAATTTTAAGACTACTATCCTGTGTTGCTACAGGTACAGTCATTTTTTTCCCCTCATGAGATGGCAACCTTCTTATTTGTACGTATGTTCTTCAGATTAGCTGCTGTTATCTTAGAAACTTAAAATAACCTTTCACAAAAAACATTTGGAAAAATAGTTGAAATCCTTATTTACCATAAGAGCTCATACCGCTTCAAAACCTAAAAGTAGCTTTTCAATGCTAGATATGTATTCTCATGATGAATCACAAATGCAGAGAGGAGGCAGTTGAGCACAGCACTGCTCAGAGGTCTGTTTTGCTGTTGATCAGTACTATTTTAAAGCTGTGCTTTTTATAGGTTCCAAACATGCTCTCAGTGGTGGGTTTCTGATTTTGAAAATCCCTAGCTGACTCTTGTCCATAGAGTGAATGAGTTTTGCTTCTGAGAAAGTAGAATTGTAAAGCTTTGAGCCTGGTTTCCTCAAGAAGCTGGGCTTTTGCTTGCCAAACTCCTGTCCAACTCCTTTCCTTCCCTGGTCACTCCAGTCCCCTCGTACGTTTTAAAATCATTGGCCAGCATCAAACAACTTTGATACAGGAGGAGGAGGCATCTTTCAGATAATTGTTGTTTCATCAGTTGGCAGCTGGGCCTCAGACTGAGGCAAAGATGGGCTTGAGATAAAGATTTAATTGTCCTGTTTGGCCAGGAGCATTTATATTTGGGAATTAAAGCAAACATAAGGAGGGGAGAGAGGAGGCAAAATCAAGTCTTCAAGAACATTGAGTGATGGAGGAGGTAATGGAGGTCTGGATTATTCCAGTTTGTCTGGAGGAGTGGGACAGAGGGAAAACTTTGTGATATAGGATGTAATTCCACAATGGACATGCTTCTTAGTAGTTCATCTGTTTGAAAATGTTGTTTTTCTCTGCAGTGTGATTCGTCACAGAGATGTTCGGGCTTCTTACTATGGTGTCATAGATAAATTCCGTCTCCAAGTGTCTGAGCAGAGCCAGAGGAAAGCGTTAGGGAAAAAGGAGATTATTGCTACTCTGCTTCCATCTGCAAAGGAACAACAACAGCAAAAGGAAGAGGAGGAAAAACGAATAAAAGAACACCTGGCTGAAAGTGTCTTTTTTGAGCAGACTTTGTGTCAACCAGGTAGCTGAAATCTTTTACCCCTCCTGTGTTCTGAATCAGTTTTGAATAGCTCTAGTGACTAGAAAGACAAGACTTAAAGTATTTTTTAAATATAAACAGAAATAAATTTTAAAATAATTCTTTTTACTTACCTGTAAGACTGCTGTCTTTTTCACTTGAGGATGACAGTACGCAAGAAACCAAACTGTGGCTATGCTGTTTGTGCTGTTTTGATCAATGAAGACCCTTTGCTGCCCTGTGTTTGCACGTCATGCCTTGGAGAGTGCATCCGCTATTCCTCTGGAGCAGGAGTTCTCATACAGACAATGGGAATTTATCTGTGAAAGGATGGTAGTTGTTTTTTCCCTTGGGCTCTTTCAAAACATATGCCCCTTCTGAGTTTGTTCCAAACCCTTAATCCCCCATTTCCTGATGAGCAGGAAGTATGGCCAGAATGTCTTCTAAAGTGCTCCTTGTTCTGCGCCCTTTCCTTTGTCTGTCCCACAAGAACAGAAGAGCACAGTTGGTGGCTGAAAACTCTGCATGTTTCATACATGAGGAAGTGAGTCAACAGTCTTGAAAACCTGGGCCAGACAGTTAAATTGAAGGGGTAGAATAAAAAGTATCAAGTTGTACCTGAAATTAATCTAAACTGATTCTTGATGGTCTACATTCTTGTTACTTTTACTGATTTATACTGAAATGTTCTTGTCACTGTTATATTTTTCAGGACAACAAAAATCAAGTCCAGAAAATAGATGAACCTCCTTGAGAGTGTTCATGTTGTTAAAATGAATATGTTTCACTATTTATACTGAGTTTGTTGGCTGATGAAACACTTTTTATTAAAAAAACCTCATAACAGATATTAGTAGGATACGCAGTTAAAGCAAACCTTCAGAGCCCTTCTCTGGGCTCACAGAACAAAATGTTCCTGTGATAGTTGTTCCGGGACAGAGGGTTTGAGCCACTCTGAACAATCTGATATTGGTCTTAATCCAAATGCTATTTCTCTGCATAAAACCTTGTTGACTACATTATATTGCTTACTTACAGAAAAGCAGCAAACAAAGAAATTGCGGTCTTTGCATGTAACCTACAACCTGGAAATAAGAGATTTATGGAATTAAAATAGAGCACATATTGCTAGTCACTGAGGATAGGAGAAGTTGATAAAAACATTGGCTATTTTCCAATGGATCTTAAGGATTTGGTTAGAGGTTTTCAGCTAACATGTTAACGGCTCTTTTCAAAGATACAGTAGGCCTTTGAGTAGGTTCCAGCTGTTAAAGTGCAGAGCAATAAAGACTGTGAAGGACTCTTTATTGTCTGTGGTTTGCATTTCCTTATTCTGGTAATCCTGGACTGTCAGAGTGGTTCACTCTCGCAGTTTTTGTAAGATTCAAATTTTACTAATTTGTGGCATCCAAACTGACTCTGGCTCAGGTGTAGCCCTTGAATCCTGTAAAGAATGAAGGGGAGCTCATCTGGCCTAAGAACCTGTGCTCCTGCTGCAGGCGAGTTTTGTTCAGGAGGTGTGAGCAGTTACCTGCCTGTGCAGGTCTTTTGAGTGCTCATAACTGATTGATTACTGATCACTGAAGGAACATATCAAGGAATGGTGTCAGGATGCACAGGGAAACCTCAAGCATTGCTGAGACATCCAGCTGTCATGAGTGTGTATATATAGCAGCTGGGCCTGGCAGGCTCTGTTCCTCCAGAAGGGAGGGGTTTGGGAAGTCATGTGAAAACAAGTTCCAGCATCAGAACAGGGAGCAGCCTCCTCCACTGCAGAATGCAGAAGGTTTAGAAGGGTGGATCTAAGAGTTGTCTTCCACCCCCTGCAAACTCCAGAGCAAAAAGGAATATCTGAGGATATTTCAGCTCTCTTGTACTGCAGACATTTTTGCAGAATATTTAACATTTATATTATTTAGATATTCCTTACGATTGGTGCCGTCTTGCTTTTTCAGAAAACAGAACTGCCTCATCGGGACCTAGTTTACTCACAGTCTTCCTTGGAGTAGTGTGTGTCGCAGCACTAATGCTACCTACATTGGGGGAAATGGAATCCCTGGTGCCTCTCTACCTCCACTTAAGTGTGAATCAAAAGTTAGTAGCTGCTTATGTTTTAGGTAAGTACTTTGGATTTTAGAAATATTTTGCTGCAACATCTATGAGTTTGGAAAACTTTGCATATCTTTGCCACTGGCCTCAGGAAACTGGATGGAGACAAAGCACTACGTTATATTTTGTTTTGCATCTCGGCTTAGATCTTAATTTGCAGCCATGGTGATGGCAGGGTAAATTAGTTATTGTAAGTGTTTTAGACCAGATTTGAGTTGATACCTATTGCACACAGGCCCCTACATGCTAATTTCAGTTTTATTTGATAATGGGCCAACAACAGTCATCTGCCAACAAAGCTGCATAGAATGTGCTGTTTCTTACTCTTGTATTGCAATAGTTACTCTATTGCAGAATGTAGAATGTGTTACTGTGTTTCTCCCTCCAGCCCCCACGAGCTGTTTTTTAAGGCTTCATTCTCAATACCTGTTTAATAAGCACTTGATATGTGTAGCAGTAAGTTGTAAACCCTGTCTGAGAGCACTACCATCCCCAGTTCTTCCTGATTTGTAACTTGCTCCTGCATTAGCCAGTACAGATGAGTTGCACATTTCATTTGTTATGACTATTTCTCTATAACTATTTCAGATTTGAAGAACAGTCACTCTAAACTCAATTCTCCTGTCCCACTACCTGGCAGAAATGAGGATTTAAAGGAAAAGAGCTAGGCAACTTCAAACTGATAGCTAGAGGTGAGGTAGTGATGGGGAAAGGTGCAAGTTCTTGATGGTTCATGCACACTCTGCTGACTCACAAAGGTCCATCTGCTGAAGTGGTTTGAAATCTCACTTGTGGCTCTTTGCCCAAACTGATGCTGATGGATTCTCAGATCAGGACCTTGCAGTAATCCTCACTTAGTTTTTATCTCTGCTTTTGAAAATTACTCCACGTTCTGCTGGTGCCCGCTACAGTTTTAAGCCCTTTGACTTTATACATTTGCAACAATGAAACCTGTTTCTTGATTCCCTATGAAGTTTTGACAGGTTTTGACTTCTTTGCTGCCAGCATTTTTAGTGTTCATGGACAGATTCTTTTGTGTGCAACTCTTGTTCATGTAGAAAGTCAATTGCTCATGAGAAGTTGAAACCACTTTCTTCCACAAGGAAGTACAACTGGATTGTGGAGCATTTAATTGGCAAGGGTTGTTATACCACATCAACAGGACTATATGATACTTGAGAAGTATTTGATTAACTGAAATGAGTTACACCCTTTATTGTCTGGAAGTCCCTGTACAAGTGGTACAGGCTGTTCTCCAGAAGCCTCTGCTGTTCCTCTGTGATGATGGAATTGATCCAAGCTAAGGATCCAGCAGTTGTGGGAGCACTGGTTGTCTGAACCAATACAGACCTTAATAAATAGCTGAGCTGTAGTTCCTCTTTAAGGGATAAATTGCTGATCTAATGGAAGGCACTGTTGCAGCTCTGTTCTGTCATGCTTCTGCCTTCACCACCTTCATAAAGTAGCCAAGTTCCATCAGTATGGAGTGGCAGGAGATAAAATAGTCTCAGAAATGTCTTCATCCATGGTGAGATCTGTAGGCTTTAGCCGAGCTCTCTGAAGTGAAAGGCTGTTACAGTGACATCATCTGAGCCTGCAAGAAAGTGAGATTACCCAAGAACTGATAAATTGTTATTTTGATGTTACATAAGCCTGGAAATCAGGGAGCCCTTATGTTCTTCCCTTATGTTCCTCCCTTACCTTGTGCAATATAACCCATGGCTAAGGACTGCAGATTTGCACTTTTTCCTGTATCAGCACATAATTAAAATGAACTTTTCAGTGTGTCATGAGTAAGTTTATTAGCCCCTATTTCCTGTTTTCATCTGGTTTTAATTGTTTTTAACCTCTATCAGAGCAGTTCTTTTTTTCTTCCCTCTTTAAAGGTCACAACAAAGAGTCTGTTGAAAGCTCCCTCTGCAGACTGACAAGGAAGCTTAACATCCTTGTCTGAAACTGGTCTTTGATCAGTTATTATGCACAGAGCAGAAAAAAAGCCTTGGAGCCTTCAACTAATCTGCCTTACTGATGATGCAGCATTTGAATGACACTGCCCGTAACTGGCCCCCAAGAAAAATGGGGTGTGGGTGCTAGTGTTACACTGACCCAAGTCAAAAGTTCAATGTTAAGATTTTCCAGCAGAGAGATCAGTAATTGTTTGGAGTATTTATATCTTCTTTGACATTCAGTTATTGCATGCACCACACTTCAGCATTGATTTTTGACTACATCAACATTTGGAGCCATACTTCTAATGTTGAAGTGTATATATAAATGCGTTCTGCATGTATTTATGCACTTTTACCATATTTTCTGGCCTGTGACAGGGTAAACTCCTTTTTTTAAAATGTTTTATTTCGAGTGAAATCGAAGTGTTTAGTTCTTCATTTTTGTCTTTCAGGTCTCATCACCATGGTTATTTTGAGAACATGAGCAATGAGTTCATAGGATGTCAAACACCTTACTGTATATTCACATCATGAATGTGGACTGCCTTTTACTCCCATTTGGCTCATTAAGATGCTAGCAAAACTGTTCAGTGATTTAAGATACCTTCAGAAGTGTAATATATTTTAACTGTGTATAATAAATGAAAGACTCAAAGCACTTTGCGGTGCTTCTGTAACAGACAGCTATGAAATGTTCAGTGATACCTGTGAAAATAATTTGAAAAAACTTTTATATCTATGCCTACTGTAAAAAATCCTTATTAAAACAACATTTGTTATTTTTAGTCTATGTTCACATCAGTGCGTGATCACTATAAAAGCAAACTGTCTTCTGTAAAAACGCTCCTTTGGTTTGTGGTTGTACCTGCCAAGGCTGGCACATAACACTTCTGTATATACATACCAGAGGAGGTGAGAGTCGTGACTGATCATTGAAGAAAATGAAAAATTCCATCAGTGAAACTATGAAATAAACCATGAATTTTGGGTGAAGAAGTAATTCTCAAATTTCTTACTCCATCATTACCAATATATCATTGAGTGCTCATCTTCTTACCTGGGGCAATAATTTCTTGCAACAGCCATTTTGTACCACAATTGTATACAATAAAAACAAGTTCTTTAATCAGATCACTTCATTTCTTAGGGATGCATGGAAATGGCATTAACGGAAGCTGAACTCATACTAATACAAAATTCACCATTTTTTCTATTTTAGAGACCAAACTAAGTGTAATAGCAAAGGCATTTCTCTACATCCCTCGCTCCACAGCTACCACAGGGACTTCTTTTCTATCAGAAACTCCTGCTTAAATGCCAGTTTCATATTCGAGGTGAACATTAATCTTGTTTCATACAACAAGTATTTCCCTTCATTTGACATTTCATTGTCGAGATGTTAATTCTAAAAGGGCAGCTATTACTGCGTTGCATTCATACAGATAAATCTTTGTTTGTAAGAAGTCTATAGAGTATGCTCTGATATGAATAAAAAAGTTTGGAAATCAAACCTTCTTTCCCCCTGCATGTTACGGGTCACTTTTCTGCTTCATCATGGAAATACAAAGAAACTGTGCAAAAACCAAGAGTTTCTTAAAAAAAAAAAAAAAAGAGAGAGAAGTTGAAAAAAGTTGTTAACCACTACATTTTTTCTTATTTAATGCTAGTTCAGTTTGATTCTTGGAAGAACTGGGATTGTGTCATCTATCAGCATCAGATGATAAGGTCAAACATTAACATTCACTAAGAAAAAAAACCAAAAAAGGTTCCCAGCTGGTTTAGGAGGCCGTGTGCCAGAGCATGCTGCAGGCACAGCACTTCCCTCCAGCACTGAGTTTGTGGCTGGGTCAGTGTTTTCCTGGCACTGCAGGGCTCTGTTCTTGTAGCTTCACTGTTCCTCAGTCCCTACACTGTGAATTCTGACTTTCACGAGGTGGTTTAACCTGCTGCTGCATGGGGAAAGGTGAGGGAATGGAACAGAAGTTGGGGAGATAAAGGCACCATGTGGTACCTTATCTTAGCACCCACAGCCAGGCTAAACATTTTGTTGTGCCCAAGCTGATTAAAAAATCCCTACACAAACCCTTTTTTCCCCTATATCCTGGTGTTCCAGTCATGGACCAGGATCATGTTTAGCCAGGCAGTTGCAGAAGTACAGAAGTGACAATCTCACCTGTAGGAATTCAGAGTCACTGTAACCAGGTCTGACACTTGCAGCTGCCTCCGTCCTGCAGGACAGCACATGCATGGAGAAGGGAGATCATAGGACACAGATGCCAGCAGTTGTTTTCAAGGAATCTGAAGAGAAACAATTGGTTTAGAAAAACACCTTGACCAAAGAAATCAGGAACTGAAAGTTACTGTCAACCAAAAAGACTAAAAACACTGGACCACTTCTTTGTCAAGGCAAGTGAGGAGCAATACACAGGAAAAAAAAGATTAAATGCACAGAATAACTCAGCAGATGCAGATAAAACTGGTGCTAGGGTGAAATAAGGATGACAAGTGTGAATTCTGACTTCTTTCTCCTTCAGGGAGATTGCAGCACACTGCAGAATCACAGATTTATCCCAGTTGGGAAAACAAGACCTGAGGACAGTTTCAGTTCAGCCCTAAGGGAGAATATATCAAATTATGTTACAGCATAGTCATAGCAGGGCACCAGTAAAATTTTACCAGGTAAATACACAAGATTTGTAAGATATTTCCTGATTTTATATATATTTATGTGCATGCACGTACTTCTAGTACTTACATACTAGAGTTGCAGGAAACACTGAACGCCTTTGGAAATAAGACCTGAGACAGTGAATATACCTCTTAGAAACACCAGGAAAAACAGTTACGTGTTCACGTCATTTCCCATTCCTGACTCCTAACACAAACAAACAGTCATTTCCTTGCAATGGGCAAGTATTTTCAGCAGACAGTTCGGGAGGGCTTTGAGATCATCCAGCAGAAACAATCCTGGTGTTTACCCAGCACTTGCTATGGCACCGATAGCTCAGACGAGCTGTGCTGGCAGCAGGAAGTGGGAACGCTGCCGAGATCGCTTTGGGGAGTGTCACTCCCAGTCGCTGTAGGCTTGGTACATGATCTTCTCTAGCTGTTTGCACTTGTCTGGATCAGAA
Source organism: Oriolus oriolus (assembly GCA_013400235.1). Classification (NCBI taxonomy): domain Eukaryota; kingdom Metazoa; phylum Chordata; class Aves; order Passeriformes; family Corvidae; genus Oriolus; species Oriolus oriolus. The sequence goes on from VXBT01009197.1 coordinate 921,709, forward strand.
AATCCTGAGATGATCCTGTTTCTCTAGAGGAGTGAATCACGGAGTGCTCGAAACTTCAGTAGACCCCAGTGCACTGTTCCAGAGCTCCAGGGGCAGACGGGGCTCTCAGGGAATCAGGTGATTACACCAGGAATCACAGCTGATGGTGGAGCCCCAGAGAGCAGTTCCGGCACCCTCACCTTGTACAGGAGGCCTTAAAACCCCCAAAACCTTGAATCATCTTCTCTGCCAGATGGGTATTTGAGTTGTTGGGTCGGAGCAGCTCAGGTGCTTTGCCCTCTGGCCTTGCATAAGCCCCTCTGGGCAGAGAAAAGAAGGGAACACACTGCCCTACAAAGCATGCAGGGCTGAGCAGTCCTGGGATTGACCCTCCTGCCAGCTGTGTGCAGAGAGAGGGGCCAAGTGGCCATGGAAAACAAGTTCCCTCCTCTGTTCCTGGGAAACAGGGCACTCACCTGCTCGCTGCAGTGTAGGGAAGGCACCATCTCCCATTAGAGCTGGAGGAGAAACAGCCCAAGTTAATCGTGCTGGAGTCCCTTTCCTGCAGGCATAATGTGCTGCCTGAGGAAATTAAGACTGAAACCACTGAAGGAGAGTGAAGTTCACTGCTGCCAGCAGTCCATCACTCGTTACTGCCCCACAGGAGCTGGTGAGGATTGGAAAACCATCGCCACACAGTCAGCAGGAGCCATTTACAGATAACAACCTCAGTGAAAGGAGCCTGGAGAACTAGTGCATCCTCCAAAAAGGAGTGCTGGAGGAATGAACACAGGCAGGCGACACTTGCAGCATCCCAACTAAAGCTGAGTAACAGCATATGCTCACTTTTGGGTGTATTTTTCTCTTCTATAGAAGCTGTCCCCTGAACGCTAATGAGCTGTTTACTTTGGATAATGAACTGTAGCTAATGCACATCAGCTCTTGGAAATCCGCAAAGCTGTATGACCATGCTGACAATATAATGTGGAATTACATGCAGGCAAAGTGACCACGCTGGTCTTCAAAACACCAGGGACTGCAAAGAAATAATTCAAACAAGAGCACAACCATGATTACAGCTATGGGTGTCTTCTCACAGTGAGGGAAAAGGCAGGTAAGAAGGTCTACCTAAGTAACAGGTGCCCTGTAATGGAACTTAAATGCATGTTTCCAGTTAAAAAAAAAACAAACTAGCAATAAAATTTTCAATAGCAAAATATGATTTACAGTAAAAAAATGAGAGTGTTCCTCTCTAGAAAACTGCACACTCAGTGGCTCGAGGCATGAACATCAAGGCATTAGATGAGCATTTGCTTTGACAAACAAAAAACTACCATGAAGAGACAAATAAAACTGCAGTAGGGCTCTGGAAACCCGTGTTCCATCAACATCACCAAACCCATTAGCGCCTTTCCCCCAAGAATCTGCCTGGAATCTCCACAATCCAAACCGACTGCTGAAGTGAATGCACTTAAAATGAAAGGATGTTGATGTATTTTTAGCAGGAAGCTTCTTGCAGTGATTTCAGTGCCAGCTTTATTTAAACTGGCTTGAAAGAAAACACAGTACCCGATTTCTGTGCCACAAACCCCGACGTGTGCTATGCACATCATGGGTTTGATTTTTCTTCACAGAAGGACAAAAGTTACAAAAAGTAACCAGGAGAACCACATTTCCAAAGATTAGTCCCTGCAGCAAAACCTGCTTCCTCTTGAGCAGCTCTTCCTACCTGGGTTGACACCCAGCAAAATTCTAAACATTTACATACAATTATTTGTCATGGAAGGAAATCTTAAAATAGCAAGCATTTTCTAAGGCTCTTACGAAGCAAATAAAAGAATAAGAAACCAACCTAACAGAAGAATTTTAAATTTGATAAATGCCAGGTTTGTCTGAGGAATCTTTGTGCCATTGGGGATGTCTCACCAGTTCCTTGAGACACACAGGGGAGCCAGCACGAAGGCGTGTTGAGGCTGTGTTTGGTTTTGGTTTAAATGCACCCGACTCCTCCCCTCTTCTGAAATTTCTGCTCCCAAGCCAGCTATTGAAAGTCAAACAAGGTTATTCTCCTTCAGTGGCTTTTTTTTTTTGCCTCCTCTCTTGTGCTTCTACCACAAAGCCCCAGTGGTGGAAGCAGTCTCAAGATGTGTGTGGAGTCTGGGTCTTTGGGATGCAGGGTGTTTGCCTTGAGTGCTCTGTGCCAGAGGAAAGGCATCTCCTGAGCAAGGCCTGGGCTGGCTGGCAACTGCTCTCAAGTTTATCAAACAAGGATGCTCCCACCAGATATGCAGAAATGGAAAGGCTCCACTGGTACAGGTAAAACAATCACCCCCAGAAAATGAACGTGAGGTGACAATTTTCGCACCCAGTTATTGAAAAGGATTCTTGCCAAGCACTCCTCTCTGTGTCAGTAAGGTTTCAATTACTGTACTGTAGCTGTAAACATTCAGTAGCATTTACAAATATTTTAACTTGTTGCTTCCAGGAGAAGAGGGATCAACTTAAACTCCATCTGCCTGTTGGTGATGAGAAAGGTTGCTTAAAACAGGATAGGAAGAGCTCACACAGTTTAATTATGACTCCTGAAGCTTTCTATTTTAAGTAAATGAGTTATGACTCCAACATATGCAAGAATACAACAGCATAAAGTGAACATTTCTGAAATGACGACTGCTAAGGGAGGCACAAGCTGTTCTCAAGCTCACGAAGTGCTGGAGGTCCCTCCAGTCACTTCATTGGAAAATCATTGCACAATAGCAGGGCTGGACTCACAAACACAGGACTGATACTGTAACCACAGCACACATCTATAAATGGAAATATCTCAGTCTCACCAGACTTTGTAGACTTGTTTTGTTTCTATGGGCTGGTGATCATTTACTCTCAAGCGTTCTGAAAAAAGGTGAAAAGAAAGAATTTAGGATTAAGTTCTTACCCTGATCTCAGGAGGACCTTGGGCAGCTGATCAGCTGAGCATTCAGGTCACCCGCCTCACTGGCAACACACAGAAGACCCTGCAAGTCAATCTAGCTGAGGCACAGGCTCGTTTTTCCTGGCACTTGTACTTCTCTTCCAGGGGGAAGTATCTATCCCTCTGCTAAATGCAGCAACCACCGAAGGGCTCGTTCCAAAAATACAGCCCCCTGAGCACTGGCACGGTTACTGACGTTCCCTCAGCAACTGTGTCACTCCAGAGAAGGTGGAAGGAAGAACACCCATGCGTTGTCAAGGAAGACACAGTGGCCCAAGAGCTGATTTAACTGCCAACAAATCCCACAGGATAATTTTCAACCAGAGCAAGCAAGTGCCAAACGAACACAAGTGTGACTTTTGGAAGGTGCCATTCGTGGCAGAATCCCAGAGAAGCAGAGGCAATATTAAAAGCATGACTTACTAGACAAATACAGGGTTGATTATGTGCATTGTATAACATCCTGATTCCCTGCATCCAGACACATATTCTGGAGCATAACTTGGATCCAAAATTTTTCATTTCAGTGGAAAAAACCCCTATATGTGTCTCCGGACCCCAGGGTGCAAAACTGCAGTTTCTTGGTGATGCGGAGATAAAACATTGAGATGCTTTTCCACAATTTCAAAGCAATTTCTGTTTTGCAAAAGCAGGGAAAGAAATGGATACAGATAAATAACTATTTCCCTCTCCTCCAACAGCATTAATTGGCCCAGAGTGGTTGTGGACTCCCCAACCCGGGAACTGTTCAAGTCCAGGTTGGATGGGGCTTGGAGCAACCTGGCCCGGTGAAAGGTGTCACTGCCCATGGTAGGGGTGGAACGAGGCGGTTTTTAAGGTCCCTTTCAACCCAACCCATTCCACAGTTCTATGATTAACTGCCCTATTAAAGCAAAACACAAAGGCTCCCCACTTCTTCCCAAGACTTAAGACCCTCAGTACTTTGCACCAGCCAGCAGTAGCTTCTGTCTTCCAAACTATTTCACAACTTCCTCTAGGTATAAACTAGGGACACGTGTAACTTGTATTCAAAAATGTTTGGGTTTATTCTTCTTTATTCCTAGAATTGTCACAGACCTGCAAGACAGCATTGCACAAGGAAAACAAGGTAAGTCTGCTGCAGATTTTAATACCTACTTGCACGTTAACTAGACTGGGTAGAAGTAAATTACAATAGATATTCTGATTTTAAAAGAAAGCATTTAATCCCAGATGAAAACAAGAATATGGTTATCTAAAAAAGTGCAAAAACAGGAAAACACATTTATTTTTCCATTTATTGGCACTTATTTGAAAAATAGCATTAAATATTCAACAGAAAAGAGACAAGTTGACCCACACTCAGCTATTAAACCCCTCTGTACTGATGTGTCTTCTAACAAAGACTGGAAGAGACACCAGGAGGTTCATTCTTAAGAAATAAGCAAAATTTTTTTAAAAAAGAGTCTTGCTCTCACCACAGAAGAGTGAACGCACAGCAACTCTTTGGCACAAACCTGAAACTGCAAACCCAAACTTTGCCTCAGCAGAGAGAGCAAACAGAGCCCGGCACTCCTGTGTGCGCCTGCTCGGGGACAAAGGGCAGCTGGACTCAGGGAGGGACTGCAACCAGCAGGGTGACTCTGACAATAATTTAAGAGGAATGATACCAGAAGTAAACCATGTCGTATCTTAACTAGAACAGAGTCAGACTATTAAATACATTCTATTTTCTCTTTACAAGGACACACAGAAATGGATCCTCAGGTCACCAGGTCTTTGCACTCCAAGTAATCCCTTTCTCACTTTGATGGCTGCTGTCAGTCAAAGCTTCATCCATGTGAATCTTTCACAGCAGAGTTCAGCGCAGGTTCTTCTCCTACTTGAGGAAGTTTCCATACTGTTCTCACTTTATGACACGCTACAAAGATTCAGCGTTTAAAAATAAAACATTTTGCTTCATTATTAGCCTCTCTGGAGAGAAGGTTTGAAACCACATAGCACAGATGCACAGACATGTACAAACAGGGACTCAGCTGGGGGAGTTCAGCTGCACAACCCCAGTGAGGGTGTCACTGCAAAATCCCAGACAGCTGTCCATAGGAGGGGGGTCTGCAAATTCTTCCTCTTGGTTGGGGAATTTCAGAGTTGAGATCAGGATGCCTCAACACACTGACTCTTCAAACATCTCAGATTACCAGTTTCCAGGCTTCCAATCAGCATCTGAAGTTTCCAACAGCAGAAATGACTTGATGTCATTGTTTGAGGAAGCGACATCAGGAAATTAAACACAGATTAAATATGTTTGATGGCCTCAGCCTGTAAAAAGGCATTCAAGATTCCTCACCTGTCATATGTGAGGACAAATACTGACTGTTAAAATAATGCATTTCTGAAGTACTAAATACTAAAATCTCAGTATTTAACATATTGTTCCAAATATTGTCACTATTTTTCCCTATTAAAAGACCTTTAGCAGAGCATCTACCACTCCAATACATCATCTAAGTGGGGAAGAAAAAGAAATAAACCCCAGATACAAAACCCCAGAATAATGTTCCACACCTTACTTAGATTTAGTCACAACAGCAGTCATGATCATGAATGAAATCCAACATATAAATCTGACAATTCACCAATTCGTTCTTTTCTGACATTCAAAGGGACACAGAATTTATTAAGAGCCAATCATAATAGAACACATTAATAATAAGAATACTATTAATAATAACAATAATAATAAATTCCCCCCCCCGCAATATTCTCCCTTTCATATGAAGAAGAAAAAAAATATAAATATCTAACACTCTGGGAATAGAAAATATTAATAAGCTGCTTCATTGGTTTTAGGCTGAGGATAAATGTGAGTTATCTGCACCTCCATGGGCAAGGAGGACACTGGCTGCTGACAAGACAAGTCTTCCACAAGCAGGACACATGTACAGTGGTTGTAACTCGTGGCAAGGAGATCACATCCACTGCAAACCAGCAGCTGCTGACTGATGTGAGCACCCAACGTGTCTGCAGCCCAAATGCTTCTGTATTGTAGTAAATGTCATACAAATCACTAGAAAGGTGAATTCCTCCTCAAGGAACTATTCTGGAAGTTTTCTAGAAGCAATGACATTGCTGGAAGTTCCTATGAGGAACAGAATGGGTTACACACAACAGAAAGTCTGGGCAATATCCCGCCTGTTTCCCGGTGTCCATCAGCAGATTCCTGCTTCTCAGTCCATCGGCAACTTGGCTGTGAGATCGACGGGTAAAAACGGGGATCTGGAGTCAGAGAGCGACACTGGAGAGTCTGTGCTGGTGCCAGCTTCAGCTGGAGAGTCACAGGAGGAGCCTGCACTGCTCCTGTTGTCATCCAGGGCGTGTGAGGACAGACTGAAAACAGAACGACACGAGGGAGTGAGAAAGGAGGCACCGGCTCAGGTAAGTGGCCAAAACCAGCCCAAATCATCACAAAGCCATTCTAAACACACATGTGCATCTCTGAAGGAGCAGCAAGCCCTGTGATCTGAAATACACCTGCAGCTACACACCCCTCAGTCACTTCCAGACACACGCAGGACCCTCTGCCCATTTCCTCTTTTGCTCACCCAAAAATGGGGCACAGATCAGAAGTCCCACGCTGAGCAATCCACTGCCAGCTTTACTCCATCCTCAAAGCCCTGGGCCAGCACAACAGCCAGAGGCCTTTTTGCCAGGAGAGCCAATGATAAATTGTCCATCCTCCATTGTACTACATATTTCACAGGACACAAATTCGTAACTATAGCTGATCTATCATCAGTGATAGCAGCAAAGTGATTTTTTAAAAATTACCATCTCCTACATCAAGATGCAGCAATTGAACTCGCACTGCTATCCCTACTGTAAACAGGATGTGCAAAAAAGGTATGTTTTTAAAGTACCTTTAAAACATCTATTTTGCTATTGCTACCCAAACCTTGTGCATGACTTGTACATCAGCTGAGCAGCAAAAAGACAGAAATACTGTGAACAACCCTTGACAGCTGTGTGGGCACACCCTATGTATGATGAACCTTTTGACTAAAGCACTAGATCAAAATCCCTTGCTATTACAAATCACTACAATTTTTAACAAAGTACTTTTTATCTCCTCCCAGCTCCTCTGACAGACTCATGTTCCTCTATGACTAAGAGCAAGTGCAAAAAAGCAAAACCCAATTCACCCCAAAAGCATCAGCATTCACATTTGATTGCAATTTGAATCAGACTCCAAAAGCTAGCATCCATGAGGTGTCTTTTCCTAAACATGCTCAATTCCCATACAGGTGAAGCACGCTGTCAGTCAGGCCTAGAAACTGCAGAATTGTAGCAAACATTGCTGCCTGCCTACTGTGATAATTTCAGTGCTGTAACATTACGAGATACCTCTATTAAAAAAAGACAAAAGCAAGCACAAAAAACTTCAAGCATAATCACTGCTAGGAAAAAAAAAAGATCTGTAATGCTTCTGCTGAAAGGGACAATAAACAGCACGGTGTTTACCATGCCCCAAGGTCCGCCTGATGTGCAGCCTCGGGGGTTAGCATGTTGGTGGATCCTTGGAATAATCTTTTTGGGTGATCTTCCATCTCTGTCACACCTTTGGGAAGAGACAATGAGTGATAAAAATTACTACTCATTTAAACTAAAATCTACTTTCAAAGTACAGAGCAAACAGAATAGAGGTTCAAACTTATAATAGATTATTTCATATGTAGAGCATAGAATTTAGATGCTGGAATTTTAAAGACTGTCTGTTTCCTGGAACCATTTTGTCCAAGCTTCAGTACAGTGAGTTATTAACTATGGCTTAGATATCAGATATTTATTCTTTTGTTTCAGTTTATTCAGCTATCAGTTTACTGACGAGCTCCACCACAGCAGAGAAGCTGAAAATAAGGAAAAAGAACAAGCTCCAGGATTATCACAAAACTTTTCTACTGACTTAGATTTCCAAACACTCTAGAAGAAGAGAGGATAGATATATGCTTAAATAAGCTATGACAGAACTCAGATGAAAGTGCTTTAAAAGTTGTCTCGGAGCCAGAGGTGTTCTGTAACAAAGGTGAAGATTGAAGATATAAAAATAGGTGCCATAAAATTGCCAGAAGTTAAACTTGAAGAAAAATGCAGAAAGACAGAGAAACATTTCCTAATAAAGCTGTAAGGAGCCTACCAGGCTTGGGCATCAGCTTTGGGTTTTGAAGAGTTATTTTAAACGTATAGTACCTGTGTGCTTCAGTTAACCAGGACTTTCAAAGGTTTCTGTTTAAGTTAAATATACCAGTTGTATTTATTGTTTTGTTAAGGAGGTTATATCACATTTTTTATCACATCTACATGACCACAGCAATGGGGAGGAATCAGAACAAAACAATTATTAGCATTATGGAATAGTAAAATCTAATTTAATTATTTGTCTGTTTTATTATGTGTAATATATTCTATTTCTAGTCACTCTTTGAAGTATGAGCCAACTGGACAGAATGGTGAAGAAAGCTGTATGAATTATTATATGACTAACAAGCTGGCCTATTGTATTAGCCAAACCTAAACACCGTACCTTTTCTTTTGATTGATCCAAGAACGCTTGGTCGAATGCAGTTAATCGGGCTCTGGCTTCTCCTGCTAAAAGAAGACAAATGCTGCACTGAGATCACCATTAAAAGAGAAAGGCTGAAAAAAGAACCAAAAGATACTCAGAAAACAAACTGCTGGGTGGAAACTACTAAGAAAATAGGCATTAAAACAGCTTATCCAAAACTAGTCCTTTTTTTTCCCTCCCCTGAAGATAGACCAGGAAGCACAGAACAGAGGACGAAAAGTTTCATTACATTACTTCACAACCAGGGCAGTCTAAAAGCTCACATCCAGGCACTGACTACATCTTAGTTGACAGGCAGTGCTTTGCTGAACTGTGAGGGCCTAGTAAAATTTCATTGTATGCCTACATCACTCAAAGGAGTAAGAAACCCTAAATCTGTGTTTTCTTCCCCTCAGAATTCAGTTACTAAAGCTGTGAATGAGAGCAATATAGAGACTAGACTGGGAAGACAGATGCCACAATGCAGGCCATTCCCCAATGTTATGACATGAGGATTTTGACAAATGTTTTACACCACTGTAAAATCTAAAGCCTACATAAGTATATGAAGTTGTGTTTATGCTCAGAAATCAATTATGGATATAAAAAATTCTGGTATTTCAAATGCCTACTGTGAACAAGCTATGCCAATTTTCCATCACTGATATGATCTGGTGACTTACCTTGAAAATCTCCTTGTTGGACTTGGGCTGGGACTTGGAGGCAACCCACTGCTGCTCACCAGACTTTGCAAAGATGGTGAGAAACATTGCTGAGAGGAAAAGAGTGTGTTATTATAAATACTGTATCACTCCCATGTGGTAACAATTGGCACTTAACTGCAGAGAAATAAACAACCCAGTATCAGTTTCAGCAAGCAGTCACTGGGTATACTGAGACATCATTTTTTGCTACTGAGAAAAAGAAAATTAAAATTGGACAGATTCCATTTTCATGCAGATTTATTTCACTGGACTCTGGTTAAACAGACTTATTTATTTTTTATTAACCACAGCATAACAGCTGAACACTCCACAGAAATTCACACCCACAAGATGAGCAGCTGGTATTTTCTGGTTTGGGGTTTTAGGGGGTTTTATTTACTCTCTAGTTTCTTGTTTGCAGCTGAGGTAGAAAGGAGCAGGTGGCTTAATCTTTTGCTACTCATTTGGTTGAATTTATTTAGCTCTACTTAAGATAAAACCATTATTATCACATTTTGCTCACCTTCCCTATTCCTCGTGTAGGTGAAGGAGCTGGAGAAACTGGAACAAAGTCTACTTGCTTTGGTGATAGTGATTTTTCAAAATCATTGTCACTCTGTAAACAGCACACACAATTACTCTTATGATTAATTATGAGCAGGTACCTTAACAAGAAAAGGATTGCTTCGTGTGAAATTCCAAAGTTATCCTCCATCATATCAACAATTTTTAGGCAGCTATTTATGAGCTTATGCTTAACAAAAAAAAAAAACCCTTAAACATTACATGGAGAGTATCAGAACATGGAAGAAAATTTGAACAGGCAGACATCCATGCAATTTCCTTATGACATAGCAGCCCAAGGAACCCACATGTACCTTGAACGACTGATAATTGTATGCCTTGTTAGTGTGAAAAATTGCTGATCAAAAGCAGTGCTACACTAACACCTTAATTGTAGGTCAAACTATCAAAGGAAATGTTGACATGAGAGAGTCCCAAGTGTCCTGATACTGATGATAGAAACACAAATTAAAGCATGAATGCATTACCAGGCTCAAGCTCTCCTCCCATGAGTGGCTCATCTGCATTGCTACTTGCACTTCTCTATAAAGAAGAAAAGAAATGTATTGTCCCGGGCCCACAGACGGCTGCAGTGACTGTTCTACTTTGCCTTAGTACTCACCTTTCACGAACAGTTTCCCTGTTCAGCAAATTCATTCCTTCTTCCTAAAAGATTAGCACATGAAGAAGTAAGGTCAAAAAAAAAAGCACTTTGTTCCAGCAAATCAGAAAAGCTGTGGTTTCACTTCACTTTGGCATGTGGAAAATTTAATTCAACTCGGTTAAGCAACGATAACTTCAAGTTCTCACTCCATGAGATGGAGCAAGGAGAGAACGAGAAAGAGATGTAGCAAGAGAGACCATCAAGTAAGAAGTGCTTATGTGAGCTGGTTGTTTCCCAAGCAGCTTTATTTTCATTACTAACCAAGAGGTAGCTACAAAACTGAATAATGATAGTATGAACCAGAAATTCTGCACATGCCAGAGCATCTTTATGCAGTCTTGAGTAATATCATTTTACAAAGGCACTAGTACAGATAAACCTCAAAAACATGGTTGGATTCTTACCTTCCTCTATGGATTAGTGACTAACTAGACACTTGTCAGCATCTCATTTGCAACACACTGCATTGCACACAATGAATTCAGGATTCAGTGAGGTTTTTTTCTAAAAAAACCTCCATAAAATATTATTAAAATGGATCAAATATGTGAAATTAAACTAAACATTAACACCAACTACAAACATGACTCAATCTCTTCCTGGGCAGATACCATTCCTTAAAACTGCCTGAATACTACCCAGTCTGTTCAGTGAATGAGTAGATTCCCTGATTCAAGAGTAAAAGTTCAACTATACATCTTCACAATCCTCATCATAAGTAGGAAGAGTCTAACCTACTTCACCTGTGTGATAATTTGCTCAGATTTGAAAGAGATCAGAAGTAAATCACACAGGTTCTCAGTAAGTATACAGGACATGGAATTAATTCCAACTAGTGAATCTAATGCTCAAACACAAATTAGGAAGTTACACTTTTTGCTTTAATAAACGGATGGCACAAACATGAATGCAGAAGCATCTTCCAGAAGACTGAATTATCATATTTTACTTCATGTAATAGAGCAGAGCCATAATAGTTCATTCCTTTGCTCTCAGCATATTTCTCATTATATCTCCCTGCTCACTGCAGGGGGGTTGGACCAGATGACCTTTAAAGGTCCCTTTCAACCCAAACTAATTTATGATTCTATGATATTTACATATTAATCCTAAGCCTTTTTATATTGATAAAAAGAGCTGTACAACTGACCCGAGTGCTTTGGAGTCTATTTAAGCCAGTAGATTATTTACATAATGAAAGCAAGCGGTTATTTTCTTCAGGATTACTGCGCAACTACCTTAAATAATTGATGTGGGAAGCAGAAGTGCCTTCCACCAAGCAAGCACCATACCCTAAAAATGCTGTCTGAAGCACTGAATAGTTTTCTTAACTTTTGACCCTGTAAAAATCAAGCCTATCCATTGAAAACTAGCCAGCTAAAAAACAAAATTTAAAAAAAAATTAAGCACCTTCAAGCCAATTTTATAACCGTTCTACTGTCAAAAAGCGGAGATATAAAATGAAGGAGACACAAGAGTTTGAGCTTGTGGATTTTAAAGCTTGAGTCTTCAGCCTGCGGTGTGCTGGCTGGGAGCAGAGCTATCTGAGCCTGCTCAGATATTCCCCACACCACCCCCCTTCCCGAGTGTTTGCTCTGGTGCCCTTCCCCCTCCATTCGCGCTCTGACAGCACAAGTACAGGGATCTGGATAAGAAAATTATACAGATGAAAAATAGCCCAGCCAGAAGAGTACAGACTATTTTTCAGCCAGAGTGCTTCCTTATCCTGCTCATTTTCTGGCTGCACAAAAGTCTTGTGCCAACACAAGTTAAGGAACACTTTGTTATTGGCCCCGAATATTTATGCTGGCACTGCTGCCAAAAACTTGGTGAAATTTAACCCTAAGGGCTTACATTAAAGGCTTCCTTTCTAAAATGTCCATTTTAAGAATCCTCTCTCTGCTTAAATCTTCTCCTTGCTGTAAGATGCATTTTGCTTCATGAAATGTGGAACTGGGCAGGCAGTTTGAAAATAAAATCCACAGCCAGTTGAAGGACATTACATATCAACTGCAAAAAAAACCAGCCACCTATAAAAAATTCATTTAGAAGAATCTGTGCTTACTTGTTTGATTTGATGAAGACGGCTGCTGGGAATACGGACAGGAGATGATGGCACAAACTGCAAAACAAAGTCACATACAATTGAAAGAACAGCAGAAGGGAAGGAAAGGTGCCACAGGAATGTTAGCAAAGTAGTGCTGCCCCAAACTAAAATAAAAGTAATTTTAAAAAAACAAAAATCACTTCTAACATTCTCAGTGTATATATAAACTACATCACTTACTTGCAAGAACATGTTAATATGTATTTCCACATTATACTGCTTTGTAACCTCACAGATGCTAATTGGTATCAGCCTAGCTTCCATTCCATTTCCAGGCAACTAGAACTGACAGCCTTCCCCACAGAATGCAGCTGCTTTTCACTAGCACACTGTCACCTCTAGTATATATATGTTGACATAAATATTTTTCTTTATGTGACTCAGAATATTTATTTTCATTTAAGTGATCCAGAAAGCTCCCCAACAGATCCTTTAAAAATACAACGCCAAACAACACATTGTACAAAAAGGTTCCTGGACTGCTGTCTGCCTATAAATGAGTACTTTGACAGGTGAAAAAAATCAGCTATCAGAAGGCTAACAAAGAGTTAAACACTTTCTTTATGGTTTCTCAAGAGCTTCACCAATTTGGGTGAAATCAGAGAAGACGTCACTAAAAATGGTCTTCTGTTAATGTTGACAGATTTGCACCAAGATCTCACTGGAACGCTATGATCTAAAACTGCACACCCAAAACCGAGTAATTTAAAGTGATTATTTTCTCAAAATATAATTTTCTTTCATATACTTCCCATCCCTCACATTGTCAACCCTCAGTTGATTTATGCCATAGCCATTCAGGGAACAAAAATTCTAAGCTGAAGCCTTCAATAGAGGTTTAGCTTCTCTGTAAGATGACAATCCTTCCAAAAAATGAGGTGTCTTTTTAAAATGGATGTGTTCAGCAAGAAAGGTTTGCATTATTACACGTTTTTATACTTCATTCATTATAAGGCTTCATCTGCTTCAGAAAACATTACTAGAGCTCTTCAACATGCTGAAGGTGGAGAACTAACAAACATTCAGTTAACTGTTACTGCACCATCTTCTAATCAGTGCCACGGAGAATACAAAGATTTTGCTGCCTGACAGGGTAAGTTAACACAGACTATTAATGCTTCATACATCCAGAAACCTCCTTATAAAAAAACAAACATGAAGACATCACACCCTTCTTCTCACAAAAGAATTCAGCCTATCAGGCTCACACAGAGGATGACTAACGTTTGTGCCAGAATTTAGTCATTGTAATATATAGTACTAAAGTCTAACAGCTATAATGTCTTGATTTGCTACTTTTAGAGTCCAGTTTAGGTCAGCTTTACTATTATACTGGGTTCCCAAAAATCCTGTGCACCTAATAAAAATTCCTCCAAGCTGCACCAGCCAGTGTAGACCTTGAGTTGACCTTGATTCTCACACAGAGAAAAGGATTTGGACAATAGTGCATTCCTGCCTATTCACTCTGTCATTCCACAGTAAAAATGCATTTGTTCCACTCATTATATTCTAATTTTATGACTGTGATCCACATACTTTAAGGTTTGACATTAATAGAATATGTACAAAAACAGTGGCTTGCAGTACAAAACAAAAAATATAAAAAGACAATTAAGTGTTCCGCTGCAGGGTCTGATGCACTAACACAGCTCTGAGGATCCTACATCTTGTTTCCAACAAGTCATCATCCTTGCTTTGTCCGTGTGTAAAACTCACATTTGCTCTGTTTGCATCCTTTGATTTAATTCTTGTGAAAAGAAACCTCTGTCACTTTCAAAGGATACTTGCTAAACAAACTGAACCCATTTATTAAAATAATGCTACTCAAATCCCCAGTGTTTTAAGAAAGCAACAAAGCTTAATAAAAACATCACTATTACAAATATTAGACTACCACAGGGAAGAGAAATACCTTCCCCCCTACTCCAGTGCGTCGGATACCGCGTCCCAGTGCAGGTAAAGTTTCAGCAGTGCCAGGCTGGACGGAGCCACTGCCCAAGTGAGCAGGGACTGCTCCAGTGCCTCTGCCCTGCCCTGCAGTGCCCTCTGCCTCCTGCCAGCACAGCCACTTGCGGGGCCACACTGAACCCAGCAGGGAAATTACCTAGCTTAAAAAAAAAAAAATCAGAAAAAATTTAACATCAACTTCTGCTGAAATAGCACCTAAACATCTAACCACAGACTCAACTGCTCTGCTTAAGCAACAAAACAAAAACCCCAGCTATGCAAAACAAAACAAAAAAACACCAAAACATTTACTCACTGGTATCTTCTGGAAGGAAATAAACAGCAGATACTGAGCTTGGTTGACCCTTCCTTGGCAATTACACGTAGCATTAGAAACCTGCAGATCAAGCCCCAGCCCAAAAGGCACCGCTGCCCTTGCAGTCATCGTTATAAACCAGATGAAGTCTGAGACTTGGAGAAGTTACTCCAAAAACAGATTGTGGAATTCAGCTAAGCAACCGGGACAGCACTGAAGATGGAATTGATGAAGTATGACCTCCAGAGATTTTAGCAACTCCCACTGTTCCCATGACAGGGAACACCACATAGATTAGACAAACACTAATCAACTTTTTTTTCCATGAAGTTTAACGAAACATAAAGCTTAAGATGTACTTGTAATACTAAAATAAAGAAGTTTCAGTTGCTTACTGAATCTTTTAACCCTCTTACAGATTACACTGCCGTAAAACTTGGATTCGTTTTCTTAAATACAAAGAAGTGGCTTTTGAAGTACACTTTATCACCTTCTTATGTAAAAATGTAATTTACCAAAGTAGATGTGATCACGCTCCTTAGAATACCTCTAACATCATAAAACTAAATGTACTTTTTTCCTGTAGGAAGAATACCAGGGAAGGTTGCTTAGGGTCCTTGATGCTGAAAGTTTAATTCTTATCACAAAATCATTTCTCTGTGGATGATCCTGATTTAAGACCACAGAAGGATGAGTCTCTAAGATCCTTTCCAATTCCATCCTCCCTGCCACCTTCAACAGACCCATAAACCAGATCCTAACTCAAAGGAGTATTTCAAAGCAGACAAGGCACTGACTTAGCAGTCAGTGGGGCACTTGATTTTCAGTGTAAGTAAAATTTCATGTATTTTGTCAGCACCTGGTCAGCTGGGAGTGAAGAAGAAGGACACTTTTTAATAACATTAGTGTGAGAGGAAGGGTTAGGAACATCATCCCATGAGATGGGAACACTGGTTAAGTTCAGGAGACTGCAACATTTATGAGGGGCAGGCAGAAGAGCAGCCCATCAGTGAATTAGCTCCTGCTTCCCATCAAGTTCTGGGCAAGGCACCCTGAATTAGCATCTTTTTAGCCCAACAACTAAGGCTCTTCAGGAGTAAACACAATAAACCGAGCTTCTGCCTTTGTTTTTTTCTCCTTTTGCCTGACCACAAGCTCAAACAGATTTACACTAAGCTGCCTCCCTAAAAATATGAAGAAAGAGACTTGTTTACAAAATCTTGACCATAACACTTTCTTTCAGTTTTTTCATCCCAGCAGGAGAAAGACTTTTCCACCAATCTTTCTTGTACGTAACTATTGCGGTTCTGTTACAGATGCAACCTTCGCTCAAGTATTTGTCTGCACTTTTTTCTTAATCATCAGAAATCATTTAAGACATTGATTACTGTCAACAGTACAGCTATGCAATTAGTTTTCTTAGCAAGCTACCTTTCTTAAGTCTATCTTGGAACATCTATTTTATAAGCAATGTTATGATCACAATGAAATACAAGCATCTCCAAGCCAGATAGTCTATAAGTAACATTTCATTATAGCTACAGCATATTAATGTCACAGTCTAGTGCCTTGTTTCTGAAAGCAATGTGGTATTAGTTTCACAGACTATAATCTGATTTTGTTTATTCCTGTTTGCACACTTCTGCTTGGCACCTGATGGTGTAGGAGTTCTCTTACCAGGCTGTGCCGATTCATGACCGTGGTGCTGTTCCTGCGGGTGCGCAAGACGCTGGCCTGGAACACCTGTGAGTTATCGCTGTGAAAAGAAACACTTGTCAAATGCAAAAGCCATTTCCTTCCTAGCAAAAAGCACCTCTTCATATAAGCTCAGTTTCAAATGCTATGACAGCTCTCCTGTCGAGACAAAGCACTCCAGAGACAGGTAGGTAAAACTCTTTTAGCTTGTTGGCAGAGAGTGCAAATCAACTTGTTCATACTCCAATTCCCAGCTACTTCAATTAATGATTTCAATTCATCATTTTGTGTCTTCAGAATAATTGAAGAATTGTTTAGACTGTGGGGATTTTTTATGTTTGGAATGGCTGCTGCTTGTATATTCCTTCAAATATCCTTCAACAGAACAAATGTATAAATGGCTTGTAAGCTGTAACTGAAACCAGGTTTGATCCCACAGATAAAACAAAATTTAAAAATACAGCATCTTGATAAATCTTATAACAACAAACACTTAATATCTTCTGAACATTTTTCCAGGAAAGGTTAAATTAAACTTACAGTAAACCCAGTTTTTAAGGCCCCACAGCAGCGTGTCCATTTAAATGTTACAGGATTATTTATTTGACACAAAATGAACTTCTTTCTCAAGGCAACTTCAGTTCTATTGATTCCTAAAGCAAGTTGTTCTGGTCATGTCATCACCAGTGTGATCAACAGCCAATGATCAGCACTTAATGAATGCAACTGCAGAAATAAACTAAATTTTATGGTCGCTAGAAAAAAAATTCTGAGCCACAACCCTACAATCCCCATGCCCAAAAATCAGTGAGGAACGGCACAGGTGAACAAATCCAAATGTAAAACTGTAATTAGCTTAAAATAACAAGAATTCACACTGTATCTTTTTGTTTCGGCTGCTAACTTGTGATGAACAAAAGCCCCCCACAAAGATAATTTCTTCAAAACTAACCTGACCAACAGCACTACTTTATTGTAAGGACTGATAATCCTACTGCATTTTCATGACACACCATTGTCAGAATCCTCCAGTTTAAAACACACTAGTTAGACACGTAAGTTTTAGACAGCTTTTACGTAGCTGTAAATAAAAACCAAATAAAGCTTACACTGTGAAATAAAAGCCAACAGCAATTGGCATAAGCACTGTACTTTCTGCCAAGAAAAATGCACAGACTCTCCTTCTCCAAAATGTCAAGTACATAGGACCAGACATCATTTACAATTTTCCAAGAAGTTTCACTCAGCTCACACCCACGAGAGATCAAACAGCTGCCATCTGACAGAGGTGGAACAGGAGAAATTTAAGGGATCCATGACATGATGTTTAGAGATGAGTTTTGGCTGAGGCCAACAGCTACAACTCTTTTCAGTGTATGTGTACTCGTTGGCATGCAAACACAAGACAAACAGCACATCCTGAAATCCAGGGTCTGAGTCAAGAAAACAGGTTGGAACAATTCTGTCCCACATTACCGTAGCCTGAGTCAAATACTCAGGTCTAACTAGCAGAGAGGGAGAGAAAAAAGCCCTACAAATAATCCTACCTTTAACGTCCCTTGCAAAAACACCAGAACTGGTCAGATCTCAGACCTACTTTTCACAGAAAACTACAGTTCCCAGTAAAAATCAATTTTATTTGGCACAAGAACAAGAGTTACAAGTTCTGTGAAAGATAACTTCTGTGATCTAAAATACTCCACTTATAACTGTTCTCTGGATCTATGGCAACTCATTTTCCAAGTTCCTTACTAAATCTGTTAATGAAGAAGTCAAAACAGGAGGCAGAGGAGAAAAAGCAAGCTGTGTAAGAGCAAGAGCTTTTGTTTCAGTTTACCCAACAAAGACATTCTGGGAAAAACTGAAGTTTCTTGCCAAGAGCTGCAATCTTGCAAAAACAGTATTCTGGTGGAAAATTCCAAACTAACAGACAAACCACTGCAACCACCTCAAATTAGTTCAATGGCATTTCAGTTTTATTTGTATGAACACCTCACCCATAGTGTATGCACAGTGTCAAGGCAAGACCTCAGGCTTACCCTTCTACCTGCCCAAACCCTGAACTAAATAATTTGTTTAGGGTTTTTCTTAAGAGTCAAGGGTCTTAAAATTTACAACTTACAAAAGGCTGAGATTATAAAAACATCTTGTCTCAGTTACACAATTAGTTTACCTGCTCAGAAACCTCTCAGGGGAGAGCTGCCATATACAATCCTCCTATACTGCATCAAAATGTAAAATGGGAGTTGTTTCATTGTGATTATATAAAAGAACCACAATTACATTCACTTAACATTGAATCATGATGGAATAGGCAAGAAGTAGTATTTAGTCTGAATTGTCAGGCACTGTTAACCATTTTGATAAAAGAGGTACGTGAGATTCGTTCATCACTTGATATCCAGTTCCATACAGAAACAGAAAGGGGAAAAAATCAAACCACCAGGAAGTACTTATCGTATAATATACTACATTTTATGAAATTTATTGTCAATATGCTCTCTCAAACTGCAGACACACCACTAACAGCAGCACATGGACCACCTTACAGTTGGATGGAAGTCACACCACGTAGCAGATGGGGCATCTTCCAACTTCTCAACAGCCCAGAGGAGACATGAAACAGCACTCTGGGTTATAAACCTACCCAAACAAAACTGTACAAAAACCCCCTACCTGTCTGAAAGCTTTCACCTGTCCCTGCGACTTTCTGTCCTGTCAGCTGAAGAGAGCCAGACCCGACAAACATCCAGCCCTCCTGGAAACAGACCTGCTACAGGCTGGTGGCAATATCCAAGCACAATTGTCTACACAACACACTGTATTTCCCCCCGTAATGCATACTACAAAAATTAGTATCATCCAGAAAAATTCCTGGACACCTGATACACTGTTTTACACTAAATGTGAAACTTATGTCAAGGTCCCGTGAAATGACCTTCCTACCAAATTTGCCTGATTGTTCCGAAAGCATTTACTGTTGTAATTATACGCAGAGCAGTGATTTATTTTGTTCAGACTTGATCCATTACAGAAATCATCGCGATTGTTATTCGATGTATAAGAACAGCTACAACTCTGACGTTGTGGACGGCGTTTCTCTGCAACACACAGCAGATCTTGGTGAAAACAAAGCTTTTCAGTAAAACCAAAGAACGTCTCCCCTGGGCTTCCTCGCACCCCTCCACACGCTGATATGTTCCCTAAATCCCTTCCCGCCTGGGACAGCGCTCAGGAACCCACTTTTCCCCACGGCGCCGTGGAGCATCCCCGCAGCCCCCGCACGGCCGGGCCGGGCCGGGAGCCCCCCGGGCCCCTCACCTGAGCCCGTGGATGAGCGGGGCGCTGTTCGACCGCCTCAGGCCGCCGCCGTCGCCCGGGGCCGCGGCGCTCCCCGGCGGCAGCTCCAGGTCCAGCTCCATCTTCTCCTGAGCCATCGCGGCGGCGGCTCCGGCTCCTCCCGCTCCGCCCATTCGCGGCCCTCAGGCCGCCGCTGCCCCGGCCCTGTCGAGCCCGCGGGCGGGGTGGCGGCCGCAGCAGCGAAGCCGCATGCCGGGGCTGCGGGGGCGGCCCGTCCCCGCTGCTCCCGCTGATTCCTGCAGCCGCCGCTGGCCCAGGGCCGCTCTCCCCGCCCGGCCCCAGCGCAGGCGGGCCCGGCCGCAGGGCGCAGGCGCAGCGCTCCGGCTGCGGCCGCTCGGGCACGGCTCTGGCAGATTTTAGGTGTCCGAAGGGTGTTTTGCAGAGCTCTCTCGCCAAGGGCCACAGCGCTGATCGCTAAATAGCGAAAATATCGCCTCTGAATTCATACCGAGCTGTTGTCGCTTGCAGAAATAACAGTGGATGGTTCTGTGCGGGCCCAGACAACTCCAGGAATAAAGAATAAAACCAAACGTTTTCAAAATACTGTAATAGCTACATGTGGCCCTTGTTTATACCTAGAGGAGGTTGTGGTGAAATAGGTTGGAAGGTCAATGCCCCACTGGCTGGTGGACAGTGCTGAGGCTCCTAACTCTTGAAGTGGGGAACCTGTGGTTTGCCTTGACAGGGCATTAACCATAGAATCATGGAATGGTTTGGAAGGAATGGATTGGAAGGGACCTTAAAAACCATCTTTATCCATTCCCCTGCCACGGGCAGGGACACCTTCCACTATCCCACGGGCAGGGACACCTTCCACTATCCCAGGTTGCTCCAAGCCCCATCCAACCTGGCCTTGGACACTTCCAGGGATGGGGCAGCCACAGCTTCTCTGGGCAGCCTGTGCCAGGGGCTCCCCACCGTCCCAGGGGCGGACTTCCTCCTAATACCCAATCTAAACCTACTCTCTTTTGATTTGAAGCCATTCCCCCTTGTCCTGTCAATCCAGGCCCTCGTAAATCTTTCTCCATCTTTCTTGTAGGTTTCCTTCAGGTACCGGAAGGCCACAATTAGGTCACCTCAAAGCTTCTCTTCTCCAGGCTGAACAATCCCAAGTGTCTCAGCCTTTCCTCATTAAGAGAGGTGCTCCATTTCTTCATCTGTTTATAGTGAGAGTTTCAGGCAGTCTTAAGGAAGAGAAACAAGAAAAAGAAGGTAGATTGTAGAGAGCTAAAACATTTTTTCATGAGCCCCATGCTTACTAATTTATCTAAGGCTGATAGCATTTTGTAACTGTAGCTGTGTTTATTTCACCCACAGGGGTATTTCCCTGACACTATCAAATACCTCCCACATCATCACCCACTTCATGCCCACCAGTCCCTCTGTATCACTGGACCCACGTATCTCATTCCTTCAGTCTCTGTTGCCCCACGATGAATAGCCATCCTTTGCCTGTGTCCGCCCAAGGCTCTGTTTGACATGTTCTCTCCTTTTTCAATCCATCTTACCACGTTGCTGTTTATCTAGCTCAACAACTTGTGATTTCCTCATTTCCATCATTCTGTTCCACAGCACAGCTCTCTCACAGGCACCCCTTTGCTTCATTACTCAGCGCATTTGAGGGTAATCCTGACAGTCCCCGTTTTCTTTTGTGCATATATTCCCATTAAAGTTCTCTACAGTAAATCCTGGTCAGACAGCAGGATGATGTGCCTGGCACAGGAAAATTTGAGGACATGGAGCAGATGTTTTTGAGCTCTCAGCCACATTTTGGATATTGTTGACTTTTTCCTTCGCAGTATCCTGGTACACGGCATTTGAAGCTGTTTGCTGCCCATAATGGCAAGGACATAATATAATAACTCCACAATAAAAATAAATAGCAAAATCCACATAGTTTGGTGCTGTAGTCAGATCCTGCAGGTGGCTTTTGTATTAAGAGATCCAGCATATTTGTGAGTAGATTTCCATTCAGGGCTACAAGTTCTGCTAGGAACTGTCGCCTGAATTGCCTTTTAGGCAATTCTAGCCATGGAAAATGAAGGTATGGAAGCTACTCCAAGCTGTGAAATGCTTGTGCTGAAGCACCAGACAAGGAGAATGGTGCAGGTTCTGTAAAAATGTCATGTTGCTTTTAGAGAATGGCAGCAGTGAAAGGTCACTAACAGTATATTCCTTTTGCAGCTGCAGATCCTAATTTTCCAGTGAATCAGACTGGTCATAATTATTAGAAATTAAGCAAAAAGATCTAGATATTTACATTCTCAGTCTTGGCAGGAGATGGCAATTCTGTATCAACTCACAGAAGGGTGTCATTACTGGCTGTGATAGGCTGTAGTGTAAGCAGGGGCACAGGACCGTGAAAGGTATTTCTCCTCTGCAGTAATACAAAATAAGGAATTTCTCTCCGGGTTTTGCAATATAAATACATACCAAAAAATCCTGTAAATATTTCAAATGTAATCTTGTGGGTCTTTTAACTCATCCTCACGCATCTTTGTGCATCTCAGCACAAAGTTCTTCATTAATAGTATCAGTTCAGTGAATGAAATGTAAGCATCAACAACAGTTGATGAGACACAGAGTCCCTGAATGCAGAAAAATGGAATATGTTCAAGTC
Organism: Oriolus oriolus; assembly: GCA_013400235.1. NCBI lineage: Eukaryota > Metazoa > Chordata > Aves > Passeriformes > Corvidae > Oriolus > Oriolus oriolus. The sequence goes on from VXBT01009197.1 coordinate 944,214, forward strand.
AGTCTTGATTAACAAAAAATGCAAGGAGGTGCCACAACAAATATTAAGCTACATAAACAAGAGTTCTAATGGGTTATCTAGAAGCATCTACCTTCAACTGTTTTAAAATAAGAGAATAATTCATCTAGCCATGTTCCCAGTTAAGGTAGTTGAAATGTTGAAAAATCCCAACTTTTCTATCTTAACTGTTTCAACACCTAGCACTCTGGCAAAAGAAATGTTTTATCCCAGCAGAAAATGAAGACCTTTTTAAATTTGGTGCTGGGAACAATCCTGAAGCCCCCTGCATGTAAGAGACAAATATGTGTGGTGCAACTGTTATTGTAGAAAAATACTGTAAAGTAAGCACAAACTTTGATTCTTTGATCATTCAGAGTGGATTTGCCAAGGTCAGTGGCGAACTGAATACAGACAAGAACTGGAATCACATGTCTCAATGACAAATTTCACACCAGGTTTCTGAAAGCTGTGCAGACTCTCATTGCAATTAAAGCCCTTGTATGTGCTTCAGCAGCTAGGGAAGCTTGGGGAGAACACTGGGAAAGCCTGCAGGACTTAGGTCGGAGAGGACCTAATCTTGAAGAAAGTTGCAAAACCTTTTCCCTACTAAGATGGAAAATGCCCCGGACGAGCCCGGCTCGGAACGCGCCGGCTTTGTGGCCGGGGTGGGACTCGAACCCGGACCCTCCGCCAGGCCACGCCCCCGACCACGCCCGCGCGGCGCGCGCGTCCTAGCGACCGTTGCGGCGTTTCAAACACACGCACGCTCCTCCCGCAGCCAATCAGCGCGCCCACCGCCCCCAGGGGTTGTCGGGAGCTCGCCCCCCGCCGAAGCAGTGCCGGGGTGCGGAGGTACCGCGCATGCGCCATGCGAGGCGGGCGGCACTGCCTGCGCCCCGATCCCCGCGCATGCGCAGTG
>VXBT01009197.1:945270-996496 GCA_013400235.1 Oriolus oriolus
CGGGAGGAGCCGGAGCCGCCGCCGCCGCGATGGCTCAGGAGAAGATGGAGCTGGACCTGGAGCTGCCGCCGGGGAGCGCCGCGGCCCCGGGCGACGGCGGCGGCCTGAGGCGGTCGAACAGCGCCCCGCTCATCCACGGGCTCAGGTGAGGGGCCCCGGGGGACTCAGCTCATCGAGCCCCGGGGTCGCCGCCGCCCGTCGGCTTCGCCGCGGGCCCTGGCCAGGCCCGGCGCTCCCTCAGCGGCCTCTGGAACGTGTCCGTTGTCCCGCGGGGTCGGGGCCGCCAGTGCCGCCTTGTCCCCCCTCGGCTTAGGGAAGGTGCTCGCCTCGCTCCCACAGCGACCGCAGTGCTCCTGTTCCAATAAAATGATGTTTTCAGCGCTCTGGAGACTGCAGCGCGTGTCACAGCACTGTGAAGCTTTAAGTAAAGCGCCCCCGAGAAAGCTGTTCACAAAACTTTGTTTTCTCCCCCTGCAGTGACAACTCCCAGGTGTTTCAGCCTTACGTGTTGCGGACTCGCAGGAACAGCACAACAGTTATGAGCCGTCATGGAATGGTGAGGAATCTTAAGCATGTCATGTTTACACACAACAAGGAATAATTGGAGTAGAGAAATGAAGTTAAACTTGATTCATATTTGCACTTAGTATCCTAGCAAGCTTCCAAGCTGCAGAATAAGCATTTTTTCACCTCCAACTACAACCTATAATGAAATAATACTGGTGTGTTGACTGTGTGTCCCCAAGAAGACAAGAGTAGTTGAAGTTATACGTGACTCCCCATATTAAGTACAGTTTTAAAGTTAATTTGTGCCTGACTGTGCCTTAGAAGAGTAAAATGCTGTCACAGTTAAAAGTCTTGAAAGGGTGTTTTAATTTGTTGTGAAAAGGGATGAGGGAGTCACAGTTCTTTGTTGACCTGTTTGACATAGTGCTCTTTTCTTTGCAAAGGCAGAGCACTAAACCTCAGAAAATCACTGAAAGAAGAGGAATTTACTTGTTATTTTCTGTTGTAAGTCTGGTAGCGTACACTACTGCAGTTGTTCAACTTTTCAGAGATGTTGCATTTCTTTTTTTCCACCCTCTCCTTGTCAGGTGAGGGATTTATATGCTCCTTCCACTGAAATTTTTCTGTCTTCTCTGAGGCTAGTGAAGATTAAATATTGCTTTTCTCAAAACCTTAAAGTCCTGAAATAAGTTTCCTCTATGTCTTCTGTTCCAGAAAGGTGTCAGGGAATTTTAATTCAAAGTCTTCTGTTGTGAGATTTCTTAGGAATCCAAAATTTGGAGTTTGTCAGTAGGTGTGACATTGGACACACGGTCATTGTGAATGGGAACTGTTGGCCCATTTCTATGTGGTAGTCAGAGTTCTAGAGGAATTAGATGCATAAAATTGCACACAATTGAAAAATTGCAGAAGTCAAGCTTTAGGGAGCATTGTTCAAGACTGAGTTGAAGCACTGAGATTTCTCCCTTACAATAGCCAGTTGGTTGAGTAAGGTGTACTACAGGAGTTTGTCATGTCCTGGCAGTGGGGAATTGTGTAACAATCGTAGCTTCATTTGTAGTAGCTCACTTGTCTAAATGGCATCTGTAGCTATTTGTGTACTTGAGATGCTGAGCAGCATCTGCCTGCAACTCAGATCCGTGCCACTTGCTGAGTGATACAAGGAATTTGTAAGTGGTAAAACAAGTATTTTCTCTTGCAGGTCAGTGTTTGCTTTTTTGCAACATTGTTTGAGTCATCCACATGTAGTTATGCAGCTCATTTTGAACTCCCTAAGAATGTAGTTGATGGTAAATAGTATATATGCAAGCAGTTATGTGTGATTTGATCATTGTGGCTGTCGCTTTTTTTCCAGTTCTTGTCATCATCTCCTATTCGTATTCCTAGCAGCCGCCTTCATCAGATCAGAAGGGTAAGTAGAATTATCTGTGTATTCAGTAACAGAATGAAAAGTACTATATAATACTGAAGTACTTGCACAGTGGGGATTCTTTCTTATCGAGTTTTTCAAGTACTAAAGAAAACAGAATATTTCTAAGACTTAATTTCAACAAGGAAGTGGCCTTGCAAGGCTTATTGTTGTTTAAGCTACCTTGCATTTTAGAAGTATTTAATTTAAGAGAAGCAGTGAGCTGGACTGGTGGCTGTCCTCTCTTTTCTGTAGTGGTTCTGCTGTTCATATTTCAATCCTGATGGCCAATAATGGAATAATGAGTGTTGTTTCAAGTACCTGTAATGAATCAAATGTTATGGGAAAACTTACGACATTTATCTCCTGCAGGAGGAAGGAGTGGATTTAATGAACAGAGAAGCAGCACATGAAAGGTGAGTGTTATTGAAAGAATGTGATAAAATAGCCAGAGTTATCCTCTTTGTAGCTACTGATGGGGTTTTTTGTATTCTAGGGAAGTGCAGACAGCAATGCAGATAAGCCAGTCATGGGAGGAAAGCTTGAGCCTGGTAATCTTTTTATAGATGTTTCTTATTTAATTCTACTTTTACACTCAACTGACGAATTTAAGGGAAAGAGAGGAATTAACTGTGAAAATAATTTAAGAAGAGTTTAAGCTCGTCTGCTTTAGCTACTTTGTGCATTTGACCCAATGACTTTCCATTAGAAGGCTGTGCCTTGGATTTCAAAGTAATGTCCTGTGCCAGTGTTAAGTCTGAAAACTTGTATTCACAGAGTGACAATGACTTGGACAAGTCTGAGAAATCTTTTTCCCCAAAGAGAATAGACTTCATTCCAGTTTCACCTGCACCTTCGCCTACAAGAGGAATAGGAAAGGTAGGATAAGTGAAATACCAAACTGAGACAATATTTCAGAATTCTAGACCAAGCTGAACTGTCGAGACATGTAACTTCATAAATTGTTCCATAGTTCAAAAAAACCCAGAACAACACAACGAAACAGGCACCAAAAACCCCAAATGCATGTTTTGTTGCTGGCTTAAAATCAAATGGTTGCCATCTAGGAGCCTGCAGTGTTTAAGCAGTGAAACACTGGATGTTCTCAGTTACTGCTATTTGTGCAATGTTCAGATGGGTTGGGGTTCCGGTTGTAGGGAAGCTGGAAGAGGTCATGAAAATAGTGATGGACAGGATCTTCAGGAGCAGAAGTGGGGGGATACTGGGAAAGAAGCACTAAAATTGAATTGCAAATCTATGTGGTGAGAGATGAAAATGTGTCCATCGGTTATGGAAAGGAAGGCACAAATGCACTCTGAAGGAGGACTTGGGTGTGCTGAACTTGCACTGAAAACTGGTGGCAGATGCTAGAGAAAGGTGGATCTTCGATAAACTACTTTTCCAGTGAGGATTGGAAAACTGAAATGCAGCACAGAGAAACTGGTGTCTGGATTTAGAGATGGGCTGCTTGACCTTGTTTGCACCCTCTTGTGTGATTCTGCTTTTGTACTGCCAGTATTTCACTGTGCTCCTACCAGACTGGTGCGTGTAACTGCCACGTGCGAGTGCTGGGTAAATGTGTTCCTGGGAAAACACTGATGCTGGCTGCTGGTTGTGTACCTTTGGAATTCTGACTGTAAAGCACTAGCAGATATTTTGACAGAAAGATTTTTGTGTTTAGCTAGAAGCATTCATGGCCTAAGCTCAAATTAGCTGCAGAATCACAGAGCTAAATATCCTGTTTTACTCTGGAATATTGTCAGTTTTCAGGTCAGATGTATTTTGAGTAAACTCATTTAACAAGCCCCTTGAAAGAAATAAGTCCTGAGTACTGTACTGCTGTTTTTAAATGTAACAAAGAACAGAAACAATACTCTTTTTTAGAGAATAGTGTCTGTTTCAGTTTTACTTTTCTTGTGGGTTTCAATTAGCTTAATCTGAGCAGAATTGCGCGGGCCAGTATGTTTTTGTAAGTTAAGTTCTAATGCTTGTGAAATTACATTTGATAATCTGCCTAATCTGTTGCTAGCTTTTCTTAAGAAGGGAATAGAAGAGGGGATGTTTGATTTGGAGGGTGGAGTGTAACATCTGAGTATTTTAAAGGAAATGCTGAAGTGTCTTCATTTGAACTTTCTTCCTGCAGCAATGTTTTTCACCGTCATTGCAAATGTTTGTGAGCAGTAATGGATTACCTCCAAGCCCTATTCCCAGTCCAACAAGGCGATTCTGCAAGTAAGTAGTGAGTGTCTGTTGTGCTAGCCTTGGAATTTAAGACAAAGATTGATATTAAGGCATTAAAAGAGACTTCAGTTTTACAGCTGCTGAAGCATTGCCACATAAAAATGCTCTGAAAGTTCAACCTTTACTTTAATGTGGGACTTTATGTGGGTGCTCTTATAGAGCCTGTGTCAGCTTTAAACTAGACTTGGTAAGTTGCGGGGAGGTTCTTGGGTATTTCAAATTAACTTTGTCTGCAGATTAGTTTTATATAAATATGCCACAAAATTTAGAAAAGGATTGAAATGAGGATGTGATTCACTAAGGGAAGTGAAAATAGAAAATTTACGACTTCATGTGGCAGATAATCTGCTCTAATAGGGAGCACTTATTTGTTATCTATGTATTTAGATTCCATAAGAATTCCAGTTGTGCAGGAATAGTTTTGAAGAATGCTTCATATGCTGTGATTATGTTGATTTGATGCAAATTGGAACCTTTACAGGCCTGACTCTGTATTCTCTCTTTAGCAGGAGGAGTCAAAGTCCAATCAACTGTATCAGGCCCAGTGTTCTTGGCCCCATTAAAAGAAAAGGTGTGTGTATTTACCTTACCAGATGTTTGAATATGAATGTAGTTTTCTGGCTGGATATATTTTTTTGTTATTCTGTAAATACAATGCACTTGTATCCACAGTGAACTGGAATTTGCCAGGCATAACTCAAAAATACAATGTAAAATAGCTAGTCTGAAACACAGGAATGAAGAACTTAAAAAACAGCTACTGCTTGAAAGAGGCAAACTTTATTATACATCAAATTAAATGTCAGAGCTTACGAATATTCATAACATTCCTACAAGTACCACTGAACAGTGCACACCCTTCAGATCATCTTAGGAATGTTGCTTATCATGCAGTATCTTCTAAACTTAGTACTGAATGTTTGTTTTCTCTCTGAAAGTTCAGAAGGTGAGTGTTGAGAGAAATGGAATAGATCAGTGCCCTTTCCTCCTGAAGGAGGGAAAATGCATTCTTTCCTGGAAGTGTTCCACGTTAGAGATTTTCAAACAACATCCCCGAACAAATCTCCATAGTAGAAGTGTAAGAATGAGATATTTTTAAATATGTGCCTTTAGATGTGCTTATCCTTTCTGCTTTTTTTTTTAAACTTCATCATTCTTAATTGCACCAAAAACATGTCCTTTTATTGTATAAGACTTTTGTTTAGGCTTTGAGAAAAGTTACTGTTTGTTGTTTGGCTTTTTTTTTTTTGGTATTGCTTGTCCTATCACATAAAGAACACTGTTGAACTGACACTGATTTGACAGAGGACAGAGACAAGTTTTCTCACAGATATCAGTTCTATCTTGGCTTTTATTTTCTGTGAATTTTAGAGGCATTAAAATTGAACAGAAGTTTATTAAGCTAAATGATCAATAAGGAATAGGTATCCACACTTATACTTTACACAAATTGTAAAAGCAGTGCAGGTAGAGACAGGCCTTTCCTCAAACTCCATGTGCTCCCATGGAGCACCTATTACAAAGTAGAGATAGGAGTTTGCCTTTTCTTACTTGAAATATCAAGGAATTTTTTTTAAAATGCTGTTTAATTTTGAAACATCTAATCTATTTAAATGAACTTACTTTCTTTTCCTAAATATGTGGTCCTGTTTTTTTCTGAATTTTAGCAGCAGATTTATAGTAGGAGACGGAAAGCCATGAACTGAAGAACTTTTCACTGCTATAGGGAATTAATACTGGTAGACTGTGCAATGTGTTGTAGCAGTGCAGATTTGTCTCTGTGGAATTTAAGGGGCAAAAGAGTTACCTAAGTTGGTGTTTTGTTCATACTACAAGACCAAGTATTTTATAAATTTTTTTTTGCCCATTCTGCTTGCTAGAAGCAATTATTCCTTGCCTTAAGACACGAATGTATCCCTGTGAGCTGAAGGAAATGAAAACCGGGGGGTTATCAGTCTTTTATAAAATGTGGCAGTGTGATTCTGTTGCAGAATGTATAGACTGGTTTGCTGTAATGCTTTTAACCTCTGTCAGGTTTTCAAACTGACTCTGCAACTACTGCAAAGTGTATGTAAAAGCCAGAAAAATTGTTACCATTTCATTCTTTTTTTTTTTTTAGACTAAAAATGAAAATCTGGTGTAGCTGGGAGGGTTTTATTTTTTTCTTTAATTTTGTTTTCAAGTTCATTATATTTTCAAGTATCTGTTGTAGAGCAGCTATTAGCGAGACAGCTCATTCTCAGGGCAGATTATACTGAACAGATTACATGGATTCTCCCCATCATATTTAATCTCTTAATGTCTGTAGATGGTTACAGGTACAAAGACAGTCTGATCCATGATGAGTAAGTGGAAATGCTTCCACGTGACAGATTCATTCCATTCAGCTTTCCTGTGAAAGTGTACCCATGCATCAGAATTCATTGTACAGGGGAGGGTGAAACCGAATCCAGCTGTCATTATTATTTTCATAAACACTAACAATTTTAAACTTCATGTTTTGACTTCTGTCAGTTACCTCATCTCAGCTGTTTACTTAAAGCTAAGTCACGGTAATTAGTTTGCTTTAGATTATTTTGTCTGATTGCAGTACAAGTAGCAAGTTTTATGTCTTTGAGATCGTTGTCGCCCTTCAGATACTGCTGAAGCTTTAGCTAGTGATGGACAGGATGGTTTAACAACAGCTATCCTCAAATTAATGTCTTAGCTGGGTGCTTGGTTGGCTGAATTAGAGAACTTGGGTTACAAATGCAACCTTGCAGTGTTGTGGGTCAAACCTCTCTTTTACAGCAGACAAATATTAAATGGATATTGCAGAGACTCAAGTGAGTTTGATTATTTGCACTGTTTTCCTTAGGTGAAATGGAAACTGAAAGTCAGCCAAAGAGACTTTTCCAAGGAACAACCAACATGCTTTCTCCAGATGTTACACACCTGACAGATCTCAGTTCATGGTAAAATATGTCGTGTACCCTGAAATGCCAAAACAGGGAATGTGCATTTATCACAAACTTTCTAGTTGTTTTTTCCAGGAAAAAAATACTTTGTATGTATCTTGCAGATGTGTATTAATGGGAACTATTCTGTGGTAGCGTCCTGTGACAATGATCCTGCTCCTTTGATCAATTCTTTCTGAACAGACTCTAGCCTAGATTTTTGTATCAAAGCTTTTACAGTGACTATGATTGTTACAAATCCCTGTTGATTCATAAGCAAAGTTACTTTGCTTCATCATTACAGTATGTTGTAGGCAGTGTTCGTGTAGTGTCTGTGGCACTTCCCTCAATACTTAGAAAATGTGTGTGGGTACTTAATTGCTCTTGTCCCTAACTTCATGATTTTTAGAGTTAAGTCATCTTTCTTTATTACAACCATGAAATACCAAGGGTTTTTTTGTGTTGAGTCAGATACTAAGTGTTCAAAAATATCAGCTGTTATTACTGTAATTTCAGTTTACCTACAGACTTGAAGCTGCCTAGATGTTGTTTTCCATGTTGCTTTCCCCTAAACTGCAAAAGCATCAGTTTATGTGCCCTCTGGGATCTCGTATCAAGACTTCAAAATCCAAACACAGGAATTCTGGGGGAAAAATAGGTCTCGATCTTGCTTTGAGTAGTGCAATATTAAAGAGCATACCAGCTAATTAATGACATCTTTTCTGCATTGCTGTTTATTTTACTATTTTTCCTTTCCTATAAGCTTTTAAGGTTTTATAGTTCTTAGTTGTCACCTCCTTTCTACGTCTGATTGAAATCAGCTTCATAATTTATTCTGCATGTTAAAAAAACCCAATAATTCTGCTCCTCATTCCCATGAGGAGCATGAATATCTATAACATGCTACAGAAAACAAGGAGTTTTCAGGGCTGCCAGTCTTGCAGTAAAGACTGAGTGGTAGTATAGGTCTCCTACAAGTCCTCTCCAAGGGGGAAGCACGTTAGCTTTGTACAGAGCCTCGTGCCCCTGCACTAAAGAACATTTTTCCCTTTCCCCAGCCTGTCCTCGGATATTCTCGACGGGAGTAGCAGCAGTGTTGGCTCTTCCTCTGATTCCCTGACTAAAGGCAGCATAACCACGGAGTCTCCAGTGACGTGCTCCAACTCGTGCTCCTCGTTCATACTGATGGATGACTTCTCACCCAAGTGACTTTAGCAAGTCCTGAGTCAGTGTCTGGCTGTGCTGTCCCCTTTCTGTACACTCGTACAGAGAAACGAACTCTGATCCTTGATATGATCCTGATTCATATGAGGTTTATTAAAAGGAAAAATTGTTGTTACTGTAATCTTTGGCTACTTTCCAGTGATTTTTTTTTTAATTTATCCATTTAATGGACATTGTAGACCATATTAATGTCTGGTTTTGCGAATTTATCTTTTAAACAAGATGTCTGCTGATATTATACTAACTTTTGCTTTCAGGAGCTTGCATACACTTTTTGATTCCAAGAATAGGTATCTACCTATTAGTGTTGCAATTTTTAGGAATGTACATCTATCATTATCATGGTCACTATGTCTAGGGAAATAACTTGGTTCAGAAGGATTTAAAAATACTAATTTATTCTCTGGCACTTCTACTATTGAGTAAAATTATTCTTGCTTTTTTTTTCAGTCACTAGCCTCAAATTCCTTTTTAGAAGGGAGAAAAATTATTTTATTTTCTTAGTGCTGCTAGTCACTTTTATGAATTTATTTACAGGAGGCCACATTGGGTGTGGAAATCTCACTCTATTACATTAAACTAAAAACCCCACAGCGAAGTAACTAATGACTGTCACTTTTGCTATCAGTGAAGAAATAATAATACTCTACAAACATGATTAAATTAGCTGCATAGTTCTCTCCCCAGAACATTTGTCCTACAGACTGTATGAAATAAGGTCATTATTCAGCAAGATTTGGCCAGGAAAAATTAATCCACACCTCGATTGAAGACGTACAGTGCAGATAACTAAGTTAATTAAACTACTATGTAGGAGAACCATGTATGGCACCATCGATGTCTCCTGTGGCATTGAGGTCATAAGTATTTTTGTGCCTTAGGGGACATTGTTACAAAATTATGGAATGTAAACCAGAGGGGTGGGTGGGGAAAGTCCTTTGTGTACAGCTTGTTTATAGAGTGCTTACCCGAGTCTGTCGGTGGTGCTGCTTCCTTTAGTGTTCCTTTCTGAGGTGTGGAGGTGCTGGAGGCAGCCCCAGCTCTGAGGGGCAGCCGAGGTGACAGTCTTTGCAGCTGCTCTGGACAGAGTTTATCCCTTTGTTGGTCATGAGCAGAGCAAACAGCTCGGCAAATGTTCGATTCCTAAGGAAAGGCTTTGGATTGGACACGAGCTCTGCAAATTGCTTGGTGAAGGAGTTCTCTTTGAGCTATGAGTAGTCTTGATACAGTACCTTGGTCAGTCTGAGGTAGGAACAGATATTTTACTTTTTAAAGACTATAACGGGGCAAAATAAATCCGTTTGTAATCTACTGTGTTATGCTATTTATTATTTATAACTCTGTAAAAAGTCTGTGGTGATGAATTATAGTATTTTTTTATGATTGAATAAGTTTTTTATGTTCAGTAATTGCTGGCTGGTTTGTATTTAATACGCAACATTGTCTGCCAGAATCATAAGCTTCCATTTTTGAATGTTTGTAACATAAATGCTTTTGTTACCTAAAAGTACAACTTGTGATCTTTCTGAAAGAAAATAGCACTGAACTGAAAGTAAGACTATGTGCTTTAGATGTGAGCACAATCTCTGGCAATACTGTCTGGCTAAAAGGGGAGGGGGAGAACCATAATTTTTTTCTGTTCGGAAGAAGCCGTTGGGTATCCAGAAGATGTGTACATACCAGATTATTTTTAAAAGTGTTTCCATTAAATTGTAAGAAGTACCAGAATGGGTCAACAGTGGCACTATTACTTGTAATATCATTTCCACCTGTGGAGCATTAGTTCCCCACTTCAAATAAATGTGCATATTGTAAAATATTGTCCATTCGTGCCATTTTTAAATGAGCTCTACAATATTGAATGTTAATTTTGTTTGTATATGCACAGTGCTATTTCTTGAACTTTTGATGTCTTAAGTCGCTTAATTATTTTTTTTGTTCATGCCTGTATCTCCTCTGCCTTCTTGGTCCTTAAGGAAGGCTGCTTTTCCATTTGCAAAATATTGATAAACAGTCTGTGATAAAATCCAACCCCGTTACCTGTGCCTCAGTTCCCTTCTACTGTGCTTTTACTGGTACTGTGATTTAGAAATCTGAATGAGGGGTGGCAGGAGGGGGAAACCTATTGCATGCTTTCTTAAACCTGAGAAGAGCATAGCTGTTGCTTAATTTTGGCTGATTTACCTGTACAATTGATGTATTCCGGATTTGTTTGTTAGTGGAGAGTCTTACCTGAGTGCTGGCCTCTGTGAACATTCGAATGTAAGCTGCATAAAGCGAGCGCACAAATAGTCACTCTTGTTGCAGCAGTTTTTTGTAGTGTTCTGGCTATTCCCCACTCCTGGAATGTCTTGTGAAAGACATTGCTCTTTTATAAAATATATATGTAATGCACACACTCACTGTGTCTGTTGTTTCCGAACGAATGGGTGTCGCTGTGTAATAGGCCCAGGTAGGCCCAGGTTCTCTCACACTCCTGACACAATTTGTTCATTTTGAAACAAAGTTTTCTAATGTGCTGATTATTGACAGTTGCACTTCATTTGGGTTGCCACTGCTTAGGGGATTGATTTTGTAGCGTATGCTGACTAAAAGTTGCATGTCTGGGTTTGTTACCTGCCTTGTCTGAGGGAATTAGATTCCAGTTGGGAAAGAAGGCCAACCGGTGCTGGTAGTGAGCTTTAATGTATAACTATTGACATTTAACAACTGGTTTTTATGACTTCACCAGACTTATTTCTGCTGAATTGCCATGATGAGAGTCTGAGAATTCCTGTCTTTCCTCCACTTCCTTCTTTTTATAAGGGATCATTAGTGCATATCTGTTGCTGAGAATCACAGTGATGAGTTACCTTTAATGTTGCAATAGTTGAGAACTAAGTTAAAATACCTGTGTAATTCAAGCAGCATTTTAGACGGACTATTTTTAATATGTTAATTAGCACAGCATTACAGCAATGGTCTTTGTACAGCTCATTGACCATCACTGCCTTTAGATCATATGCAGAGCCTGCTGAATCCTCATTTCATGGGCTTAAAATGCTGGAAGGATTTTACCAATGGTTTAGACAAATGTGTGTGTCAGCTGTGGAACTCTGTATGTTTTGATAATATCAAGTGTTCTACATCAGGAAATGGATCACAGTGTGCATGTTTCTTTCTCCTTCATTGAATTTCAAATTGGAGGATCATGGGCCCAAAAGCCTGTATTTAAGGGGCTATATTTCTGACTGTATGTGATTAAATACTTTCTCCTGCAATGAAAGTAATCAAACTGTCAGTGCGTCAGGATGTTAATCTGAGTTCTGCAGACTTATTGGAAAACTCATTCTTGAAAGGCACAAGGAACTCTATACTGCCTAAAAACACTAAAGTGGGATTTTTAAAATTTTTATTTTGTAAGTCATGATAAAAATAGAGAACTCATTTTAACAACTCAAAATGCTAAAAACATTTTAAATGCAAGGCTTTAGCTTGGCATGTTTCTCCAGGCAGGTCCATGCTGAGGGCTGTATGCAGAGGTGAACTTGAGCAGGCTCAGGCAGATTTGGAACTCAGGTTCTGGTGTACAAATACAATAGACTGGCCCAGGGAAATTACCTTTTGCAAATATTCACATTCTTATCTGTAGACCCTGCTAATACATTGTGTGACAACAAAGATGAGAACTTGTTTTTCCTGGAAGGAATTTCATCTGCATATAATTTTCCTGGTAACTTCATAATAAAAAAGCTTTGCATTAACACAAGTTCAAGAATTCCATGAAGTCATAGGCCTGTTGCATTTGCTTTTTGGGAGTAAAGGCCAAGGAATATTTTTGGAGCTATACAAACTGCCCGTTGTATTCCAAGGCTATTATATGAATGGCAGCTGTCCATAGTAGATGGAAAGGGACTTTGCCTATCATTCAGTATTTCGGTCTCTCTTGAGGCCTGTTAAATAATCCTTAGCAAATTCAGTGTAAGATGTTCACTGGAGGTACCAGAAGATCCAGAGAGAGAGAAGGAAGTAGTGACTTGCTCCTCTGACTATAAATTAAGAGTTTTAGCCTTAAGTTAATCTTACCCAGCTAATTTTCAAAGGAAAAATACATTTTTCAGACAATTGAGACTTTTGATGGGGGTCTGTCCTGTTCAGACTTAGAGGAAAAGGGCCCTTGTGGGCAATTCTAGGGCTGTTTTGCTTAATCCACTCCAAAAAGAGGGAGCTGTGCTTGCCCATCAGAATTGGAGTAGCATTGTCTCAGCTCCAGCTGATTTTGGGGAGGGCAGGGATTTGGTGTTTGGGTTTCCTTAAGGACTGGTTATCTAACTCTCAAAGGCAGGAGACAAGGAGCTTTGTCATCAGGCTAAAATCAGAAGTAGATGTTGTTTTAGGGCAAGTCTGTTTTCTGAGGGAGTAATTATGCTGCAGAGCTGGTTTAGAGGTGACAGCTGGGGTTTGCTTCCTGCTGTAGGGACAGGGCTGCCGCTCCCATAAATGCAAAGGCACAGAAGCCACTGTAAACTGCCCCTGTACCCCAAGGCTATCCCTTTATCGCTTTAGAGTGGACTGGGCGCTTGGAGGAAGTCTCTTGTTTCAATCCAAACCCTTTTTGCATTCAAGCTGCTTTTTATTACTTGCTCTTAGATCTTAAAGCCTTTTGGTTTGAGTCTTGCCTCTGATTAGCATGCCAGGGCCAGTGTTTTCTTTTTAAACCTGGAGCAATTTGGTTTGTTGTTCTTGCATTGTGAAGTTTGGAGATGGGGAGGAGGTGGGCTCTTGCTATTAACAAAGAATGCAAGTTAGCTTGGATGATCACAAAAGACTGTGGAGGTTTAAAAGAAATGAGACCTGAAAACACAGAATAAAGAAATCCCTATTTTTAGTGAACCAATTCGGCTGGTTTGATACCAGGCTCTTTCCTAAACACAGGCAACAGTCTTTTGAGCATATTTTTAGCAGCAGCTAACAAACCCAATGTGCTTCCACCTCCAAAGTCTTCCTAGTGTAAAGTAAGAATTTATTGATGAAAGACCACAAGTTTTGTTCATCTCTAACCAACCAGGCCGGGTCTCTCTCAGTCTCTGAATACGTTTGCAGTAGCAGTCCCTGTGATTCAACAGGCCAGTCAGTGACACCAGGCTGTCAAGCAGTTCCTGTCTGTCCAAAAAGCGTCTTACACTGTACAAGAATTCTAGCACTGTTGTTCTTCCTTAGTTTATTTCTGAGGGCCATGAAATTTTATTACCTTTTTTACAAACATGATTATTATTTACTCTTAATTACTATAAGTTGCCTATCTTACTAAATAGCTGCGGTAAAAATCCTGGTGGACTCTTGCCTGTCTCTCATCTTGGGGTATAACAGACTTTGGGATTTTTGATTATTTTTCAGATAAGGCAATGTTTTCTGGAAGAATTATCCATTGTGGTTTTATTCTGCAAGGCGTTTGGATACAGTCTATGCAGAAGTAAGTCCTATTTAACAACATCAGTTAGATGAATCTTGGAGACAATGACATGAGATCGTTTTTTCAGAAGATGAGTAGTTTAACCCCAGCATTACCTAGTGAAACCTCCTGTATTCTGCCACCACTTTTGAACTTCCACCGAAGTTGAGTAAGCTGGCAGAAGCCCCTGGCTATTATTTGTGTTTGGATAGTTTATAACACAGATTACGAAAACCCTATTGTGCTAGAACAAAAATATTTTCCTTCCCCCAAATAGTTTAGAATTTAAATTTATCATGACAACTGTAATCATTTATTAATGAAATGTGTGCTCAACAATTTTTTCATTATGCAAAAGTCAGTGTTTGTGATAGGCAGGTAGAAAGCAGGTGGCACTAAAAACTGTGGGCCCAAGTAAAATAAAGAATGTAATGGAAGTTAACTAGTCCAAAATCTAAATATAAATGTTGGACCTAGACTCTGACAAAGCTCTACAAGCCTCTAAAATTTTGGGAAAATTCAGCTACTGCCATGAACTTAACAGCTCTTTCTCAACCCTAGTTAATGTCAACACTTCCCTATTTATGACCAGAACCTCCAAGAATTTGGAAGAAAAATGAATGTGAAAAGGGGGAGTTAGAATAAAAATGCCTCTGTGCCTATGATGTATGAGTACTAGTTTAAAAAATGTTACAAAGTACAGTGAGTTGGGACAAACGTGCTTTGAATAAGAGTTGAGGATGTGCTGTGCAGAGTACGTGTAACATCTTGTTCGTGTGCAAGAACAGACGGTGAAAGAAACAGCTTTGTGTGGGAGAAGCAACATCAAAGGCCCTGAAAGAACTAGTGCTGTAATAGGAAACATTTGCCTTTTGAGGGCTCTTTTTTCTGCTGGTCACTTCTTTTTTTTTTCTTTTTTTTTTCCCCCTCCTGTATTAAAACCCAACAGCTGAGCAATGAAAGGAGCACGGGTAGGGTGAGCTGGATGGGCAACAAGGAGGGATATGGAGGGCCAGCTGAATTTGTATGGGATCGCCCAACTTCCCTCCTGCCCCCTTCACGTGGAGTTTGCATCAGCCTTGAAGGCTGTGGTTGTGTTTGTTGGACAACCAAAACAAGGCTGGAAGCTCAGCTGCATGTTTTTAGCTGAAAAGTTAGTGCACAGGATTGTCAGCTTCTGTCAAACATGTCCTAGAGGTGGGCAAAACTCTTCATGAGGGTAGAGCAGGAATGAGGGGGGAAGGGGAATTGAGGGTGTAGGAGTGGGACAAAGATGCCCCAGAAGCTCTGGGCACTGTGGGAGAGCACAAGGGAGCCGGTGGGACAAGAGACTGCAGACAAAGGACTGTAACTGAGCAGGGGGAGGAATGCCACCCAGCAGGGAGGAGATGGCATGGCAGCAGGCTGGTGCACACACTTGGTGTGGAGAAAGTGATGGTTTTCCTGCAGAGTGTCAGGGTTATCCTCGTTGCCAACAGAAGGCTCATGCTGAGGGAGAAGGGTTGTGGTACCACTGCACGCAGGCAGCAACCTGCCCCAGCCACATCCTCCAGCCTGCGCCTCTCTGCGTGTTTTCTGGGGAGTAGCAGAACGTTTTCAGCCTTGCTTTGCATTAGCAACAAAGAACATCGAGCATGAAGGACTTGGAGCAAGCATCGGTGCCAGCGAACAGCACACACCCGACTGTGCTGGGAGCTTTGGACCAGCTGGGGAAAGTTTGTGGGGATCTGGATGGCCACGGGATGGCGTCTGGCGGCCTGCAAAGCACAGGACGGTGTTTCGTGAGCAGCGGTAATACTGCCTGAAGGGCTCTCAACTGCACTCACCCTGCGGCTTCTGTTGCTAGAAGCTTCTAATGTTTTCTTGCTTTTCACTCACAACGTAACCTCTTCCTTCAGAGTCAACACTGCCTTCCCAGAGTGAGGGTTTGGACTTCTTCATGCCAATAACCTTAAAGCTGATTAAAAAAAGGTTCTCTGTGGCTGTAAGGATAACACAATCCCATGCTAGAGGGGACTTGGATCAAATTTACTGACAACCTGAAATGAATGAATAGGCCCTGCTCACAGCAAGACAGCTTTCCTAGGAAAGCTACATGGCAGATTGGCTCTTTTCCCAGCCCCGTGGAGCCTTTTGGGAGCCTGCTGTGGCACATTTTGGTTGGGTTTAGGGGATTGCAGTGTACAAGCTGGGTTTTTTCCCAAGTGCTGATGCTGCAATGTTCCCACCAGACCGCACGCAGGAAGCATCTTCCTGTTGTTTCTCCAAGTGGGCACACGCAGACCTGGATCTTGGAGAATGTACAGCAGCTTCAGCTCTGTAACCTGCAGCACACAGGGAATGTCTGCCTGCACGGAGAGTGTCCAGCCATGGAGCTGTGCTCTGGTGCCCTGTCCAGGTGAGTGCTCAGGTAAGGCTGCCCAGAATGGTTCTGCCGCTGTTTTTGACAGAGATTTGGTTGTTTACTGAAAACCAAGGTGTAAAACGGGGCAACACCAGCTCTGGGCTGTGTGTGAGAGCTGCCTGCAGGGTCACAGTATGGGCTGGGATGGTCCAACTGCTGCCCTCCAGCTCTGTGACCTTACCCAGTCTGGAACGGAGCTGGGGGAAGGTGGGGGAGCCTCATGATCTTCCCAAAGGGCTTAGAGATCCCTCCACAGCAAGTGCTGTGCTGAGGCTGAGTACAATCAGCACTGCTGCTGCTGGGAATTCTGGTTTGGCCCCTGGATCAGTGACTGGCCTTGTTGTGCCTGTGCTGCACGTAGTTTTGACTGGAGCTGGGAGCGGTTTCTCTGCTCTTTCATAGTTTGCCTTCTCCTTCGCACGTCTCCAGCAGGAAGTGCAGATTCAGCAGGCATTGTATGCCTCAGCAGCCTGCCAGCTGCTTTGCTGAAGCTAATTCACAATTCAAGTCACTCCTGATAAGTTTGCAAACAATGTGCAGTGATTTCTGAGCTAGATAGCAGCTGAGCCGAACTCCTCCACTTCCAGCCCGTCAGCTGGACAAAGCTCTGCACTTAGGTTGTAAAGCTCATGGGTCAAACGTGGCCTCAATATTTTGTGCTTCTGTGATGTTTCATAAACTTCTTATTTGTTTAGGAGTAGCTTTGAGTGTCATCATTATTATTGAAACCCTCAGATGAGTGTGTGGAGACACAGAGAGGGCATATTTAGTGCTGGCTGAATATGAGTTAGAAATGGAACCCAGGACTTCTGACTGGGAGTTTAGCTCTTTGATCACTGGATAATTGTGTTGCCCCCTCTATAACACACTGGAATAGCCTGGGAATTTCACTGGGAATAACTCCAGTGAAAACAAGAGCAACGTTTTTGTCTTCAGCTAACTTCATGTGACAGCCACTGGAAGTGTGCTCTGAGGAACTGGCCCAGAGGAAGCGACTCTGCACTCGTGGCTCATCAGCCCTGGCAGGAAACAGCAGGTCAAAGTTAGAAGGAACTTACTTAAAAGCTAGTGAGTGAGTGGTGCAGCAAGCCCTGCAAGAAAGCAGGGCTCGACAGTCAGCAGGGGAGCTTGGAGTTCTCTGTCTCTATCCTTATTCCACTTCCTCCCTTCTTGTTCACATCTGTTTAACCAGAGAGATGCCAAGGTGATGATCTATCAGATGAGAATTTGTAGGTGAGACTGTGCCCTCTCCTGATCTGAACACAGCTGCCCCTGGAAAATGGGGCTGGTGCAGAAAATACACTGTTTAATCTTAGTCAGTATGTTTTTATGAAATTAAATTAAATCCTCATGACTCTGTATCTCAGCTTGGCAGATGCTGGTTTTTTTCAGGCATGTGTAAGGTCAGTAGTCACAAGTGTAGCAGCCTAGAACTGCAGGGTTTGACCATTCTGTGCAAAACTTGGTACAATACAGTGGCAGAAACAGGAATATATATTGCTCCTGCCAGATGACAGCAGAGATTCTTTCCTAGGTAGGCTTTGGGAAGCCCTCCTTGGTGCACTTTCCAAAGGGCATGAGGTCACATCACAAGCAGACTTACATTTTGGAGTGTATTTGTCTCTGTGCCATGAGTTGGGTCAGGTTTTTTTTTACTCCTCCTTTAGTATTGGGATTGAAAATTCAAGTTGGAGAAACGTGAAAGCAATTGGGCCTAATCCGTTCCTGTTGTTACTCTTTTTGTTTTCACTGGAGTTTCTCCAAGGCTGAATTCAGCATATGATGAACAACTTGTTCTCCAAAGCTGGAACTTAGGGGAGAAGGTTTTAGGGATGATCACGCAACTCTGGGGCTCCTTCTCAAACAGCTGAAGCTCCCACAAGAGGGACTATATTTGGTGAGTTCAGGTTATTGAATTTAGTACAAAATTCTAGTAATAAGCCCTCTAGTCATAATAAGACATTATTATCCCTTAGAAGAATTATTTGAATAAAACCCAACTACTCGCTTAGATTAGATGGAAAAATCCTGTTGATGTCACTTACCAGCCAGCTGCACAGATACCAACCCTGCACAAACACAAATGGTTCTGAGCCTGGTAATCCTCGTCCTGCTCCCTGTCCTCTCACCTTCTCTGGGACCAGCCCCTTCAGGGTTGCTGCCTGTGAAACATTCACTGCTCTTCATGCGCTGACCTTCTCAGCTGCAGCCCAGGGAAGTCTCCAAAGAGGTTACAAGCCCTAATTCTGTCTTGGTTAGATGGAAAAAGGAGGGTGCTATAAGCTATGGAGAAGCTGAGTGTTACCAGCTGAGGGCTAGGTGCTGTTTATTTGAGTTTGGGGGTTTTTTGTTTGTATTTTTTTTCAGGATCGAGGATATTGCTGTTAACTAAGATGAAACTCCTTACAAATTTGCAAGATGAACCAGTCCTCACTGCTGGTTAATTCCTCCTGTGTTCCTGTGAGCTGTCGGAGGGGTCATGGCAGAGGCAAGATCCCCATGGTAAAATTAAGCTTTTCCTTCTTGGAGAAATAACCATTACTGTCTCTCTGGCTCACTCTGTTTCATTTACTTTCTAAACAACTTAGATCACAAAGGGCTCCAGGAGGGGTGCATCTCTTCCAAAGAAAAGGCCTGGATGACTTTCTCCAATTTATGAGAGCCTTGTGCTTCCTGCCCTTGCCCAGAGAAGAGGATTTATAACAGATGCTTCTGCAGCCTTCACTGTGCATGATTTGGAAGGTGGAGGATGCACCAATCTTGCTGCGCTTGGGAGGCCAGGGCAGCTTTCTGCTAAACAACACGAGTCCTGGCTGACTAATGGAAAATCCCAGAGCCCAGCTGACACAGAGATCCCCTTCTTGCACGAGCTCTGGTGTGTTGGGGCACATCTCCTCTGCAGCTTTGCTCAGGCAGTTTCCAGTGCCACAGCCATGGTATGTCCTTGGTCTTGCTGAGGTTGAGCACCTCTCTGTTTTCCTTTGGTTTTCACCTTCGTCCTCCTCTACTTTACTTTTGACCCAGGGCGGGCGATGCCAGCTGCTCTCCCTGCTGCTTCTCCTTCCCGACTGTCTCTGTTTTCAGTGATCCAAGCTGCAGTTTGTACCCCCACAGCCGTGACTAACAGGGATGGTACAGAACATGCCAAGAATAGAAACAGCACTACAGGAAGGGGCATTTATAGTGCTTATTACACTTAATTAGGACGAGAGGAAGTGCTTCCTTAATGCCCCAGCTGATGCACAGGGTGAAAGACTTTCTTCAGCAGTTACATACTTAGGGAGTGGCGAGGAAGAACCTCTCACTTTTAAAACCAAAATAAAGCAACTTCCATTGTTACTTGTCTTGACCTATTTCTCTCCACAGCAGAAAATGCATCACTAATAAGCTTGTCAGGGTAATGGTCAATGAGATGCTGTTTCACTTAGATCTGAGGCGATTTTAGGGAGAAGGCAGAAAATTTGATGGATTCTACACAGTTATTGACCCCAAGGTCAGTGGAGCAAACACCAGGTAGCCAAGAAAAGCAGAAAGAATAGTTAAAATCTTACAAACCACAATGCAGAGGGATTATCACACCAAACTTTGGTTAAAGTTCACCTGGCAAAGAGGATCTTTGTCTTCTAGGAACTGCAGCTCCTACTGTTTGTCCACCATGCTGCTCCAAGATATAATCACTTCCCCAACTCTACTTGCTCATCAAGAGGGCCGTAATTTGGACCAAGGCTTCAACATTAAACCAAGCAAGTTTTTGCCCAGCTTCAGCACAGGGCAGGAGGGGGTGGATTTTCCTTTCCATGGCTGTAGCTCTGCAGGGCTCCCAAACACCATATAAATGTCTGGACTTACACAAAAGGAATTTGACAGAGTTCAAAGGTCGGATGTGGTCAGACTCCTTGTGTGCAAACCTCGCCATCTCTGAGAGTCCAACACCAGGTAAGACTGTAGGCTTGTGCCTCCTGCCCTGCTGAGCTCTAATTTTGTCTCCTATTCTTATTTGAGCCTTTGCTTCTCTTCCTTCAAACACTTGGCTCTAGGAGATAGTGCATCTCATCTTTCACCTGAAACTCCCTGTTCCTGCTAGCTATTGAGTCACGTGGGAATTGCAGATCCTAACAGTTTGGAAGCTAGAAGATATTAAAAAAATAAAGCCTTAAAAAAACTGTATTGTCTTAATTCCTGGAGGAGGTGGATTGTAACTCATGTCCTTGAATATTCTGGTTAGGTGCTCAGCCCATTTCTCTTGTTAGCAAAAATTTTATCTATTTTACTGCATGAAATATTTGCCCAAGGACTTTCTTCTATCCCCAGGTTAGTAGTAACACTTGTGGAGAAAGACTGACTGCTTCTTAAAAAACCATCAGGTCTGGGTAGAGGACATGGACAAGCAGCCTGGTGTGAGGAATTGGTGGGGATGTTTTGGATTAATTGTTATGACCTCACACTGTAATCATTTGATTCAGGCATGAACTTTCCTGAAGAAGGGAATTTTGGGTTCTGGGTTCAGCTGTGAGAGCTGAATACGGCTTTCCAGATGGGCATTCACACTTCTTGAAGAAAACTCCAGTTCAGTCTTGGCCATCAAGGCACTGGATTTCTTCCTTTGTGCTCTTCCAGAGCTCCATAAATACTCTGTGTCCCACAGAGGCTGTGACTTGTTTGGGGGCTGTTGGTCAGACCTGTCTGGAGAGGCCACTGGACCTGAGAGCATCAAGGGACACGTCAGGGCCAGGCCCTGGCGAGTGCTGCGAATTTTACCTTTTCTTGTTCCCTTGAATTTTGCTGTAGTGCATGGCCATATCTCAGGACTTCCAAGGGCTGCTTCTCTAATCTCCCCAGCAGGATTACTGCCGCTGGAAATCATGAGGGCTTGGACTAGCTATCAACTTCATCAGGAAAGCTTCTTTCCGGCCAAGCCAGTGAGAGCTTTGCTAAGTGGGAATCTTGGGTTGGAGCTGCTCTTCTCATATTTCACAGATGGCCTCAATGAATGATTTACTAGGAGAGTAAAAGATTAGCCAGATTCCTCCAACTGCATCTCAAGTCACATAAAGCACTTGGTTTTATTGGAGCCTGGGCAATTCCTAATTCTTTAGCCTCGTTAGACTGTTTTACAGTGACTAATTGCCCTGCGCTCCCTCCCTGGGAATCAGGTGTCTCCTGGGGAGGGATCCACGCTCCTCGCACGAGCCTCGCCCGTGCCCTGGAACAGCTGTGCCAGTGAAGGCTGCTCCACGTGGGCAGGTACCCCACGGCCTTGAGATGTGATGTCTCCAGCTGTATTTTACTGCAGAGGTTCGTGTCCTTCTGGGAGAGAGATGGCAAAGGGAATACTTAAAACATGCAATGAGGTGTTCCCATAAAATTATCAAAAGCTTTGCAGAATCTTCCTGTGGAGGAAACCATCACTGCGGAGTTCAAGTGAACAGTGGTTGGGGAAGGGCAAAACCTCTTGCTTTAATATTTTAACTTGTCTCCAAGGCTTGGATGAACTCTTCTGGGGGAAGGGAGATTACCTCATGTTTGCCTGTTACAGAGTTTCTCACATTTTTCTCCTTTACACTAGGCAACCAGAACTCTGTGTCTGTCTCTCTGTGGCAATTTCTACAGAGTCCGCCTGTTTTAAGAGACTGCGGTACTGATTTAAACATCCAAATTGGAAAAGCAAGGTTTAAAGTGGACATGCTTTTTCCTTTGGAGTGAGACTTGTTAAAGATCTTTGTTAAATTGTTTACAAGGGGTCTCACAAGATGAACAGATCTTTGCATGTAATCATTTGTATGACTTCCATTGTGCTTTTCTCCCCTGCCGCTAAATCAAAATACAATCATGAGATCACTGAAGGGCTTGCAGGGAGGGTTGGCCCATTGCTATCGATATGTGAAGTGTACATGCCAGAAAGTCTAAAGCAGTATTGGCATGTGCTGATCTCCCGTGAACAGGCTTTGATTTACAGCCGTCAGAGATGAGAGCTCTGGGGCTCGCTGGCGGAATCAACTCCGAGCAGAAATGCTTAAAATACTTGGAATTTAGCCAACAGGCTGAGAAAAGAGGGGTTTGTATCTTCCTTTCTCTCTGCTGTGATCTCCTCTCATACAATACCTAAAGCTATGCGGACACAGGGATGAGAAGAAACAGCCCTGACAGCTTTGTCCCCAAGACAAAGTTGTTGAAGATCCTCAGTCTGCCCCAGAAGTACAAGGATAATAAAATTTGCTACTTTTCTGATTTTTGCATCATCATTTGGACAGAAAAATTGGGGCTGAACTTACACCCTGGCAGTTCCTCTTTGTTGAATCCATGGCATAAAGGGGTCCCCTTGATTAAAGCTCCCCCACCACAGTTCTTCAGGGCTAAAATTCTGCCGCAAGTTATAGCAGGGTGAGGGAAGAGTTATAAAAAGTACAAAATTCTTTCTTCTTCTCAGTGAAGGTAGAAATAAAACATTTGTGCACGTTTCCAGGACAGAACATTATCTACCACCAGTTGTGTCTCTCAACCAATTTGTTGCACAATTTTTCAGTCCTATCAGTCAGAAGAGCAGACCTCTATTTTGAGATGACTGTGTCCTCCCCACGATCCAACTGGCCTGTAGGAGCAGAATATTAACACCAAACATCACTTTAAAAGCAAGTGGCATCCTTTGATGTTTAAATATAAAAAAGGACAGCCTCTGTTTCTGAGGGCAACACCAAATCTCAGGGGATTACTCACCATGGCAATTTTTTTGAGGATATTAAGTCACTCACACAGATTTTATCCATAGGCTGCCAGACCAGGGGGATCCCTGGGGTTGCTTGAATGTGATCTCCTACCAGTGACCATTGAGGGTCGTGGAGCCCTGCAAGTCCTCATCAAAGACTGAGACTCCGCTTCTCATTGCCAAGCAGGTGGGGCCGTTGATTACGGTTTGAAAAGGCACTGTCAAAAGATGGAGAAATTAACAGGAAGAACTGAAAGTCGTGAGAAAACACGGTGAAAATAGTGAGTTTCCTTGATTTTTGAATCTCTCTCTTGTTATTTTCAGATGTAAGATCACTGTGCCAGATGTACCAAATGGACACCTGGGACCCTTATGCTGCGCTCAGAAAAGGCGCCGGGCTGTGATTGCAGCCTTTTGCTGTGCATCCCACCATGTCTGCATGTCTGGAAGCCTGTCTCAGCAATGGTGGGACAGCTCTGCAATACCCTGCTAGAAAACATTCCTCTTGCAATGCTGTCTTGCTTTTAACTCTATTCCTCCTATTATTCTCTTCCTCCTGTCACTGCCAACGCAGCAGTGACAGGGATCTGCTCCTACAGAAGGGGCTGTTCTCCATGTGCCTGCCCTTGTCCATGCACAGATTTAAGATACCCCTTTCCAAAGGCAAACAGGAACTGGAAAAAGCAATAAGCTAAAAATTGAAATTAAAATGTATTTATGGGATTACTTAAAATGCCTGTGTCTCACCATTTTGTGAGGATCCCGTCTGACACCAGCACAAGGGCAATTGCTTGGGAGTAGAGAGAGGCAGGGATAAGAAAGGAAACAGCTGCAATCCCTTTTTGGAGTGTTTGCTCTTATTCATCCACTTAGATGTATTCCAGTGTAAATAACCTTTCAGATCTCTTTACAAAGTGATTGCTAAGTGGGACCGAGGAGAAGGTATTCTGTAATGTAATAATTTCTGTCTTTTCTCTTCATTTCCCTGCTTGGTCATAGAGAGGAAATGTGGCTGGTTGTTAATTTGAAAGCATTTGTCGTGGTGATGGCATAATAGATATGAAAGTTCACAGGACTCTGACAACTGCCAATGTATTGAGGCTTTCAGATGAAAAAATGAAAGCTGCCTGTAAAGGATTCCCATTTGTCATGGAAACCCCACAATACCAGAGGACAGCTGCTTGCCTGGGATCTGTACCTCATATATAAGGAACCAGAACAGACATGTGCTCTATTGTACAAGAAGTACAGTACCACAGAGACAGGTAAATCATTCTTTATAAGGGAAAAACATCATCTAGAATTAACATTTTCTGTATAAGATGATTTTCAGGGTTTGCTTGCTATCCAACATAATTAAAAATATGGCTTAAAATACATAAATTATGGTTTTTTATATTCTAATGCCCTAGTAACCTCTTCTGGAGATGGATTTGGTGCTGCTGCAAGTGTGGCCGGAGAGCTCACGGGGTCTGGTTTGGCAAGGAGCTCTCCTGCTGTTTCACAAAGGTGAAACAGGTGGCAAAAGTTTCCTGGGAGATGTTGAGTCTGGAGTCTTTCCTCTCCTCAAGCCACTCTGTGCTTTACCTTGTTCCCCATATCAAATAATGTGGTGAGGTTTCATTTGAAAATGAGAATGAAAAAAACAGACAGTCCAGGGCTGAAGCTTTATCAAACAGCTGGAAAATAGGAAAGGCCAGGTTGTGATGCAAAGGCAACACAAATTTCATGCAAAAGGTGAACTTCTGGAAAATCTCCCTCTGGTTGTTTTGGGTGCTTTTATTTTTCATTGGGTATCTTTGCAAGGGTTTCAAACACATCCTTGGACTTCAGTGTGACCGGGTTGCTTGGGAGGCTGCCACAAAAAGTCCCTCAACGGAACAGGGGTATTGCCATGAAGCTCAAGGAGGAGAAATAATCCCTCCCAAGCTCCCCATGAGCCTCCTTGTTGGCGTATTTTTAGCAATGGCTCCTTTTAGTTCACTCTGTGTCAGGAAATTCTGTACTGAGCTTCCCACTGTGCCACGCTGTGCCGGCAACCTCACAAGGGCAAAGCACGTCTGCGTGGAAGAGTTTATCTAATATTAATTCCCTTAACTTTGGCAGATCCAAAGACTTCCTCCCATCCTTTCTTCTTCTCTCCACTTTTTGGTTATTGCTTCAAACAACCAAACCAAGGAAGACAACAAACCTTGCAGAACAGGGGTGACAAAATTATGAAAATAAAATGTCAAGATTAACCCAGTTGCAGGCTCAGTGTCCACAGACATAGGAAAGTGAAGGAATACTGAAGGAAGCTTTCAAAACTTTGTTTCTTTGCCAGAGCTCAATCTCCAGACACTAATTTAGCTGTGCTAGAAATGCATGTAAATGTGTTCCTCTGTTAAGCAATATATTCCCTGCGAAGCAGCTCTGGAGCAGCTGTTAGCTACAGGCTTTCCACAGGCTGAGGTCTCTGGGTCAGGAACACTCATCTTCCGCCAGCACAGCCCCCTGCACTGCTCCACACATCCACAATCTGTCTTCGGGCAAGGTGAGTTCCAGGTTTCAAAGTGCTGTAGCTCAGCTGATGACAGGCTGAGGGCAGCTCCAGTGTTTGTTGCTCTGCCAGAGGGAGACGATGTGTTGAGAGACTCAGCACTGTCCCTTGTCGCACCTTCTCTGAAAACAGCACTGACTTCGCTGAGAGGAGCAGTGCCTGGCTGCTGCATGCTCACTGCGAGTCACATAAAATGCTGCTCCCATGCATTCAAACACAGACACTTCATTTTCATTAAGCTGGTCTTCCTTTTTCCAGTGCCCATGGCCAGCTGAGACACCAGGCCTGAAGGAGAACAGCCTTGACTTTGCTGCTACTAAAGACAGATTATATTTAATGTAAAAGTTATTGTCTTGGGCAACCTTCATCTCACCAGTGCACAATTCCAGAATGCTTTAAATTAAGTCTGGAGGCTAAAAGTGTGTTAGTCATTGCCCATACATCTTGGGGGAAGCAGGGCTCTCTAAAGTTATTGTTAACATCAGGCATCTGGTTTATGTTTATAATGATTTATTCAGCAATGGGAGACAGGTAAGGAACCATTGTGGAAGACAAACTAGAAAAGGTTGGGTTTTTCAAAGCTCTGAAACCATTGTTAAATCAAAGTCATCTGACTTCAAAAGGAATATATAACTTGATTAGATTCTTTAAGCAATGTACAATGCTCACAAACTTGGCAGCTATTATTACAGGCAGAGTTGGTAGCACAGCCTGCTCTGGAGGTTCATGTCCCTTCTAAGTATAAGATCCTGTTCTTATGTCATGACTCTGTCTTTCGTTTTTTTTAAGAAAAAAATTTCAGCCAAGCACTTCAATGGCCTGCGAGAGCCGGGGAAGAATACATTATTTTTTTAAGTGTTATAATAATTCAGGAAATCCTTTCTTTGGAAAGATCTAATGCTTCCATACTTTGAAAGGGGGGCTTGAAATCCTACATGGGAAGACAGGCTTTGTGCTAAAGAGGGCGTGTGGCCATTCCCATAAGGGTCTGGCCAGAGTTTTTTCAGTTTTTTGAGACTCTGAAGAAGTCTAGTTTGTGTCTGTGCAGTAGGGCTTTGCAAAGGCTTAGCTAAGATTAGACAAGAGCCTCTGCTTGTGTGTCCTCGTGCCTGGCCCTCACAGGCCTGTGCCAGTGGTGGAATTGGTCTTTCCTGGCAGGGACCAGCTCTTGTGCAGCAGGACTTGGTGGGGGGAGAAGGGGAAGCCCATCCACTGCAGTGCTGACATTCTGGAGCAGGAATGGGGACTGTGCCTGGAAGCAGGAGCCAGTGGGACAGGGCAGGTTGGGAAGGATAGGCTGAGAGGTTATGGTTCCACACTTGTTTGATCCCCTCTCCCAGCCTGATGGGTATTCCCTTCCTCTGCTGCCAGGAAAGACACTTGCAAGCAATAATCCCCGTTCCTTCCAGGCGTGGATCGGGCAGGGAACACGCCACTGGCTGCAGCTGCCCCAGGTTGTAGAGCTCCCACCTCAAAGGCAGGAGGGCAGCCCAGGCCCTCCTGGGATGTAGGTGAAAGCTGCATCTGGAGATCCTCAACTCTCCGCTGAACACGCAGTTGTTCACCTCACCCACTTTTTGGATAAAAGTTGCTGTTCTGACTTGCAGCTGATGCTCTCAGCAGGTTCAGCCTCCACAGTGGCAACCCCAAGCTGCTGGACAGGGGCTTCTCAACTTTCTGTCTGTGACATAGAATTGATAAATTCTTGTCATTGCTTTGTTCTCTGCCTTGTTCCAGACTAACCTGTCTTCCTGCTGAGAAGCCACGGTGAGGGGACGCACGGGGCTGGGCAGCCAGAGGTGCCAGCTGCTAGAGCAGGCTGGAGATTTCCAGTGCCTCCTGTTTTCCTGTAGGATGAAAAACAGGTCTATGCAACTATAACTGCATATAGGCATTGGATTTACTCACCTTTTTTTTCCATTCTCCAAAACACCCCTTGACCCAAGAGATGACCCACCTTGGGTTTGCCACTCTGCAGGGGAAAAATTCAATGAAATGTTGTGGATTTGGGGGCAAAACACAGCTCACAGAGAACTCACCAGGGCTCGGCTATAAACTCAGCGTGCCTGTGCCACCAGGTTCAGCCAGTCCTGAGCAGAGTCACCTGTCAGCCCTGCAGCCATCCCACAATGAAAATAAACAACCTATGTTTTGCATGCTTGCCCTTCACCTGAGGCGAACCCTACACGCCCTGCCTGTCCCATTGCTCTTTGTCCTGGCCAAGGCACCATGTCACAGATGTCACAGCAAACCCTGAGTGCCTCAGAGTGACACCCACACCGTGTGATACACACGGTGCGAGAACCAAACCGACACTCGGTGTGGGGAGTTCGTGGAGCTGCTGGAAGAAAGCCAACATCCCACTCCTGCTTGAGTTAAAAAAAAGTCCCAGCACTGAATCCACCCAGCTCAGCTAGAGCAGGGCTGCTTGGCCAGACGACAGGCCTGGCTCTGTCTCCAAAGTGGAGGAGTGCCAAAGGGGATTTTAAATTTCCAGATGCTTTTAAAATAAAAATAAAGCCTCTGCTGTAAACTGGCTTTGAATGGACGCCTCCCCTTCAGCCAAATAGCTGGCTGATATGGGTGAGCTGACTGGGCAATAAAACCTTCCACTGCAGTCTGGTGCATGGTGAGCACTGGCCAGCCCCGTGTCGAGGCCAGCAGCCGAACGGGGCTCCCTATGGAGCCCTCCAGCCCTCCCCACGGAGCCTGCCCTCCCCACGGAGCCTGCCCTCCCCACGGAGCCAGGCAGGCAGACACGCTCCCAGAGCCCTCTGGTTCCAGATGCGCTCTTGATTTCTGTTTTTTTCCTTTGTGGGGAGGGGAAAATGCTTTGTGAGAGAAAGTTGGAAATAGTGGAATGGGAATGAAAAGATTTTGGGGGAGTGTTGTCCTGAACATTCAAAAGGCATGTGGATGTGTCACCCAGTGGTGCTGGGTTAATGGTTGGACTGGATGATCTTCTTTCCACCCTAAACCATTCTGTGATTCTATCCTGGGGAGCAGGACTGGTGACAGGGTGACATTGCATGACCCTGCGCACCTTGCTTGGCATCAGGACACAGATGTTTCTAAGCCAGCCCTGGGTGAATCCCTCTGCAAACAACCTAAACCTGGCAGCTGCAAATCAGCATAACAAGACTGGTGAATTAATTTCCAGTGTCCCTGGGCAGCCACCCAGCTGTGCTCCGGTGTCCTGGTAGCTGGGGCAATTCCTCCACAGCCCCGATAACCCCATTTTACCTGCACACTAGAGATTTCCCGGCCTGCATGGAGATGGCTGCTTCATGTGATCTCATTTCTCCAGTGCAGCTGGGGGGTGTTCTGTTAGCCTGAGATGTGCTATGGCTATGGAAATGTGAGCGAGATGGCTGCCACATCCGTGGCAATGCCAGTCAGGAAGGGCCATGGCAGGGAGGGGACACCTGGGGCTCTGCAGCCCATCAGCTGCCGACTCAGCTCCTGCTGCCCGTCATCGAGGGTTTCAGAGACATCTCACTTGTGGGTGGAGGCAGGGGTTGAAGGCAGCACTTGTGGGGTGCAAGGTCCCTGCAGTCCTCTCCTGTGTGAAGGTGATGCCAGGTGTTCATCAGCTCTGCCTTGCAGCACCTTCAGTGGCTCCTCCGCCAGGCATTGTGTGATCGACACAGGGAGGGGGGGACGTGTCTAATCCTTGTTGCTGTTTCAAATGTCACTCGATTCCTCGTGGCATCTCACAAAAGACTGAATGGGCAGCAAACATAAAGGCGAAATAATCCTTGTGTTGGGAATGCCTTTGAACAGCCACAGCCTGCCTCCACAGGCTTCGGCTGGCGCGGGGGATGCCACGCAGTTCTTGTGTGTCTGAAGTTTTGAAGGTGGGAGACAGGATCCTGACTACAATATTTGCATGTGGATTAGAAATTCAAATGCCAGAACATACAGCTGTGTTGCTCCATGTTACTCATTTCTTCCTGACTTGATGTGCCTGGTCATTGAGTAAGAACCACAACAAATTTGGTTTTGTCCCCTGCTCTTGTTTGGCTTTTTAATTATGTCTCCTTTGACACTGCTCTCTGGCCTCAACAGATTCGTTTGTGATTCTCCTGTGATACGCATGCCGTAGCAGCAGATAGTAGCACATAATCATTTAACATATGAATGCTGTCAGAGAGTTTAATCAAACCCAAAATTGCTGCCTTTGTGCCCCGCACTAACTCGTTCTGACTGCACAAAGTGAGCCCAGCTCCCCAACACAAAGAGCAATAGCAGCCTGGCTCTTTGTCTACTCTCTTTGCATAATTTCCTGAACCCTGCCCTGTTCCACCTGCTCACTAATGTTAAGCTTATCTATGGATAATTTACATGCAGCCCATTCCACAAATGCACAAAATGCATGGATTCGTTTTTGGAGGAGCTGTGGAAACAAGCCTCTCCCCACGCATGTTCCCCTCCAGTCTGTAAGTCCCGAAGTCCAAATGCCTCATCAGCACTTTCCGACCCTTCCCTGTAACACCCATGTGTTCCGGTCCGTGCACCGGGAATTCAAACACCCTTTTGGGGGACGGAGGATAAGTTGCATATCTTTTTTTTCCTTTTTTGTTTTCTTTTTTTCCTTTTTTTTTTTTATTCCAACCTCGCTGGCAGGATGGCTGGGCGGGATGCTCCCCGCTCCAGCTCGCTCCACAGCCAGCGCAGAGCGTTTCTGCGGCGTTCGCAGCCCTGAACCCGGGGCTCCCGGAGGAAGTGCGGGGTTCCTGGAAAGCATTGTTCCCGCGTTTGTTTGTTCCGCGGCCTGCCAGCAGCCGCGGGGAAAGAGCAGAATAAAGGGCAGCGCACGGGAGCAGCTCCCGCAGAGGGGACACGGCAAACGGGGCTGTGTGCCCCGGCTGAGCCTGCCTGGGCACAAGCCCGCACGACCGCCCTTGCCCGCACGCAGCCGGCACCTCGCGCCGCTGGGCCGTGCCTGAGCCCACCCCTGGGTGAGTGGAGGTGTCCACTGGTCCCAAAGGCTCTTCTGCAAGGAGAACAGGCAGAGCTTTGCTGCCAGACGCTCCCAGTTATGATCCCAGTGCAGCATTCAGAGGAGGACTGTTTCTCTCCCAAATCGTCTCTCCAGATCCATCACACCTTGAAATGCAAATGAAGCCTCAGGGCCAGCCAGGCTGATGCTGGTTGTGTTTCAGGAAAGCCTCTGCCCCTGCTCCTCCCTTGGACTTATTCTTCAAGGCACCCATGACTCTCCTCCTGGTCCCCTGGGCATCCCTGTGACTACCCCTGGGACTTCAACACAGTCCTGCACCAGCTCTGCCAATGCTGCACCTCCTGGGATTCTCACTCCAGGCAGGCAGAACCAAAAGAAAAAAAATACAGCCTGTCTGCCGAGCAAAAGGTCCAGGGGGAGGAAAAATAAACAGAGGAAAAGCCACAACATTCAAGAATTGGACATATCACTGGATACTTAAATAATGACAAGGTCCCTAAGAGCTGTGTTTGCAGAAATGTTTCAGAAATGGCATAAATTTTACATGAAATACAATAATAGCAAGCACAACAGTGTCACAGATCGTGTCTGTGTCTGGCGCTCGAAACAGCTGATACGGTGACTTCCAGCCTGACAAAACTGCCAGGCTCTCAAAGAGCACAGTGATACCCACTGAGAGATGGGGAAACTGAGGCATGAGTGTGTGCCTCAGCTTTACACACCTCCTGGCAGCAGGACAGAACTGCCCCTGGATGCTGGCCTGGCACCCCATTGTGCCCTCTCCTACCCCATCCTCATCCCCATCCCAGCCCACTCAATCTCATGTCATGTCATGCTCTCTCATCTCCTCCCACCCTATCCAGCCCATCCTACTTCTCTCCTTGTCTTGGTAAGATTGCACAACTCACCACGCTGGGGATCCTCAGGGACATCCTGCTCCCACTCCAGGTGCACCACCAGTGCCAAGGGAAGGACCCAGGGCAGCTTTTGTGTGCTGGGGAGTTCTGCAGGGAAAGCTTGGATCTGACCCACTGCCACCCAGCTCCTGTTAAGTGTGCATCAAAACCTTCTGTTTTCCAACGCAAAAAATTTCTTCATGGTCTTTTTTTCTTTGTGTAAGGCATGAATGGGAGTATGGGAGAACTGGGATTGACTCTTACTCCCAGCAGTTGCTGGCCTGACATGGACAAATGACTCCTTAAGTACTGCAAAGACTATTAAAACTATTGCTGATAAAAGGCAAGAAGCTGGGAAAATAGACTAGACTGGACTATTTTTAGAAGCAGTGGCATCTGGACAGCATGAGGAATGCTTTGTACAAATTTAGTACAGCTGATGTCTGAACAAGAAGTTTGCTGGCGAAGCTGAAATCCCCCAGCACAGGCACTGTGACCAGCACAAACCAGCAGCTCCAGTGCCAGCTAGGAACACTCATGATCAGGTGTCATTCAGGGCCACCTACAACAGGGACACAAGGCTTCCACCAAACAGCCAGCACTCAGGGGGGCACTGGACAAGGATTTGCTGCAATGCCGTGTCCCTGGGCTGATGTGTCACACCGTGGTGCCACCACAGCAGCCTCTGTGCCAGTGGCCAGCTGCTCTGCTTCAGGTGGAGATGGAGCGGGAGGCTGGGCAAAGTTTGTGGCCAAAAAAACAAACACCGTCAGCACTGAAAATAGCCAAACTATTTAAAAACAAAGTGCTGGTGACTCCTGACCCCGGACAATTTCGTCTGCCAGTATTTCTGCAGCAGCTGGCCTTGGGAGAGGGAGAAGCTCTGCAAATGCAGTGCAGTGCTCCCCAGTAAGAGGACATCATCTTACATCCAGAGAGCCATTTAAATTGCTGCTA
Organism: Oriolus oriolus; assembly: GCA_013400235.1. Lineage (NCBI taxonomy): Eukaryota > Metazoa > Chordata > Aves > Passeriformes > Corvidae > Oriolus > Oriolus oriolus. Next base: position 977,480 of record VXBT01009197.1, read on the forward strand.
GAAACCAGACATTGCCTGGCATGTATTTTCTCTCCACCCATGCAAGGAATGAATCTCTCTCATGTTGTCACTGATACATCCTTGTTGGATTTGGATTTGGAATCAGAGTCCAACAGACTCCAGGTGTGACCAAGGGCACATTGGCCCAGACTAGTGAGGCTCGAAGAACAAATGGCACAGCTCCCCCCTGCAGACTTGTCCTGCACAGGATGAGGAATGTGGGGGGATCCAGAGAGGGGTGGGCAGCTCCAGGAACTGCAGCTCCCCAGTTTGCAGGACAATAGGATGGCTAGTGCAGTTATCCCCTGCAGTATGTGGGACCGGATGCCACGGGTGCTGCATAAGGCCCAGGACCCTTTGCTGCCCACCCTAAACCCAGACACCAGCCCGGAGTGGGGTTTTTGTGCAGTCTGGCAGCAAAGTCCTTCAAAAACCCTGTGTAGTCAGTGCTGATGCCAGGGGAATGTCTGATTTGCTACCGTGATCTGTTCAGGGGTGCTGGGCCCTGGACGGCTGCATCCTCATCCCCATCACCCATGGCTTGCTCCATCACCTCCCAGCATCCCTCCCTGCCTGACCTACATCCTTCCTCATCCCTGTAGGACACCACTCTTACTCTGCAGATTGGACCTCCTGTCCTCCCTTCCTCTCTGAACACAGCAGCCCCTGCACCACTACTCCCAGTATGGCTGTGTACCCAGAGACTGGTTCCAGTCCTGGCAGGGAGAATCAGGTCTGCCCCCAGATCCCAGCAAGGGCACAGGGTGCCACCAAGCTGGGGCTGAGAGGGAGCCCAGTCCTCCAGTTACAGCAAAGGCAGCAGAGACACTCCTGATGGCTGTGTCATGATAGAAGTAATGAAAAAGTGCCCAAGTTAAACCCTGGCCATCTGTCTCTGTTTTGCTAACCCACTTCTCTCATTGGAGCTGGCAGCTCAACACTCGGCTGGCTATGGACCTTTTCCAAAGATTATTGGAGGGAGTGTGAACCATCTTGCCACGGCTGAGGGCTCCCAGAGAAATTTCTTCATGGAAAAAGTTCTTGGTGAGTCCCAGACACAGCACTTGGGCACAGATGGGGCAGCTCTGTGTGGCTGGGAGCCGCTTGGAGCCAGCGCACCCAGGTTTGCAGCCCACCAGCAGCAGAAGAGGCAGGCACAGGGAGAGGGAACCAGGAACCAGGGAGGGGGTCTGGGCACGAAACCTCCTTTGTGCAGCCCAGACACACAGCAGCCACAGTGCCCCCGAGAGACCCGGTCCTCTTGCCCAGCGACAGAGCAAAGCTGTCACTCCCCTTCCCCACGCTGCGTTTGCTGCGGTTGTTCATTGTTTGTATTGGGACATCCACTGGGTACTGGCGAAAGCACTGAGGGCCCAGGCTCACAGAGTTTCATATATTTCAACACCAATGATTATCCATCCAGTAATCTCAGATTGGAGTGTGGTTTTTATTATTTGCTACTCTTCAGTCTCCTGTTGCAGATGTTTCCAGTCCAGGCACAAGAGGAGCTGCCCTGTGCCCAACCAGACACACACGCACACACAGCAACTGGCACAAAGCACTTCCCAAACATCTTGGTGAGCACACAGCATGTGGAAACAACACAGCTCAGCTCAGCAACCCTCATCTTTCCCCAAAGGAGACTCTGTTTGCTATGGTGATGACCTCTGTCTCCATAAGCAATCATTAAAACAGAGTATTTATTCCCTATCTTCTTCTGTTTCTCCTGGAGAATATAATCATGTCCCAGAGTCAGCAGTGCAATAATTCCTGTCCCTGCACACTGTGACCCCACGAGCAGGAGAGACATTGTCCAAAGGAAACGTCTCCAGCCAACGGGGAAAGCTCCTGAGGAGAGCAAGGGATACTGGGCTGGCTAGGAGGCAAACACAGGGCTGGTTTGGAGTTGGGGCTGCTCTGCTGAGCAGGAGGTCAAAGCATTTCCCAGAACTTTCCTGCCTGCAGGTGGAGGAAGAGCCTGAAAACAGTTGATTCAGATCGATGGTGAGTTTTTTTAGGCCTTGTTTTTTCCTATATATCCTTTGCAATGCCTCTGCTGCCACAAGGCAGGTGTGACGCAAGATGAGAGCATGCAGAGATGCATCTGAGAGCAGCCAAACCTCCATGTCATGCGCAGTCCTCCAGCATCCCTGCGCACATCCTGCTCCGCACACACGGCTGGTTCCGCAGGTCCAGAGCAGGGGACTTGCAGCTCGGGAGCTTAACAGAGCCTGAGCAGAGAAAGAAGGGCAGCAGATGCCTGTCCTGTGCCATGAGTTATCAACCCAGACTTCAGCAGAGGATGCCCTGAAGAGCCCTTTGCAGGTAAGGCTGTTGGATCTGCCGCCTGCCCTGATTTCAGGTCCTTATGGCTGCCCAGCGCGCAGGGAAAAGCTGTGCCACCCTGCCACCTCAGGCCACTCACAACAGTCAGTGCCTGAGAGAGCATTTGGGCTCTGAGCAGAGGGAACAGCAACCCAGCTGAAACAGTGCACTAAAAATAGCCCCATGTCTGGGTGGAAGCACACTGTGGTTGGCTGGGGTTTCAGATCCCTGAGAAAGCCTGAGCTGAGCAGGGACAGCAGGGACCCTTCACGCACGTTATTGTCCACCTCCCCCCCTCCCTCCAGAGATACCCTGGGGACTAACTAGCAAATAAATGGCTTTCCACAGGACAACAATGGCTCCTGTGATCAGTCTCCATGAGACGTGGTTTGGTAGCTTTGCAAGAATCAAGCCAGCTGCCAGAATGGCCTGAAATAAATGAAAGGCTGCAACAGGGCTGTGGGGATGGAGAGGTGAAATGTCAGGGCTGAGGAACACAACCCAGGCCACCTCAGGAACACTGCAGAGATGGGACTGCCTGGGAGGGAGTGGGGGATGAGTGACCCTGGGGAGCTGCAGTACTGCCCTGCTTTGTGGATGCTGCAGAGGGAAGAAAATAAAGACAATTTTAGGAAAGAGCTGATGAGAGAAGCGCATCTCAGGGCATTTAATTTTAGCAGAGTCAGGCTACCAGGGATGTGGGTGTTTGTTCATTTGACTTGGCTAGTTTGGGTTTTCATGAAGTGCCTCCTAGAGCCACAAAAGCCAGACTCCAGGTTAACCCAAATTTGCTGTCCCAGTCACTTACAGCACTCAGGACTGCTACGGCAGTCTGCACCAGACTTCATTCATGTGGCTTCTCCACACAGAACTCCCTGGTTTTCACTGTCCAAAGGGAAAAGAAAGATGAAGGTGGTGCTGGGTAACACAACCCGGACAGCCTCTGCCTCTGTACCCAATAACCCACACTTGAGACCCCTCCTGCCCCTCCGGTGCCTGGTGTTGGACCAGCCCCATCCGTCTGTCCGTCCTGACACCCCAGCCAGCATTCCTGCAAAGCCCTCATTACTGAGGCTTATGCAATGAAACCTGGAGGTGGGTTAAGATAACAGTGACAATTCAGGTGTTTTTCACCTTTCCAGTGTCTGTCTTGGACATCTCACCCAGTGCAAAGGCGGGGGTTCTGCACACCACCAAAAGCTGGGCACCTACCCAGCAGTGCGCTTGCAGTTTCAGTATCTGTTGGGTCAGAGACTACTGGGATCCTAGGGACGGTGCCTCACTGTCACAAAATATTATTGCTGATGGAAAAAGAAGTTTGTTGCTCACTCAAGAAAAATAAATCCTTGACCCTTTACGAGACCTGTGCAGTAGTGGCGCCATTGACTCCTTGTGAAAGTGTGTGGGTGGGAAAATAGTCTGTGCTGACTTTTCTGCTGGCTCTGTGAGCTGTGTCAGATGTACACCCTCTCAATAGATGCCTGATAATGCTCAGCTACTCCTCTGCTCACAGCCTGCAAGCCCCTACAGAAACACTGACTGCGAGCCTGGAATTAGAGTCTCCCACTCATTATTTGAGAAGGACATGCCTTTCACAGCCAACTGGCCTCTATTTGCTTGGGGGGAAACATGTGCTTATCTCTTATTTATGTGATTTATTTCTTGAGATTAATGCATCAAACTGGCTTGCTCCCAAGCTCTCAGTAAAGTCCTGGTTTTTGTGGGATTGTCCTGAACCACACAAAGTTTCGCTGCCTGTTTTATGAAACTGAGAGGAGGATTTTTATCTCGATCATAAAGCAGAAATTGGGGTTTTTTCAAATGTAAGGCAGTCAGCATTGTTTTGATCCGCAGGCAAATGATAGCCTTCTCTGAGTTCAAGGAGGGCTATTAAATCAGCCCTGTGGAGATAGAGCAAATAAAACCAGACAGAGCGAAGGAGTGAGGGGGAACATTCCTATTCACATAGGCACGAAAGCAGGGGAGGCAAGTTAATGATCAGCTCATCTGGGGTGTTTACTTTTGCATGCCACTGGGGTAAACAGAGCCATGTCATCCCTCCAGCCTGATCTTGTTTATAAATATACAATAACATTTACAGCTGAGCTGGCTGGACTCCCCTGGGTCCCGGCTGGAGAAGCTGGAGGGGTCTCAGCTCCCACTCCTGCGTGGGACAAGCCCTACTTCTAGGGCTCTGCTGCTGCAAATCCACCTTCCAGCCCTGTGTTTGCATCTCTTTGTGCTGGGAAGGCACAAGCTCTGCCAGCGCACTGCCTTGGAGATGCCCTTTCGGAGATGCTCTGGCAACATCTTTCTCACCGGATTCCTGTGGATCCTTGGAGCTATCCCTTTGCATTGCTGGGTTCAGAGCAGGTCTCAGAGCCCCTGCTGGTGCTTTACAACAGCCTGAGCACATACAGAGACCAACAGGCTCATCTTCCTGTTAGCCAGCCCACCACGATGGCAGTCAGAGTGAGGATTTGAAGTCATCGGTGTTACTGACTGCAGTTCATAAGTTATCCTTCAAAGAAATCACATTTCACCTAAAACATAAAGTTCTCACAAATGCTATAAAGTTCCTGCGGGTGCTACTATTCAGTGAGCCCCAGTGGAGGAGGCAGAACAGCAAATAGCAGGTGATTAATTCACTGCAGCTGATGACTTCGTGCAAATTTTTTGTCCTGGATTCATTGATCACCAGAGAAAAAACTAATAATCTCCCATCTTTTTAAGTTCCTACCCTAGCTCTTGGTGCTGACCTATCAGCACTAAAGGTACAGTGTGCTGTGAGTTTGGAATGTGCCTCCATGAGGACGTGTCACGCAGGGTTTGTCTGCATGCAGACTTGCACCAGCTAAAAGACACTGATGCAACTTCCTGTACAGACAGGACTGCAGTGGTTTAAAGCAAACTTCTTTGTGGCTTACTTAAAGCCCACTTCCAAACAATTAAAATTGGACATATTCTGGCTTAAGACTAAGACATAGTGGTGGTCACATAGGTTTTTCTCACCTTAAGTGTTGCATCTGTAGTTTAATCAGTGCAATTCCATGTGTGTCCTTATATCCATATCACATGTAAAAGTATGCACAGAATCTACATTATATTTCTATGAATAATGACTGATACTTATTACTATTTTGTTAAGCAATTCTGTGACACATTTCTGCCAGAAACTGCATAGAAGGCAAGAAATTCTGCTTCTGTAAATTGCCAGTGTAGCTATCAGGGACTATTCATTCTCATTTTTATTCCTAAAATCATAATCCCATAATGATGGAGAAGAAAACTGAATAAACTGGGGAATAAATTGGGAAGAAATTGGTTTACATGGGAATACATGTTTACAGAAAGTTTTTGTTCACAGCATGCACAGGCATGACAGATGCAGCTCCCCATTTGCATCCGTCCTCCCAAGGGGAACTTGCAGAGCCCTTAATCAAATTAAAAATAGCCAAATGAGCATCAGTGGATTGTATGTTTTGGAGGGGGAGGCAGCTCTGGGTTGCTTGATGTCCCTAACCTATAGAAAGCAAGTAATGCCCGACTGGCATGGATGTTTGCATGGATGTTGGCAATGGGTGCTGTCTCTTGTCATTGCACTGCTGGCATTTCAGGCTAATGTCAAGGTCAGCACAGGATAAATACTGGAAAAAATGTAATCACCAATTATTACGCAATGAACATGAAAATGCCAAACTTTGCACAGGACCTTATTTGCAACAAATTATTCAACCCGCTGTAATCGAGTCATTTCAATCTGAAAGCATTTTCTGTTGAAATCCACAACAATATTCAGGCCCAACATTCAGTGTTCATTGCCCAACAGCGAGAAAGCCACAATTGCTCTTGTGTGTCTGGATGCCCCGGGGTGGTGGGGCTGGGCCCCGCGAGGATGCACCCACCAGAGCCCTATCACCCGCCGAGGAAGCCAGCACAGCCTGCACATCTCAGCCTCTTCATAGGGAGTGTCAGACCCAAGAGTGAGTCACACATTTCCGAAACTGCCATTCCCTTCCGCTGGCGCTTGCTTGGTCCCTTTCCTCCGTGGTGGCTTCAGGCAGAGGCACTCTTTGCTCTGCAGCTTGAGCCCGGGAGGCCCTTTGGTCCTGAGGTCACTGGGATTTCACGAACCTCATGCATGGTGGCACCTGTGCCTACAGCCCAGGGACCAGCCCCTGGGGTTTGGAGCTGGGCTTCGGTGCTGGGACAAGCCAGAACTGCCTCTGCTCTGCTGGAGTTTGGCTGGTCTCTGGGAAATTTGGCTGGAGCTCAAGCTTTTGTAACAGGTTTATCCATGCTGCTGCCTAACCTGGAGAGAGTGGCTGAGTTTCCAGAGGGACAGCCTGCAGCAAGTGCAGGGAAGCTGCTGACAAAGGGTCACGAGCAGAGAGCGGGATGCTCTGAAATGCTTTGCTCGGCACATGGAGGACTGTGCAAGATGGTTTTGTAGTTAAAGCTCAGGCCGAGGCCCCCAGAGACTTGAGCTCAGAGCCTCCAAGCAGAGTTCTGCATCCTTGTGCTCGCATTTCCCATCCACACAATAGGACAATGACCCTCCCTCGGCGCCTGGATGCCAGCAGGACAGTCCCCACGGCAGCTGCAATATGGACACACTGCTCTGCTATGAAAGACTGACAAAGATGGAAAAGACTCTGGCTATACTTTCCTAAAAAAATGCTGAAGCTTTGCTACACAACACCTAGGGGTTCTCCCTGCGGCAGCACCAGAAGTAACTGTGCAAACTGCCCGGTGCAATTTAATTCCTTTTCTGGAGTGACTAACACCTCTATTATTCCCATCTGACCTCTGCAGACATCCTGCCATGCAATTGTGTTTAAACTCTGTGGTGAGAAAGATAACTGGGCCTAAAATTAAACCATCCAGCACATTTTTAATATTAGCACAGGCAAGGAGTGAATACTTCCTGGGTGGAGTTCACCTCTTCTTGGCAAAACCAGCCCTTGGTACCTCACCACCAGCAGTGATGTGCTGCGAATTATGTCTTCTTACTTTGTGATTCCCCTGGCCTGGGTAGAGCCTATTCAGTGCAGGGACCTGCCCTGCTGTCACCGCCCTTCACAGGGTGCTGAAGGAGGTCCCAGATGGGTTATTGCATTGCTCATACAGCTGGAGATTTATTTGATGAGGACAAGCAGGCTGTGGACACTAAATGTGTGAGCAGATACCTCCATGTGAGTAACCTGGTGTTAACCAGATTCTCATGGCATCTTCCCCTCTGGGAGAAAAGACAGCAAGAAAGGCAGCACTGAGCCACAGCAGGGATATCACAGGCTCCTTTGGCTGCAACAGGACGGCTGCTCTGTTTCCTTTCAAATATAGTTTTCCGCCAGAAATAACCCTGCGGGGTTTGTCACGGTGCCTTTTTCACAGTGAACTCCAAAAGCAAGTCAGGTTTGGAGGTGCCGAAAGCTCCTTTGCAGGGCCTGGCAGGCAGCCTGGCACTTCGGCGTGCTGTCCTGCCCTCCGGCCCCAGCCAGGGGTTTGCTCACTCCAGCAGCGTGGGGAGAAGCACTCAGTTTCAGGAGACGGAGAAATATGAATTGAAAAGTGACCCGATGAGGCCGCAAAGTCACTGCAGAACTCCGGCCATGCAGAGGGTTGAGGACTGTCCTCGCAGGCTGTGTCCTGACTGCAGGATCTGTTATCTCGGCATCTCTCACCGGATAAAGCGGCACGGGGGCTGCTGGTGGAGAGCCAGGGCAATGAAGGCTGCCTGCGACACCCGGACCTTTCCCCATCGGTCCCTCCGGGGAGCCCCACGGCTCTGGGATGGGGCAGCGGGGTCTCGCCCGCAAGGCAGAGCAGCCGTGGGGCCCGCACCGCACCAGCGCACACCAGCGCGCACCAGCGCGCACCAGCGCAGCCGGAGCCCTCGTCTCCCCGGCTTCCCGGTGGGATTTTTGTACTCTTGCGCTCCCTCTGCTGGTGCTCAGCCCGGCGCCGTTCCCGCACTGCTCCGCACCGCTCTCGCACCGCTCCCGCGCAGATTCCGCTGTGCTCGGCACCCCGAGCCCTTACGTTTCCCCCTCTGCTCCCCAGGACCAGCAGCACCCTAAGCGTGTCTCCGAGCCAGCCCGCAGCGAAGAAGAGGTCCCGGTGGCAGCCGGACAGACGGTGGTGCTGGGACTACTCCAAGCAGGGCGTGCCAGGATCCAGACGGGATCAGCACGTCCAAAATAAAAACTTTCAGCATGCTCTGGGGAGTGATACTACAAGACATGGCTGTGAAGAAGACGGCAAAGACTGGACTGGGGCTGCAGCGATCACGGTATTAAAGTCACACGGGCACAGAGAGGACACTGGATTTATCAGCCCTGTTTTGTACAAACACACTGGGCAGCTTTTTGCACCAACACCTCCACAGCTTGCACTCTTGGTGTCACCACTGTCAGAGGCGACGTGCCCCGCTCCGACATTGCACAGGTACGGCTGGCCACCAACCTGCCACCAGCAGAGATGGAGGACACCAGCATGGAGCAAAGGCTGCAGCTCGGCGCGGTGGCCGCCAGACACCGGCTTGCTGAAGGGGACAAGAACACACCAAATCGGGCCAGGACATCGTGCTGCAAGGTCTGGTTTGCAGGCTGTGCTCCAGGACTGCATGGGGTTCTCCTGCGCTTTCTGTCTCAGCAGTACTTGCCAGCTTTGTTAGAAAGCTGGTTGTTGTTTTAAGGCTGCTTTCTAAGCGGTTATTGCCAACCAGGGACGGAGGTGGGGGAGCTGCTCTCTGCACGGTGCAAATGGCAGCTGCCAAGACACCTTCTCCAAGGCCCCATAAAAGCTCAGTTATGGCTCAGGCTGCCTCGTCTCAGCCAGACATCTCAGAGGGTGACCCAGCACGGGAGGCGGCTGCACAGCCAGCCCTCCCAGCTCAAAGTGCTGTGTCCCCATCCCCATCCTCATCCCCATCCCTGTCCATGCAGTGATGTCCAGTTCCCCATTCACTGCCACAGTGTGGTCATGTTCCTGATGTTCTTGGGACTCAGACAGGAGTTACTGCTTAGCAAAGGAGGAAATACCCGCCCCAAGCAAGCTAAAACTCACTGTGCCCCAGGAGCAGCCCAGCATGAAAGGGAGCTCCAAAACAAGGGGGAAGGAAGAGGATGTAAACTGAACAACGAAAAGAATGCTGTTATCCTTCTCATGCAGCCTTCTCCTCCTGCCCAGCACTGCCACTGCACTCTGGAAGCCACAGTGACGCACTGTGCGTCACTGACTGTGGAGGCTGTGCTGGGCACATGCTTCACTCTGGCCTCTGCCACCACCACCCCAAAATCCAGGCAACTTGATGCAGTGTCCAAGTCCAGCATTCTCTGCGGACAACAGGCAGCCGAGCAGCTCCCAACAGTGCATGTTGCTGTTCAGGGAGCGCAGACTCGGCATTTCAGAGCTGCTTTCCAGAGCAAACAATAAATCTTTAAAGTAAGTGTGGGGTTCTCTGAAAGTCACTGAATTCAATGGCTGAGCCTTGCAACAAAGGCTCTTCCTGAGCACGGTGGCTCCCTGCCCACCGCCCTCCCAGGGGGACGGCAGAGGCGGCAGAGAGGAGGTAAGTGCTGGCTCCAGTTTGTAAACTGTGACTGCTGGAGAAAACAAAACCTGTACAGAAGTTTCAGTAGGTCTCAATGCCTTTCACTGACGCAGCTGGTCCCCAGGGGTGACCAGCACCACAAGCTGCTGCTTTTCCCCAGCCCCAAGGCACCCGTCTGGCCACAGGGCACTCTGTTGAAACCCTTTTAGGGGGAGATGCTGGTGCTTCTGCCAGCACCAGCTGCAAGTTCTGGGTGATGCCCCACAGACATTTCTTCTCATGCAGAGCTCACAGTTTGTTTCTGAACATCACAGAGCTACTCCCATGTAACCACCACCTCACACCCCAAGTCCCTCTAGGGTGTCCTGCTCTGCATTGGCACCACTGGCAGGGAACAGCCACCCGTCAATGCAGGCAGCCACCGTGACCCCAAGCAGTGCTGCTAAAAGGAACCAGCTGCTTCTGCATTTTGCAGGTTGGTCCTTGCCTGAGAGGAGGTAAAACTCCGTATCTGACTGACTGCTGGAGAGCCATAGAGGACCAGACAGGCACAACTGGTGTTCTACAGCATGGGGCATTCTCCAGGTGAAGCATCATCATTGACCCTTTTGCTTTGTACAGATCTTCAGGTAAAATATTTTCCGTAGAGAAATCCCTCATCTTTCAAAACTGATCCATCTGCTTACTGGGAGCATCTTTCTGGGTGCAAACAAACAGTTAAACACATGTAGCTCTCTCCCATGTTAATTTTCCTTGGTATCACGGACAGCTGATATCCTTTCACTGCATGAAACCACAAAGGCAAAGTAAGTGAAAGCACAGAAGAATCAGGGCTCAGATGGTGAAACCTTCCCAACCAGAGGCTGCTAAAATGAAAGAGTAAAAGTTTTCCTATGGTTGAGAATAGCCCTGTTATCTCTCAGGGAGGCAGCAAACTTTCCTCTCCAAGGAACAGATGAGTTGGTAACACCAAGTGAGGCAGTCTGGCACAAACGTGCTCGAGGAGAAACTCTGCAGTATATTGCCATATACTGAGAGACACACATAAGCTCCATTACTGTTGTTAATCCTGCAGCAAAATTATTTTTCCAAATCTTCCCCAAACCAGATGTGGAAATATTTAGCTACCTCTGCACTCCTCCAGGCTCGAGACTGAACTAAGTGTTTTGAAGCAGATGGGAGGCAGAGGGAGATGGAAAACGTGACTGGTTTCAGTGAAACTCACGGATTTCCCAATTCACAGTATCATTTACTGACATCATGAAACTAATTTGGGCTTTTTCTCTGTCTCTTTACAGTTAGGTATTTTCACCAAGAGGATGAAATTTCTCTTTCTTGCAAACAAAATTGGATTTCTTTCCTGCAAGGAGTACAGAAATGTAGATTTTTTTTCCCAGAAGCAAGATTAAAAAATAATTATTTTTTTATTAGAATATTTTGTAGGATGTAGTCAGTGCAAAATACTAAACTAAAAGGCAGCAGCTTCAATAGCCTGTTTCATCACTGACTCTCCTAAATCACAAATCAGTCTGCAAAACAAAAGGGAGGTCACCTTGCTCTCCTCTTCAGCTTCCCCCTGTGGGTTACACAGCCCTTCTCTGCTGGGTTTGTGCCTCTCCTGCCCCCTGGGTGCGCTCCCATGAAGCGGGGACGCTCAGGACCATGCAATGCACGTGCCTGCCTGGGTGATGGGCTTCCTGGGAAGGGCTCAGCGAATCCTGGAAGCCGATGACTGCCATGCAGCTGTGGGTCTCCCACTGCTCTCCCGGGCTGCAGTCAGGGAGCAGCAACAGGAGATGCCCCACGAGACACTCTCCACGCCACCTCCATTAAAAGACGCTAATTATTTCTTGCAGTTTTCAGCACCCACTGAAATAAATAATGTTGGGCAAACGTAACTGCACACACTTTTCAAGCTGTGCAGCTCTCAGGGTGGATGGGGATCCTGCCATGCACAGTGCTCGGATGTAGATGTGCGTTTCTGCAGGGAGCTCTGCTCTGTCCCCTCACACCTGGTTGGGTTCTCCCCACCAGCACCATTCAAAACCAGACCCATTCCCAGCAGGACAGGCTTTAGGGCTGGCATGGGGCCTGATCCTGCACCCTATCCCTTGGGCAGCCTGGAGGTACTGCCCACTCACTGCCTGCACACCCTTCCCCTGTTCCCCATGGGAGCTTTATCACACCCACTAGACTTGACATTTCATGAAGGAGAAAAATTAATGAGAGACGAGCAGAGAGAAGCACTAATTTAGGAAAAGTACTAATTAGATGTATTCTGGGTGGTCTCATTATGGTGTTCTGCTTTTTGGGCTAGACTGGTTTTGCTATCGCTTCCCTTTCTCACACTTTTTCTCCTCTCTCACTGTTCCCAGCACCTACAGCCATCCCTGCAGGGGATTTCCGTGGTGTCAGGCCCTGGGATCTGGGGGTCTGCAGGGCAGGACTTTCCTTCATTTCCCCGGGCTGTTGCATCCTTCCCCAGCACACAGTGCTCGGGACACCTGCAGTGTCACACAAGCCAGGGCAGGTACAGACACACAGAGGCACGGGAAGCCCCAGGGATGACTGCAGCTTTCCAGAGACAGTGTCCAGTGATGATGTGAAACACACACACACACACACACACACAGATATATATATAAATACTACTTCTTTCTCTACAAATAATGCTACAGTTTGCATTTTCAGTGGCAAGCATAAAGCTCTTAATAGATTTCACTGGAACTGGGCAAGATGTGGCAGCTAAGTGCCTGGCATTCTGTCCCAAAAGACACAATTGTGCGTGAAATTGCAAAGCAGTATGTGGTGCAGTCACTGTCCCTGCAGGTTTTGGCCTCCTGCTCATGCAACATCTCTTTGCACGCAGGACAATGTGAGAAATACAATTTGAAGCCTGTTTTGATGTTGCTTCTGCACTTTGTGTTGCTGAATTAATTCCTGATGCAAACTTGCAATCAGATCCTGCATGGCTTTAAATTCCAGATTCATCCCCGAAGTCCCCGTCCTAGTCGGAGGCGCCATAAGATAAAAAGCACATAAAAGAAGAGAAGATGTGAACAAAGTATCTCCCTGTGAGCTCTGCCAGCACTGATGGCAGGTTCTGAGCAACAATTCTTCATCCTGCTCCTCAGAGTGAAAAACACTCTGCTGTACAGCAGGTGCAACTCAAGGTAATTGAATAATTAAAAAAAACTGAGCAATTTAGGGTAAAAAGCTTGTGTAAAGGTGTATTGTGCCTTGGCCATATAGAAACTTAATTAATGTATATCCCCAGGAGCAATGCTTGTCTTCCTGTTAAAACTCTGTTAATAGGATGACTGGTGCACAGCCAACCTGCACACCCAGTGCCATGATTTCCCTCCCTGCCAGAACACAGCACAAGCAGCTGGGATCAGCACAAAATGGCTATCCCAGCTTGAAAATGCCTTATTAGAAAGCAACACTTCTCTTCAGAAAAATGTCAGTCTCCAGGAGTGTCATCAACAAAACCCAGGATTTTCTAACGCAATCAAAATCTCTATGGGAGCTGGGTCCCTCAAAAGCCCCTGAGGTAAACTTTCCCTAGGTGGGGGTCCAAGAGCCACCAAAGCAAGTGGTCTTGGGCTGGAGAGCCACAGTGACACTTGCCAAAGCCTTTCCGTTCCTGCCCAGGGCAGGAAACCAGGGCAACACCAGCAGTCAGAGAGGTTGGGACTGGTGTGTCGGGCTCTCTCCAGTATTTGGACACTTGCTCCTGCCCTGCATGAGCCCAGCCCATCTCTCTGAGATGCACAGCTTCGCTGCTCGGGTTTTCTTTGGACCATTCTAGGAGCTAGCCTGTAGGAATTAATACATCTTCCCGGTAAAAAGCCAGGAGCCAGACTGTCCTTCCTAGGAGGAGGGCCAATGGCATCTAAAGACAACCTACTAACCTACCACTTCACAGACTCCTTGCATGTCTAAGGGCTTCCTCCTGGGGCTATTGCCTTGAACTGTACAGAATGGCTCTTGGACAGTATAATTTAAGACCATGTGTCATATGGCAGAGGTCCATGGGATGGTCACGGAGCACAATACATAAAATATTCAGCTAGAAATATCAGTTTTCCTACAGTATCAGCATAACAAGGACTTTTGCAACCGTCTGATGTTGGGACTGGTTTGTATTGCAAATGTCCTTGTCTAATCTACAGCTCTGTATTAAATAACACATTATCCTATCATGACATTTTGCTTTGCCAAGAGAGCACAATATTTATATATACATGCCCACAGCGCTGCATTTCTGACAGAATACTGTATCAGTGACAAATTGCAGGTTTGGTAACACAAGTCAGAAAAAGTTTTAAATGCACTGGCTTTGGGGAAGTCAGAGGAGCTTGTTTAGATACAGAACAATTACAGGAACAGACAAAATCATTGTGTGCTGATAAATATTGATCTTCAAAATTGTTAACACTTTCGCATGCAGAAGCTGGAGAGCTGCTGCAGCAGATAAATTCTCAATGCTATTTCAAACCAAAATGCAAAAAGTGCTTTCAAGATGTGAACAGCTCTTCACTCATGAGTTGGGACATCTTCTGCTGATGGCATTTGCTCAAGGACAAAGGCAGAAGACATCTCCACAGCCGACAGGCTGGTGGTCATCCCACAAAGGCAACACTTCTGCTTCTCACTGCCAGAGAGAAAAAAGTGGGTAGTGCTTCAGCCCTTTCTGGAGTGACCTTGATGTGCAACTTCCCTCCCACCCCTTTGAGCTCTGCTTTTTGTATCCTGCCTCTGTCCCCTCTCAGACTCCATGGGAAAACCTGTGCAGTGATTTTGTGATGTGATCCTGCAGCAGCATCTTCTACCCTACCCCCTTTTCCATGCTTGCTGTAGTTGATGCATCCATGGGGAGAGCTCAAAAAAGGGCCAGAAATGTACAGGGCGATGGGTCTGAGCTGACCCCGGGCTCTGAACAGCCAGGTCACAGCAGCAGTGCCAAGGGCTTGCCTGGGACAGGCTGGAGTATCTCATTCTTCCCCGCCCTGAATTTAGTTAGAATGTTTCACAGGCAGTTTTCTATCGAGATGTCGGCCGTGCTATCAACCCGCCCCCTCCCCTGCACATAATCAAAATATTTTGATAACCGAAAAATGTCAGGCAATACAGCAAATTTTGCAGTAAATAAATACAGCAAATAACTGCAAAGGCAAGGAGGGGGGGAGTGGGGAGCTGGTGCCTCTGCTGAAGGTTTCCATCTCCAAACAACAAAAAGATCCTTTAAAAATAGCGTTGCAACAAACCCCAGCTATTTTCTACCAAAATAACCCCTCTCTAGTGAAAGAAAGGAGGCTGGCGGTAGGGAATGTCATGCTGCTGGTTCACACCTCGAGAGCAGAGCATGGCCCCTGGCACGGCCGTGCGTGGGCACGGCAAGGCCCGGCCGCTCGGCGCGGCACACGAGGAGCGACTCCATGAACGGCCTGGCAAACGAGCCCTTGGCGAGATCCTCGACACACACCAGATACGTGTGACAAATTGCAATGACGAGGCTGCGCTGGCAGGCTGGATGGTGGGCAGTGAAATCCCTCTCCAGACAGTGCTATGCTCCAGGCACTCTTTGAGCCAAGGGAAGGCAAGAGATGGTGCCAAAAACCCATTGGCATGGGCACCACACCCATTTTCCGCACTGCAGAGAGTGGCTGAGGCGGCTGCAAGCACTGAGGGTGCCCAGGAAGCCAAGGCTGGGACTGTCACACCACACGCAGAGCTGGGGGAACTGCAGAACGCTAGGGGTGGTGCAAAAGGGCAGATGAAGGAGACACGGAAAGAAACCAAGCACTAATCCACTGTTCAGCCTGGTCACAAGGGACTGAAAGGAAGGGTTAGTGCAGAAGTCAGAGCTCAAGATGGGCAATTTACTGTGCTGGAGGGGTAATGCAAAAAATAAAAGACCCTGGTCCCCATTCTGCACACCAGGATCCCTGTTCTGCTCATTGGGAAACACAAGGTGCTGTGGCCATGTGTACCCACACCTAGTCCTTTCCACTGTCCCAGGCACCCCGGGCTGGCCCACCTGCACTTCCTGTGCCCCACACAGCCTCTGCAGACACAGGGACCCCTTTCCCAGCTAAGCCCCAGTGTTAGGATGCAGTTGGGGGCTGGCCAGACACTCATCCAGAAGCAGCACAGTTTATTAGCCCGGTAGCAGTGGAAAGTTTCCAGGCTGGGCAGGATGCTCCAGCAGAGAGGCGGGCGGGGAGTGGGGGCTGCACAAGGCTCTTGCTGCAACAGGAAAGCAGGGGCAGCGTGGGCAGCACAGCTCTCAGACCCCAGGGACTGCTTTTGAAGAGGTGTTTCTCTTCAGCTGTTTGTCCCCTCCAATGTCACTTGTCCCACCAATAGCCCTCCTCAAAGGGCATGTAACCTCCGAGCTTTTTTTCTTTATTCTCCTTCCACTTGCAGACAGCAGATTCAAGCCCAGCATCTGGGCTGGTGCTGGGCAAACAGAATTGGTCTCCTCAAAGAGTTTCCTGCCTTTACCACCAGCCTGCAGCACGGAAGGAGTGGTCACAGCTCACCCCTGTGACAGCAAGCAGAAGCATCTCAGCAGGCCACATTTCACATGTGTGGTGCGGGATGTTTGTTTTTTTAACCAGTTCCGTGGCTGCCAACTCCACAAGGGCATCACATTCTGAGTGTCTGACAAGCCCCCAGCCTGGCTGGGTGTCTGTATCCCGAGGCAAGGGAAAGGCATGCCCTGAGAGCTGGGGGACGGTGACAAACAGGACCCAGGCAGGGCCCCCACAGGTGTGTCCGTGGGAGGGCAAGCAGCAAACAGCTCTTCTGGGGTATTTTGGGATTCTTGCGTTCAGCCCCAGTGATCCGTGAGGCGCATCTCTGTTTGGAGGCAGCAACTGTACAGTATCCATCTGCAAAAATACCCCAGCAAACAGAATCCCTCGCCCTCCCCTCAGTCTCTGTAAGCAGCATTCATTCCTTGCTCTCGCTGTAGATCCGGCATGCCGAGTCCTTTCTCCCCAAGAGTATTCTCCCTTTACAAAGCAAGATCATAAAGCAGTGACATAATCCAAGTTTGGCAAACACTTCTGCTGATGTTAAGCCAGTGCCTTTCGTGGTTCTCACTGCAGCTTTTGAGGCCATGATATACATGGCGCAACCAGCTGATTAAATGTGCAGGAGCCTCCCAAGATACCATTTCATCCAAAATGCTGACATTTATATTTGACTTCCAATAAGTGTGGGGCGCTTTTTTAAAATTTTTAATTAGTTCTCACAAGGGTGGGAGTCAGACGCAGCTACACAATGAAGTTCTCCATAGAATAGGTATGATTCAACCAGATGACTCCTGGCCAGACTTCCTAACCCATCTACCTTGCAGCAGAGCCTCGAAGCCAAGTGAATTAGAGGCCACCCACAAGTAGATGTGATTCTGTGTAGGTGAATCTCTTTGCCCATTCATTCCCTACCACATCTGCTGAGATCTCAACATACATGCTAAGGGTGAGTGGGAGGGCTCTGGTGCTAAATAAATGACTCGATTTGTTTCGTTTTGGCACCAAGACTCAGCCAGCCAGTGAGGCCGAGTAGGAAACAATAGTAATGTGGAAAAAAAGTTTAAAAAAAAAAAAAAAAGCAAGCAGCATATAAGATGCCTCAATGAAGAGGTGTGATTGTTGGCAAAACATGTCCCATTTGAGTTTATGGGATGTACAGAGTCTTTTTATTAGGGATACTTCTTGCTATTAGTGTAATAAAAAAGGACCAATTGTTTCTGCCATCTGAGAAAACTCTCGGTGGAACAGGCAGAAATCCAGGAATAATTAAGAAAATAATAGTGCACACCCAACAAGAAAAACATTATTTGTTTAAAGATGAAGTCCCTCTAGAATACTTGGTAGTGATTGCGTTTCTTTCAAAAGAGGGGGAAAAACCCTTCTAAATGAAAAGCAGCAGCCATTAGCTCATTTCTAAGATCTCGAGTGGAAAAAGCGTGGGGCTGTAATCCCCCTCAGTGGTGAGGCTTTTCCGTTTTCATCACTCTTATCAGCCTTTGCAAGTTGCAAAATAAAAGTGTTTTGCCCCTACATGTTTCCATCAGAGGATCAGAAGCGCTTCACAAAGCAGAATTAATTGAGCTTCACTGCTCACCTGTGAGAACAGAGCAATTATTTAGCAACAGGGTTTGGGGGTTTTTTTAGCTGTTTGGGGTGGGAGTAGAAATAAAAACTGCAGGAAGAATACAAACCCACCAGGCCAACAAGAGACTTGGCAGGTTTAACCATTTCCAATGATGAATATGACAAACCTGCAAGTTTCTGACCGCCAGATCCAGGTTCTCCTTTTGGAAGGGAACGTTTTGCCTCAGCATCACTTTTCCCAGGCCTCAGCTTCCCAGGCTCCCCACCAGCACAAATCACTATCCTCCCAAGTTCTGACTCTTCACATTTAAAAGTCTCTGAAATACCATGTCTCCAAACAGCCCATCGTCCCTTCGAGCACGTCGTGGTGCCATCCACACCCAGAGTGTGCACTGTGGGCTCCGTGCACACACAGTCCTGCTCCCATTGCTCCTGTGCAACTCTGGGCAGGTTATAAAGCTGTGCCGGCTGCACGTGGGAACACGAGGGAACATCTCCAGGATCTGCAGGTCGGAGAAAAGCAGACTGAGAATTAGTGTTTATGGAGAACTTAATATCACAGTAATAACGATTTGAAGTCTCAGTGCGTGGACAGAGCCACACACTGAATAACAAGACATCAACTTTTACCCAACCAGGGCTGGAAAAGCATCATCCCTTTTCCGGCTGGGTTTTAAGGGCCCATAAACCGCCGATGGACGAGGCAGCGGAACGAGCCGGTTCGCACGAACGGCGAAGCTGAGCGTCCCCACCGCTCCCGTGCAGCTCTCATGTTTTACATACATCTGTTTACTTTTTCCCAAACAGAGGTTTTTTCCCTGCACGCGGCTTTCGGCGACTGCGGGGGCGCGGCGGTCCCGGCTCACGGCCCCGGGCCGGGGGCAGGTGAATCCTCCCCCCGGCGCTCTTCGCAGCCGCTGCCCGGCGAGACCGCACACGGCACACCCGCCCGGCCGTGCCCAGGGGCCGCGCATCGCCCGCCGGGCGGTCCCCGAGCATCGCCCGCCC
>VXBT01009197.1:997158-1063673 GCA_013400235.1 Oriolus oriolus
TTTTTTTTTTTCCCGTTTCCCTCTTTATTTAAAGCAAACGCGGGGACCCGCGGGCTGCCGGCCCAGCGCGGAGTCTGCGCGCCCCCGCACGTAGAAAATAGTTCTATACATTAAAAAAAAAAAACCCAACTAGTGCAGCCAAAGAATAATTCGCCGAAATAATTTCAAGTATTACCAAAAAAAAAAAAAAAACCCCAAAACAATTGGCAGCCAGCTTTTGCTTTTTTTTCCCTTTTCCCCTCGCTGGTTGCTTGCTTTGTACAGGAAATTTGAATATCCTGGCAAGGGCCAGCTTCCCAGGGCAGCCTTGCAGCGCTCTGGGAGCTGCACTGATGGAGCAACATGCACCGCACTGGGACTTTTCCCTCTGTAATTGATCCTACATACAATATTTTTCCCGTATGTGCATCAGGTATATAAAGACAATTTTTTTGCATTTGGAGAGTGAGTTTTCCAAGGTTAAAACATTAATTGCTCCTCCCAAAAAAAAGAAATTCTGCTTCTCTGTCGTACGCGTGTTAAGTGTAGGTGAGGGACCATCTGCCAAGTTTCATCATCTTCTGTTCTGAAGAAATCCAAAGAACTCACCGGCAACTGCAAAAGTCTGTATTTAGTTAATCCACTTTGGTGGGAAATACAGTAAAACTGAGCTGCTAATGCAGTAAACATTTATGAAATATAAGAGCGAAGCTTTAAGTAATGCTTCAGGCAAACTGACCTAAATCTAAAAAGGAAAAAAAAAAAAAAAATCAGTGTGCTTGTTATGTTTTGAATTATTGTTCATCTGACCAAAAAAGAAATAGGTTTTTTGTTTGCTTTTTTCCTGTTCTTAACAAATAAACTTTATAGGAATTGGGCTTCCAGATTTGACCCTTGTTGTTTAGAACTGGATGAGATGACAATGCTAAAACTTGGAATTAACAAGAAACATCATACTTTTCTTCTCCTCAGCAGTGTTGAGAAAAAACTGTGGATCCTGGAATTTTACTGTGGATTTTACTGTGGATTTTACTGGTTTTCTGGAGTGCTGTAAGTTGAAGTCTTGTCCTGCAGGCCTTTGCGGGCGCCAGTAGCTCCCCGTCCCACTAACACCCTCGCCTTGGTAAACACAGCTGATCTTGCTGGTAACAATGTCGGGCTCGAGTTTCACATCGAGTGAAGTTAACGAATTAATTTTTTGCATTATTTGAATCTGCCCTTTGTAGCTGCAGTTTGGTTTCGGGTGTTCGGCCCCACCTAAGAGCGTGTCGATGGCGTGTGGTTTAGCGCGGGGAAGGTGCGCTGTGCTGGAGGGAAAACGTGCTGGGGTTTATACGAACTGTGTGCTGCTTCCCTGACCCTTTTATGGGCAAACTTGTGAGAAAAAAAATTATTTTTAGTGAAGCATGTGGGAAATGACCTGCTCTTACATGGCTTCGACAAGAACAGGGACAAAATGTATTTTCTGCATTTATTTTGTGTCCCCAGGAGCAAGTCCTGGCTGGGCAGAACAGCGGTTTTGGGTGATGGGGAGATGCGTGGTAGGTGCCGCGCAAATGAAAGTAACTTGGCCGCGTGCAGTTCCCACGTCCGACTGCTCGGGCTCCTTCACAGGCACTTCTCCTCCCGCAGCCCTCGCTCGCTTTCAGCAGCCCTGCGAGGCAATTCCTGCCGGGAATCGCAGAGCTGGAGCCATGTCGTGGCTGTCGATCAAGCACCGGGTCTGATCCCAGCTATTGGCCACATCTGTAAATATTAGGACGTGACTTTTGTTTAAACCTCATTGTTCAAAATGAGACAGCAACGAAAGTGTCGGGATTTTTCAGAGCCAGGCAGATATGAAGTGTTCTGGTGGTGTTACTCACACCCTTATTTTCGTTTTGTCACCGTAATTTTGCCTCACTACTGACTGTCTGGGACTTTCATCTGTAATGAGATGATTTACTTCAGTCTTTTTGTAGAATAATAAATGCCCCTTTTTTTTCCAATTGTTTCAAATGAGAACAATGACTTCAGGATTTGTTTGTGCATGTCTCCTGGAAAACTGTTTGATAGCAGAGCTGGGGTTTTTGTTCCTATTTTTTTTCTATATATAGGAAATGCTTAATATTTACTTGGCTTTGAGCTCACCTAACCCTGAAGTGCGTGGGTCAGTAAAGGCTCTGTATGCAAATCTGTCCTGTCATGGGCTCCTGTATTTATTTCCTTTCCTTTCCCATGGCGCTTCTTCTCACATTTTTTTCCTTCTCTTTTTTTTTCTGGTTAGTGTCAGTGAGAAGGGATGAGGTTGTATTTTAAGGGAACCCAGCATTTCAGGGGGAATTTGTTTTGGTTTTGTGTGTGTGTTTGGGATTGGAGCAGGGTGGGGGGGTTTACTTGATTGCCTGATATACTTTGGCAAGCAGAAGTTGCATTGTTTTGTGAATTGCATTAATGGTTTTCTGCATGTTCAAATTCCCCAGTTATTTGGGGGATTTAATTAAACCTCTGTAGGTGGCTGGCTTACGTAGATGACAGGTAGAAGTTTCTATTTCTAGAAAGAGCTGGTGCACACACCGCGGGCGTGGAGCTCTTGGCAGCAGAAGGGCTGTTGCAGTGCTTTTGCATTGAGGTGGAGCTTTTGGGGCAATACTCCTCGTGTTTGGGGCTACCAGTAAGCAGGACACCCCTGTTCCTTGTCATGGTGGGGGTGCTGCTTGGAAGTTGAAGGTGCTCCTGGGATGCTGCCTCTGCCTCACAGTGAGAAGGGGGCACTTGTGGTGCCACTGCAAAAGCATCAACCCCCAAACAGCCTCTCTGCATCTTACCTGCCTGTCCTAGGCCTGGTTTGTCACCTAAACCAGCATAATTAAAATGTTTCCTTTGCTTCTGGTCTGCCAGGACCACTAGAGTTGTTCTTGCTGCTGCTGTTTTAACCCCTTCAGGGAGGAAGGTGGGCTTGCTTATGGTCGTGGTCGTGCACAGTGGCTTTCCCACATGCCCAGAGCTGCCCCTGGTTTTTCTGGCTCATCCTTCCTTTCTCTGCAGCACCTGGGTTATGATGTGGGGTTACCGGTGTGCCTTGTGTGCCACTGCCCAGAGTCACACTGAGCCAATTCAGTAGCCCCAGGAATGGGGAGAATAGAGAGAGAGGAGGGATGTAGTTACTCTGCTTCGTAGTCTGCCCTATCTGGAGCTGAAAACTTTATTTATTTATTTATTTTATTCTAATTTTAAAAATACTTGCACCTGTCTGTATGTGCCTTGGGAGGGAACCTGCCCAACAGCCCTGGTCCCCCCTCCTGGAGTTGCCTCCTTCTGCCAGCACCTCTCAAACCCTTTCTGCTGTTGATTTGTAGCTCCCAGTGAAGCAGCGATTGCCCGATTGTGTCCAGGGAGTCCGTGCAGGAGCTGCTGTGCCTGTGTTCAGAGGTGAGTGGGGAAGGTAAGCTCATGTCCCACCTGCTCCAAAATGCCTGCAGCATCTGCATCCCTCTGGGTAGATGCAGGTCCCTCTGACACACATATCCCTGTGTGGGTACTGCAGGTAATACCTTGGAGATGTTCAGGTGAGCTCAAAGCTGAACAACCCTGTTCAGCTGCCAATTTCTGATTTAAAGTCGAGTTTCCAAAGCACACACTAAGTTTGAAAGAAGCTGAAGTGTGAGATGGGATGATTCAAACATGGAACTTTCTATTGCATAAAGTATTGATGCTGTCATGTCGTAAACATGCATATTTTCTCAGATATGTATTTCACTGCCTGTCCCAAATTTCCAGTTGCCCAATACTCTGTGAATGTTGATTTTTCCCTCTGTGCTAGAAGCTGGTGGAGATGTATTGAACCCTTGCTTTGAACAGTCCTCCTTACTGAAGAGAGCTCTTGCCCTTGTTGTCGAGCTAGGCAAAAGTCTGGTTTATATAAATATAAAAATATTAAATTAAAATATGAACCTGAAACTCCATCAAAATGGATTCTAAAGCTGAGCATGTTTGCTGTTGCTTTTTTCTTTTGGAGTCACTTGAAGAGATGAAAGAAATAAGATTGCACAGGTACAGTCAAGTAAAACATTGTTACAGAAGTAATTAATGGTAATATTATGTGGGGGTTTGTTTTGATTTAGCTCGTACAGGTTTAACGCTGGGTACGTGTTGGCTTTGCAGCAAGTAGCAGTTGCTCATTAGGGAGTTGGCCCTGGCGCTGTCAGTGTTGAGGACACTGAAGTGGTAAAAATATACTGCTTTTTTGTTGGCAAATACTTGATTTAAAATTTGAAATCACTTGCCATGGGTCACAAGAGCTTTTGAAATTCCTGTTTTTAAGTTTGCTAAAGAGGCAGAGACTCAGTGGTGTGTTGGGCACGAGGGGATGGCACAAGAATTCAAACCCAAAGTGTAATTTCTGACATTGTTCAGGCTTTTTGTGATGCTGCTTTTTAAGAAAATGAATTGAAGGAAGTTGTCACATAACTGGTGGGGGGAAGGTTGAAAGGAAATACAAAAAATATCAGTCTGTCTGCATAGCTCCTGTGCAGCCCTGGCAGGCTGATGTGTAAGTGCCACTGGCAGCTGCCTTCTGCAGGGCTGCAGCCCCTCCCCTCCCTGCCCTGCTCTGCTGCTTTCTGCTCTGGTACAGGCAGGGAAGGTGATGAAGTTCCAGAGATCTTTAATTTCTGGTTGCATAAGGTTTGTCCATTCACATGGTCAATAAGCATCATCTAATCTTTTTAAAAATAAGGATTTTTTTACATATCTCAAAAGTCAAATTGAGCTGAATAAAAGTATTTTAAGGAAAATTTAACAGGTTTCAACTGTTGGAATCAGGATTTATTTATTTGAAATATTAACGCTGTGACTTCTGGAAAATCCTTGATGTTCAGTGTCACCTAAGAGGAAAGTACAAGGTAACGTTTCCCCACAGACCATTTGGAAGGGCTGGGAAGTTCTGCAGGCTCTTCACAATAGCAAAAGCAACAGATCTGCTGGGTCTGAACGTGCATGATTTGCTGGGACCCAGTACTAAGTGTGGTTTGGGGCTGGGGGGAACAGTGAATTTCTGATCCTGTTTCTGAAACTGGTTCATTTGCACTGTATAACTGCTTGTTCTCTTATAGTTACAGACTGTCTGATAGCACCTGTGAAGAAAAAAAAATCCCTGTCCTGTGGTGGTAATGCATGCATGTTAAATGCCTTCATTGTAGAGTGTTCTTCAGTTCTTTATATCATGGTTTTAAAAAAATTATATATATATATATTCAAAATACCATTTGGAATGTCAACATTCAGTGGGCTTTGAGGAGATGTAGCAGCACATCATGGTTTGTAGGGACAAGGAGATACAGACCATTCTGGGCTGCCTCATTACCTCAAGGATAAGACAAGAAAGTGAGCTTCTGGTTATCATAGATGTGGAAGCTAACACATTCCCATGTATCTCGTTAGTTCAGGTATGTGTAGACACATTCTCTTGGTGCTTGTACTGTGCACATCCTTTGCAGCTACAAATACATTCCCTGTGAGCTCGTGTGTCTGTGGCCCTGCAGGCAGGAAGGAGTTGTGGCTCCTTTTTGTTCTCCAATATGGGCATGACCACATCCCATGCTATATCTACCCCTCATCTATTGCTCTTCGGTCCTTTCCCTGGCAAAGGATCGGCTGAGGGACCCTTGCCCTGCGTTTGGGGCAGAGAGGGGGGGTCTGGAGGCTGTGGAGAGCTGTCAGCAGTGCTCTAGCAGCACGTAAATACTGGAGTTTGGGATTGCCTGTTGCTCTCCAGTATTGCATTGCTGCTTTAGTGAGGCTGGAAATCGGTCCCTGCAGCAGGAGCCGGGGCTCTGGCTCGTGAGGTCCCTCTGTGGTACCCCCGTGGTGCCGGGGGCTCTTGACTCCCATCCTAATAAACCACTGTGGAGGCAGCAACCAACAAGGGCTTGGTGTCGTAAATGGGGAAGGGGCAGGGGCTGCACCCCAGCGGTGCTGGTGGGTGCCCAGTGCCCCAGTGCCAGGAGTGGAGGGGGCATGGAGCACTGCCCACTGTCCAGGAGATGGTGATGAGCCCTTCCCTGGGCTCCGGGGGGAGGGAGGACCTGGGGCTGCACAGGGGCAGTGCTGGCCCCTGGGTGCACCCTATCTCAGAACCTGGGCAGGGGGCGTGGGGGACATTGAGGGGGTGCAAGGGCTGGTGGGGACCAGAGCTTCAGCTGGGTGAGAGGGAGGGACCTTGTTGTGCCTGGGGTGCTCCTGGGGAAGCCCTGCTGCAGGAGGCATCATCTTTCCCCAAATTTCTGCAGCTGCCCCAGCCTCTGTCAGGATACCCCATCTCAGGGCACAGCTGGCACAGGGGGCTGCTGGTGCCCAGCAGCATCTGGCACCACTTGGGCCATGGTGGAAAGACTTGGGACTACCTGAAGATTTGCCTGCAGACCCACCATGGCAGCAGTGAGCTCCTCCAGAGCTGTCCCACCCCCGTGGTGAAAGGTTTTTCCTTAACGTTGCACCACTTGAATCTTCCAAACCCTGCTGGAATAGACACAAGGGCCAGCAGGGAGTCAGGGATGGTCCTGGGAACGGCGGGGGTGGGTGCCTGCCTGGTCAAGATTCATCTGCTGTGGTGGGAATGAGCTTGTCGGTCCTCCAGTGATGGTGCATCATTAACAGCCCCAGTCCAGCAGCCTCCTGGTGGTTGTGAATTCCAGAACATTTGTTTTTTCAGCTATTTTAAAGAATTACTAAATCACAGGCAATAGTTGTAGGGCAAGGGAAAATCCTCTTGCTGATGTACAGCTTCCATCCTGGTCTGTGCATGGAGGGCACGAGGCACCCCTGGAACACAAATGTCTGTGGCATGGGGAGGTGTGTGGGGGGGGGTGTGTGGGAAGGGAGAAGCAGCTTTTAAAAGCCTCTGCCTTCAAAAGGGTCAAACTCACAATGTTTGGGCACACAGCTGATGCATTCTAAACTGGTATTCTTCTACTTGTGTCTGTAAAATGGTTCATTCCCATTCTCAACAAGTCAAGCCATTAACTACCATGTACCATACTGCTTGCCCTCAGGAAAATAACTTGATGAGTGACTTGGTTAACAGGGAAATTGGTCAATAAAGTTGGTAGTTGTACAATTATAGTAATTTTGCATCAGGTTTGTTTGGTTGGTTTTTTTTAATAAAGGTTCCTATTAACATTTACAGGTGGAGTGTAAGATTTAAAATTTCTTTTACTTTTTCTGGGCCATTTCTGTTGTGATCAGTTTGATTTTATTCAGGTGGAAAAAGACATTTTCACCATGTTCCCAAACTGAAGACTCCTGCTAAAACTGATTTCAGGTGACAGTCTCCTGCAGGATCAAACTGGGAGTAATGGGAGCATAAAAGCACCGCAGAGTTTGTAGAGCAGTGGGCAAGAATAAAATACAGAGGCTAAATCAAGGCAATAGGATCCCAGGAGCCAGAGAAAGATGTGCCCATGGAGGTGGCTGCACAGGGGGTCAGCAGCACAAGCTGTGGCAGGGATGGACGTGCTGTAATGGGCACGGGGATGTTGGGAGCGAGGGCTGAGGGTGCAGGACAGGGCTCTGCAGCTGCCTGGCTCCCAGGACCTCATGTGTCCCTGCGCTGCTCCAGATACTTCAGGATATTGCCAGTTATTAATACAGAAAGTCCAGGGCGTAGATGGGGGGCAGACATCCAGCTGTGCTTCTCTGAGAAGCTGGGAAAGCTCCTGTCATTTTTTTTCCTGAGATGTAGACGTTTGCCTTTGACACAAGTGCAAGTTGATTTCTCTACTGCACCTGAGTACAAACCACTTGGAAAAAAACCCAGTAAATGCCTTTGCAAAGCATCCCTGGGCTGACCAGACCCACACTGCAAGTCTGAGGCATCTGCAGAGGGGCAGCAGTACAGGCAAAACAGCCTGGGCAAACTTCTCTGTTCGTGTAGGATAAAGCAAGATGTGGTTTTTTGTTTAAATGTGAAATTTGCTGCATCAGGAATGCATTTGACCAATGTGGAGGAAAAGTCTTTGAGCTTCTTCAGTAGTTTTTGCTGTTATTTTATAAACAAGCTGGAAGGCAGCAGATACCTGTGGTAGGTAAATATGTGCAGTACATTATCACACCACTGCATGGCTGCTAGTCTTAGAAGATAGTCATTAAACAAGCCTCTAATTAACACGTTTCTACACCAATCTTCATTTTTAAAAAAAATTTTGCCCAGACCAAAACTCTCCCATGTACTAAGACTAAGGTTATGTTGCTCTGCTCACAGTACCAGATACCTCCCTTAGAGGTGGTGGTGTAGGAGTCAAACGAGGTGTTGCAGATTCCTGTAAACACTGGAAAAGCAACACGAAAAGCCACCTTATCTACCTTCAGCGTTTTCCTGCTCACCTCCTTTGATGCAGAAGGAATTTTTGGCAAAGGTTGGCAGCTCATTGTGGTATCCAGCATTATCTTGCTTTCCTTGCACTTCTTGCCCACCCACCTCATCTGCTTTTCCTCAG
This sequence comes from Oriolus oriolus, assembly GCA_013400235.1. NCBI lineage: Eukaryota > Metazoa > Chordata > Aves > Passeriformes > Corvidae > Oriolus > Oriolus oriolus. The sequence goes on from VXBT01009197.1 coordinate 1,005,612, forward strand.
TTCACATCCAGCGTGTTTGGAGCCAGGACTGGCTTTGGCAGGTGTTTGTGCAGCGCCTTGCACAACAGCAACTCCCAGTGTCTGATGTTAATGACTTGAGGTCTTGCTCTTTGCACTACAGAGACCTTTCATATGTCTCACTCTCTCTTAGCAGGGGTGGGAGACCCTGGCTGGGTACCCAGCTGTGCAGCTGCCCCCAGTGCAAAGCTGCACAAAGAAAAAAATCTTGGGTTAAATTAGATGTGGCAGGTGTCAGCCACATGGCAAAACAGAAGCCAGCTCACCTCTCCCACGAGGGTTTGCTGAAGTGACAATGATGACCAGTGCAAACGATGGCTCTGGCGCCTGGATGACACAGTGGTTCCTGGCAACAAACTCACCAAATGGAAGAAGAACACAAATTCAAGTATTTTATTTTCTGAAGCAAAGCATAAGACATTGCTCTCAGCAGTTTCTCATGTAAACCCATCCTGTGGCTGTTCAAGTAACAGGATAGTGAAGGTTATTCAAACTATGATTCAAGTAGAGCTTATATTCATTTATAAACTCTTCAGAATGAGTTCTCATGCCATATGGTCTGTGAGAGGAAATAGCTTTCCTCTCATACTGAAAAGAAATTGAGTATGCAGGACTGCCAGGTAAGGTCTGATGGCTGGGAGGGGACTGGGGGTGTGGAAGAGGCAGCTCGGCAAGAGGGGAGGTGTGATTATGCTATACTAGAAAGCACAGGGTGGTTTTCTAGTTGAAAGTTGAGGAGTTTACACCACGGAAGGTATTTCTACCCCGTATTTTGTATTCTCTGATTGCTACAGGGTATTTTGCGTTTTGTGAATGGAGGAGAAAAACTCGTCATGAAAAGAAACTGGAGAGGAAAGATCTGATAAAGGCACTGCAATGAACATTTAGAAGCTCACACACACCCCCCCTACACACACCATTACCCACCTCTTCCCTGCCTTAGGGTTGGCTTAGTCACGTCCCAGTTTCTCAGATGGGAAACAGGCAAGTGAAGCTGATATCAGCATCGCTGCTCGGGCACTTCCCGGATCCACAGGAAAGGCAGCGCGTTCCGTGCTTGCCCAGGCAGTTTGTTCCCGGGGAGAAGGATTTTATCCCGCTCCAACCTGCGGGACAGCCAAGCCAACCCCTTGCGCTTGTGCCAGCCCCGCCCCACTGCCCCGCAGCCCGGCGCTGGCAGAGCTCACAGCGGCAAGGACGGAATTCCCTGCAGGTCCCGGGGCTCCAGGGGCAAACCCAGCCCCACACCACCATCCACACCCCTTTTCCTGATTGTGAACGGCTGGGGTGGGGAATCACAACCTGTGAGAGGGCACTGACTGTCTGGGAATCCCCTCACACACCCCTAATGCCCAAAGCTCTATCTTACAGGCACCATGACTTGCTGCAGTTCACCTGGAGATACGCAGGAGACACACGGGACTTGGTTCCCTTTCTGGTTACAGTGGGGACAAAATAAAGATACCACTAATAATGACTTGCTAGATAAACACCAGCCTCTTCCTGGAACAGGTTAATCTACCTGCACCTTGATTTGTATACCATCACTGGCCTATCTCTCCTACCTGGTTCCACAAGGATTTCCACCTTCCAAGACAATGTTTCAAATCATCAGTTGGTGTTTTACTGGAGCAGAGCTCACACACAGAAGGACATTTATGTCCCCAACACTCACCTTGCACCAGCCTTTTATCACCTGGCAGTTACTAGCACAATCCCTCTCTCAGCTTCTCTAGGGATGAAAATCCTCACAACCACTTCTTAGATTGTGCTGAATCCTTGTGCTTTCCTAGCCCTACCCTCTTCACCTTGGTGCCTGCAGTACCATGAGCTTACTGTGTACCGGCATCTGTACAGAGCAGGGAAGTGTTCTCCCTGTCAGAATACCCACCAAACTACATCTGCTTGGGTAATTAAATACTATAAAAATTAAAAAAAAAAAAAGGAAAAAACCAGACCACAGTGATGTCTCAGCTTATAAAGGTGCTTGCCAAGAGTGGAGATCTGATCTTGCAAGGTGCAACCTGCATGGGAATTAAAGGCAGTCGGGCAGGGCAGATAGTCCTTTAATGACTTGTAACCAGCTCCCTGTAAGCACTGTCAGCCCCTCGCTGCTGGATTAGTGCATGCTTGACAGGATTGTCAGAGCATAATAGACAATGAAACACCACCATTTAATCAGTCAGGATATACAATTACAAGGCAGATGAAAGACCATTATTTGCCTCAATTTTCAAAACCAGGATTGCAAAAAAAAAGCCCCATGTGAAGTGCCAGCTCAGTTCACAGAGAGACTTTTCAACGCATTTCTGTCTGAGCTACCAAAATGTACAGAAATGCCAGATGTCACAGGGAGAGACAGTGTAGCAAAGCCTATAAATATTCAAAATTATTTTTCCAGCATACATACGTGATTCATAAAATGTGGAACTATAATGAATTTCAAATGCCACATAAATGTTCAAATACAAGATATTCCTCTGTGCTTTCATAATGCTTTAACAATGTATGTCTGGGTCATATAAAGCTGGTGTTTAACTTGCAAAGGTGTGACTAAACCTCCAGTCTTTTAACCAAAATTACCAAATAAAAAGTAACAATTGTGGTTTCAATGTTTTTCATGTGAGGATTTATCTTCCTGTTGTGCACACACAGGTGCTGTGAAAGGCTGCAGTAGGTAGAACTATTCTAGCAAGGGTGAGGGAGTGGGTAACCGAATAAGGAATCTCTCTGTGGTGATAAACTTGATCTGACAAGCACCTATGTGAAGTGAAAAAAGCCCCGTGTCTGTTCCACAGCACCTGAAATGTGGGAACATTCAGTAAGATTTTAAGTATAGACCTGTTCCATCAGACACAGGTGGTATGGTAGAAGGCAGACCCGGGCTGCTGCAGCACCACGCCTGGGGCCAGTGGGGCTCAAAGCATCTTCCCAAACCTGTCACCACACAGTCCATGCAATCCCAACCCCTGCCCCCAACAGACCAGAAATTCCCCGCTCCAGCTACAGTGTGAAAGATAAACCCCTTGTTATGACTAACTCAAACCCCCCTCTCTTTCCCAAATCACATTGTGAATAATTGCCTTAACCATGACCGGAAAACCTTTCAGGAGACGGAGTGTTTCCTCTTCTTGGAGATGCACTGCATGTTTTTGCAACAAGTCACAGCTTCTTGAACAGGCAGATACAGAAAGGTGATGTAGGACAAATCAAGAAATACAATCAGGCTTTGTAGTGGACTGGAAGAAAAGCTCTTTGAAAGAATAACCTACAGTATAATTATCAGTATTCTAATATTTGTTAAAGAGAATTCTGACTTACAAATAGATCTTCCACAAATGCGGTCATTTGATCTGAGTTACATTTTGTGAATTCATATTTTAGGTCTGTTATTAACATCATTAGTATTAGGTCAGCTGTAATTGAGCAGGCCATGGATGGGCAACAGTGTGCAGTACTTGGAAAAATACAGACTCAAACTTCAAACCACAGAAAAATCTTTCAAAACAGAATCTTTCAAAAACTCTGTTGTGCATTTAGCACTGAGCAGCATTCAATCCAAGGATGTGGTGGGAGAATCCACGTACAGAAGTACAAGAACCAAAAAAGCACGGCACAAACACAGGTGTGAGCTGGGCTGCCACATTCAGAACTGGACTCCACATGAACAGAACTGCTAATGAAACAAACCAAAATGATTACTTAGAAAATGGTTGTGGTTTTTTTGGGTTTTTTCCCATATGGATATATTTAATGAACATAGAACCTCCACTCTTCACTTTTGCCAAGACAGAACAAAGGATGGTGCTTCAACTGTTCTCTCTGGAATCTGGTTTGGTTAGAGAATATGTCATTGTTTCAATATCTTCTCACAGCACTTTTATCACCTCTCTCTTAGACAGGATGACATTAACCAAAAGCTCTACAAAGGTAACAAATGTAGAGTCTGCCTTCACTGTCACAAACACTTACAAAAAATACTATTGAGAAGAAAATTTCAAGAGCACTTTAATACACAGAATGAGTGGGATAGATGTGTGGGGCTTATTTTAAAGAGACAGCCTTTATTTACAGTACTTCACTTTGCAGATCTTATAAAGTAAACATTACAATACTTTTCTTTCCACAAATATATTAAAATTGTTTAAATTTAAAAGGCAGTTCCACAGACTGATGGATATTTTTAAAGAAAAAAATCTAACAGAAATAGGCAGCTCAACTAAAACTAGATTTTAAACATTCTGTTTTGTCATTCCATCTTTAAAAAAAAAAGAAAAAAGGAAAACACACTTTTCACCCAGACTTCCTTTACAGCAATAAGGCAACTCCAGGAGATTTGGATGAGCTCCTTGGAGATTACAAATACTGTAACTGGCTGCTCCTCATGCTTTATAACACCCAAAGGTGCAACTATCCATTAATCACAATCACATTTGTGCATTAAAATATAAAACTTAAATTACAGATTTAAAAAATATTACTAATAGCCTTCCCTATCATAAAATGTTTTACGTTTACAGTACTTGAACTATTTCAGTTCTGGGTTGATGAGGTTTAAGCAATTTACCACTGCAAGAGTTAGACTCTGGAGCTCACAAACAGCACAACCCAACCAGGGGCAGCAATAGTCGGTAGTGTCATAGTGCAAATCAAAATAAGGAGTGCAGAACTGCACTAATTGTTTACATTTCTAGAATATAAATGAACAAGACGAGCTCTTATATTGTACATGCAATAAATTACAGTAAGCATATGGCAATGGGGCTGGGGCATTCTACAAGTGTAGCTGGTGTACCAGAGCTGTAGCCTGTGAAAGATAGGACTCAGTAAACAAAACATTTCAAAGCTCTGTTGTCACAGCACTCAAACTCTGCTTTCATGCTTTGTACTTCTGCTTCCCCGTCTCACTGATCACACAGATATGCTGAAACAAAATAAAATAAAAAGCTCCTGTTAGGAAAGTAACGTAAGAGACCAAGGTTTGACATCAATAATGAGCTTCTGAAAGCAACACAAGTGTGCTGTACACACTTGAGGAGGAAGAATCTTCTGACACTGTTTATGCAGAAAAACTTAGGCCTTTTTTTTGGTCCAAAAAATCTCAACATTACCTTCTTTCTCCTCTCCTAATTGTCCCACCCACTGTCTGCTGGGTCTGGTGAGACCCAGATGAAGAGTTAATGATAAAAATAATAAAATGTGAGCCCTTCTTAACTTCTCCCTAGGTCTCTTGTCTTTAACTCTGACATAACTAAGCAAATGCACTTGTGTTTGTTGCAAACATCTGGTGAGACAAGAAACCTCACACAAACTTCACTTTATTTCAAAGCTGACAGTTGTGCAGCCTCCACTCTGCATGCAGCAAAATAAATTTTAGTTTCATCAGAGCTCCAAATGCTGCCCTGCTGTTCTCGGGCTTGTTCGCATCACTGGAGCATGAGGCATGATTTACAGAGCAGGGAGAATGATGTAAGGAGATTTCCCTTCCTTCCTCCTCCCCGGTTTTAAATGGAGAAAAACATATGGGAAAAATTACTTACATTCAAATCTCTAAAGTATTCATTGTAATCTAGGGCGTATCCCACAACAAATTTGTCTGGCACTTCAAATCCAACAACTGAAAAAGACCGTAAGTCACCAGCGTGTTAGAAAAGAACTTCCTAGAGTTCACTAGACCTTTTTACAGAGACAATATGGAATTTTATAGATATAGATTGTAACTCATTTTATTTCTTCCACTCAAGTACCCTCAGATTAATATTTGAGCTATTTTACAATTTTAACTTACTTTGTTGATTTATCAACTAAAGGAAATTAAATAGATGTGTTTATTGGTTCCCACACAGCTGCTTGGTGCTAGTCTGCAAGAAATGAATGGAAACTCTTGAATTTACTGACAGGATATTATTGTGAGAATCTAAAGTTCCTTGAAAACGTCCTCTGATTTTGCAAATATGTACAAAAGTGCCAATGCTTCCTGGCACTTCCTAGATGCCTAACATGCCAGTGCAGCAGCAGAGGACTGGTAAGCACAAGTCCCCCTCACAGCATGATTCCAGAGGCAGCGCCTCTGGGAGCTGGACCTGCACTCCAGACAGGGCTGCAGGAAGGGTCAGTTGCAGGTTTCAGGAACAGGTGTGGGTTGGCTGCTTTGGGTTTGTTTTTGGCTTTTGTTTGTTGCTGGCTTTTGTGTTTTATTGTGACTTTTATCTTCAGAAAAATCTGCCTAAAAAGAGGACATCAACCATTCCAGATTGTCTGTACAGCTCCAGCAGGACACTTTGTCAGGCAGTACCAGTCCACCCTGTCTATAAAATGACCAAAAAAATTAAATTATCTAGGGCTATCCAAAGGGCTTTTTCCCCTCATGCTAAAATGAAAGACTCCTGAGCAGGAAAGCTGTGTCTTTTTTCTCTCCTAGGCTTCAATGAGGAAAACAGGGAGATAAATTATGCAATTCAAATAAAAGGCTGTGTGTACTTCTGGAAAAACTAAGGTGATGTTTTTCACTTGCTGGGCCTCACAATACAGGGATAAAACAGAGGCCCAGCCTTTTACTGCCTTGTTGTCTCATCCTTCAGAGCTCACATGTCCTGCTCTGGAAAGGTTTTCTCTGGGGACAGATGGCAAAACAAGTCATCTGCTGCAAGATGCTCCAAAGGCACCATGAGCCCAGCTAAGCCTATAATGAGATCCCAGGAATGAGGAGTGTCCTTGAATGAGGGGAACATCTCAATGAAGCCTTGAGGTATTGTACAACCTTGGAAAAGAGGAGGAAGAGGATGTGATTCTGCTGCTCAATTCACTTCACTTCCATAATGAAAATAACAGGAATTTAGCATCTGGAACAGGGTTCAAACACACAGCCCTGCCCAAGGCAGAAAGAGCTGTCACTCTCTTACCACTGTCTGCTGTGGATGCTGTTCTCTCACTAATGGTCTTGGGACAGGCAGGAGAAGACAAGAAGGGAGTAATTCAGATGCCCAGACATAACCAGTGCCAATTTAGGCATCTTATCACTGTAAACCTTTATCAGACCTGCTACCCTGTGTGGTCCTCCCACATTCCTGGGGACAGCCAAATGGCAGGAGGTGGCTAGGCTAAGGCACACAAATCACTCCCAAAGTGTCAAAAGGTGAATCCAGCAGATTCCACTGACTGAAGCATTTGACTACGTGCAAGCTGAGAGAATTCACACATGACAAAGGTGTAACTTAGACCAAAATATCCAAGTTTGATTTCCAATATAATGTTACAAATGTTACAAATTCTGATTAACTGTCTCAAAACACTTTCCAGGTATTTAAATTATCTAAATAAGAGCAAAATCTATCAAGAATAAGTAGTGAAAAGCTATTTGCATAATCCTTGGACTTTGAGTAAAAGGTACACAATACACTCGACATACTTTTAAAAATGATAAATGATTGTCAAAAGTCACTTACAGTCCGGCCGATATCCCACACTTCGAGGAGTTCTTTTTACCAACAAACTGTCAAATAAAATCAATGTACAACTGAAACACGGGAAAGCACCACATACAAATACATGAGACTGTTCGGATGACAGAGAAGCTGAGTTAGGCCTAAGTGTGCATAACTGATAGCATAATTACACATATTTTAAACCATTATTTTACTTGCAGGTACAGATGATCATCTTGACAAAATCAAAACTTCCTAGAATCATGAATGGTTCACAGCCTAAAGGATAAATAACAGGTCTGCAAGAAAAAGGCTGGGAGACACTGATCTGGATGGATTTTCACAGTGAAAAGTGACTTAGTGGGATTTTACATATGTTAGGAACTTCAGGTGCAATTTACCTTGTAGGTAAAGAGGCAACAATCTGGGATGTGGCCCAAGAAAAAAGCCCAACAAAAGCATAAGTTTTATGAAGCCAAAGTTCAGCTGCTTGAATGTAACCTCAATTGCACTTGCACAACTTGTCCTTAACTGGGTTTCACTGGAAGTACTAATTCCCCCCATAAAGAAAATGTAATTGATTCTGATGATCAGGGGATACAAACCAGCTCCAGTTTCCTAAAATTAATGGTCAGAGGGGTAAAAAGCATGGAGGTACAGAGCTGGGGGTACTGTGGTAGAGAGAAATGCCCTGCTAGTTTAGTTTGATTTGCTCATTATTCAGTAGAGCACTTCTACCTCTTGTAAGACAATCTCACAGGCCTGATATTTGTCTGTCTGGGAAATAGGGAGAAAAAGAAAAGGTGATTGATGGCTGAATGTAAACGGGACCAGCATAACCCTGTACACTGAGCACAGACCCCCTTCCCTGCTGGATCATCCCTGAAGATGGGGCTTCATTTGCCACAGTTACAGTTTTGATTTTAGTTTCTGAAACTTCTAATTGGGAGACTTAATTTTTGAGAATTGGTGTAGGATTTGATAAAAGTAACCCCAAAATCATACTAGCATTAGTTCACATCTCCCTACTACAACTACTTAATTGTCTGAAGGAAAATAAATTAAAAACTAAAAAAAAACCCCAAAACCACAACCCAATCAACAACAGCAACAACAAAACAACAACCAAAAAATTAACAAAGAAGAAAAGAAATAGAAGAGAGAGAAGTGAAGCAACTAAGAACGTAAGACTATCTAGAATGATCATGTGGCAGACCCAAATTACTGCAACAGGTTTAAAATACAGGAAATTGGTCTTTGAACATTGATATGATATGATATGATTGATATGATATGATATGATATGATAGATATGATATGATATGATATGATATGATATGATATGATATGATATGATATGATATTATATTATATTATATTATATTATATTATAGATTTATGCTGCAGTGTTACAACACTTTCCAGTGATACATATTTAAAACCAGCCAGGGAGAAATCCACAAAAGCCTCACCTTCAGCAGGTCACCTCCAGAGTATCAGCAAGAAGAGCTGTTCTGGTAAGTCTAACAACTGCTTTGACATTGTTATGGCAACACAAGTGATTAGATATTACACCCAGCTCTGCTTTATCTCTAATCCCCAGCAATCATTATGCTTTTATTGGAAAATAGGCAAGCACAGCATAGCAGCGCAACAGAGGCAATTTAAAAAGAAGTAGGAGGAATGTTGATATTGGTTAATAATACAACATCATCTTCAACATTTCTTGTTGGTTGCAACTTACTTAATTATGAAATGTTTTGAAACGAATTGGTTAAAGGTATAACTAAGCAGAAAAGCCTGGAAGAGCATATGGCTGGGTGACTCTTACAGAATGACCTCTAAAGCTCAGCTGCGCTATGCACACTACACACTCACTCATGGTAGCGTGCAAACTAATTTAATTCTACAATTATAGAAGGAAAAATAGAAAAAATGTCTCCATTGTACAAGTACACCACTGCAGTACAGTGAAGTTGCAGATAGTGCCAGCAGAAACAAACATCTTTGGAGACACGCTACATACAGGTAAGTGACAACCACTAATTTTTCTTATTTCCCCTTCTAGTAAAAGTCTGTGTTTATGAACTAAATTTGTGCTGAAAATTCCTCTACCAACTTGAGAAGGTCGTTCTTTGAACACCAAAATATTTAAATTCTTCTAGATACTTCTAAACTTTGGAGGTAAAACCCCACAAACCTTACCATAATATGATAGGCAAGAGGTGTTCCAGGCCTGCACAAGTTATTCCCTTCTGAAGCACAGGAATTCTTCCAGTAATAAGACTGGAAAGAACAGTGTTTCCAACATCCTTAACATCTGTATGTGCTTATAACAAGCAAAAGTGCTTTAGGAGTTTAAAAAGGTAGTAACTTCAACAGATCATATCACATATAACTCCTGCAGAAATGTTCCCTCCTGTTTCTCTTCCAAGGAAATGTGTTCTATGTTTTTACTTGTTGGTTTGGGTTTTTTTAAACTGTGTGTCCTTCTTAAGGTGAAAACCAGCACAAATAATTATCAAACATTTACCTGGCTACCTTCACCATCTTTGGATTGTACTGTTTAAGTAGAGAGAGCAACGTTTTCATTGTTTTACCAGTATCAATTATATCCTGAAAATAAAAACACTCATGTAAGACAGAATATTAAACATGTCAGAGTAGCACTTTCAAGTTTCTACCACCAAAATTGCTCATGAAAATATGGCAAACTACAGCCTGTAAAAATGCTCACAACCAAATCCAGGTGACACGAAACACGGCGCTGGGCTTACGCAACCACGCTCAGTAAAGTGATCACACACATTAACAGGAGTGCTTAACTGTTGTGGATAACCACGACTCTGGAAGCAGTTGCTGAACAAACAGTTACTGCAATGACCTTCTTGGCTCCTTCTGGAGATTTTATGGCTTGTGCTCTTTGCAGCAATGAGACAATGTTTAATTCGAGTGTGATAAGAGTAATGTTAGTCTCATGGTTGAGCTCAGTTACAGAGTATTCAACGGGAAAAAATGCAAGAAGGGAAAACAGGCAGAACAACCTATGACTGCAGTTAAAGGAAAAGGAGTACAATTTACTTTACAGAGCCAAGAAATACCTGAAGAAATTGCACTGGAAAGTCTGAGTGCAATTCTGAAGTCTAAAAACTAAAATTTTGACACATCATTTTAATCCCATTCACTGCACATATAAACAGAAAATAAAAAGAGAATATATGGCTTGACATTGAAGCATCAGAAATGGCCTCCTCATTTGGACTCAAACAATCATACCATCTCTGGAGGAACAGTCCTTGCCCTGGCCTAAGATCAAATCTATTTGAAGTGAAGAAGGCAGACAGCAAAGAAGCAGCAATATCCTGGTTTCAGCTGATTTTCCCATGATTCCAAATTAAAATAAAAATCAAACAACAAACACAACAGTGGACCTGTCAGCATTACCATTAACACTAAATGCTTTTAATCATTAAACTCCAGAGAAGTTAAAGATGTGAACGTATATAGATAAAAATCAAAGTTGATAAATAAACAGAAGCAGCTACTTCCATGCTCTAAGGGAAAAGCAGAACCTATTACTGATTTTGTGTTGTGTGATGAGTTGTTTATGGGAGATGAATCTCCATTTTGTACAGAATTTTTCTGGACATTAAAGGGATGCAGTATAGAAAAGCCCAGTGCTCAAGACAGTAAACTTACAATAGATGTGCATTTTATCATTTGACAGTTAAAACGGTGATCAGTATTTGACAGTGTGTAAGACGAGTCACTGGACAGATGATTCACTAAACAAATAAGAAACTAACCTAATCTGGGGATTACATTCATCTGAAATGGAGCAGATACATAATTAAGCACATCTGCCTATCTGAAGCAAAATATACTTCAAAGAACACCACTGATCACACAACGACTGCTGTATACATACTATTTTGGTAAGAGTTTTGGAACTGAATGTGCTTCCTGTGGAATAATATAACCTTCTCAAACTAGGAAAATAATACATAGAAACACATTTTATGAAAGGAAACATCCTTTCCTTTGGCTGATGAATCAGCTGCCATAGCTGTTTCTTGGCTTACAAACATGCCATTTCCATTATTTGGAGCCTTAACACATTATTAGATTGGACATCCACTTTTCCTGTCTACTGCTGCTGCTTCCCTACCCTGAAATTGCCAGTTGTACTCAAGGAAAGTGATAACGGCTGAACATCAGCAATGGTGTTCATCAAGACAGAGGTATGAAAGCAAGAATTAAGCAACAGCACCTACCAGGCAATCAAACTGAGCTGTACTGAACCTGGTATCACCCAGAGAACCATGGTAAGACAGAAGAATGGGAATTTAGCAACTGCAAAATGTCCATTAAGAATTAGCATTCTCTGTGTCACTATTCTCTAAACAAACTACACACAGGGACACTGGGCTTATATCTGTTTTTCACATATTTTAGGATACTCATACCAGGAATCTCTTTCTACCTCTGCAGTTTAGTTTCCTAGCTTGCTGCGTTAAACCCAGACCAATAACATGCTTAGTATCATATTTTTTCAGGCCACTTAAAAAAAAAAAAAAAAAAGGAAAAAATTAGACATTTTAGAATTGACAAAATCCCAGAAAACGGAAAGAAAATAGAAATGATTTTAGATGGATGTTTTCCTGGTTAAATATAGCAATTGAATGCAATTTGAGAATTCAAAACACAGCTTAGTTCAAATTCAGAGACCACTTGCAAAATTCTGGCCTGAAATCAGAAGCTAGAATTCTTGAAACCAGAAACCATAGGTTTTCTGGCTTAAGAACAACTTCTATTAGAACTCTTTTACCTGTCAAACATTAGAACTTCAAAGTGAAACATAGTACTTACTTCGACGATCAAAACATTCTGGTAGGAAGAAAAAGAAAGACAAATCCATTAGTATCTAGACAACATACAATTTCTTATTAATCTTCAAAACTCATTTTCAGTGCAGTTAAATATTTGTACTACCATTTATGTATGTTTACATGTGTAACAGCAACTGCTTTGTAGTTTAACATTTCTGATGCTCTAATAACAATTAGCTGAGATTTTTCTCAACAGCTCATGTTAAGTACAGTCTTTGGATTATTCAGACTTTGAAAAGTCTAGACATAGGCAAAAGAGATCCAAATAGAGTCTATACAATTCCTGTTCTTCCAGAGAAGAGTGTCCTACTGCAGAAATACGTACAATTCCATCATACCTACATCCTTTACATTGACATACATGTCTTAAAAATCGTATGTGTGTGAGGAGAAAGGGAAAGTGATGTGTTCTGACAGAGCAGGAGGCAGTGATGCTTTAACCCCTGACATCTGGCTCAACAATCTCCATAGAATCACTGGAGAAAAGCAGATTCCCAATTTAGATTCTGTTTCCTTCTCTTGTCACTGCCTATCATGGGAACCTCTGTTCCTGACGCGGCTGCACCTTACACATCTCAACAGTATGAATTCCCACCCACTCTTTCAGTGGAACACCAACACAGACACACAAAGAGCTGTACCTTTCCAGTCAAGGTTGAGAGGTCATCTCCCCCAATGACTTTGATATCTCCAGTTGACTGATCATTCTAAGAAAGAGGAGAGTGAGGCATTAGCAGGATTTAAGTGATTTTCTTCTTGCAGTAAATGTCAAAACTGAGAAGTACACAACCAGCAAATGTTAAAGCTTTCAGAAGCATGGCATCTACAGCATCTCTCTATGAACAAAGAAATTACAAGTGATCAATTTCAAAGATGGTATTTCAGATTAAAGACCGCTTGTAAGAGATTTGCATCAACACAGGCATCATCTCTCATCTGTGACCATTATATACACATACATATCTAAAAAGCAAGGACTTACTATGCATTCTCTACAGATAAAGAAACAGGACAAAAGCACTTTGGTTTCCAAGCTACAGGAAGCTATATAGCTGGTAATTTGCATTTTAAACTTTATTGCTTTAGAAAGTCTTACTCTGAATAAGAATAGGCAATCAGAACAAGAATAGTCAGCAAATAAGGCACTGATTACTATTTAGAACAATAAGCTACAAAAATAGCCAGAAAAGCTTATGCTTAATTTACAACCAATATTGGTAACAAATCAAATTACTTCTTATACAATTGAACAGCAACACCATCACTACACTGCATTTTGCTTCAGTAAATCTAAACTGTGATAAAAACATAAATGAACTGTTATATAGGAAAGTTAAAAGCAGCTGCCAGGAGCGCCTCACAAATCTTTGCAGTTTATTAAACTCCTTCAACTGACTTTAACTTTGACAGTGTCTCACAGCTTTTATTAGATGTCATATGCAGGTGCTGAGCTCCTGAGCAATGAAAGGGTGAAAAAACAGTTAAAGATTTCTGACACTGGTTGTAACCAGATTTCCACTGGCAAGAACTCTGTTTAATAATTAAGCTACGTTTTAATTATCTTCAGGAGCCTTATTTCCGAGTTCAGTACTGGTAAGACTTTAATGCTTCATGGTTTAACACATAAGAGTTTTACTGTTTAGATCTGTTTTCACAGCCTCCCTCTTGTCACTGCTGGAAAACAATAATGTCTTACAAGATTGTAACTCCTGACTCAAGTGACTCCAAGATCACCTTTTAAAGTGGCATTTTAAGTTCCTTACAGTATCTGCTATAAGGTTTAGTAAAGACCTTTCAGAATACGGCTGTGACCAGCCTAACCGGAGTTTACCATGTACTCCACTGAAAATCCCTATTTTCATCAGTGCCAGTGCAACACATCCACTGTCTTTTGGCTGCCCTTCATGACTATACAAACAACGTTTGCTCATTTCCATGCTTAAATGCAGGAGACTGGTGAAAAGCCATTCTTCTTGTAACACAAACAGAATAAACTGTTTGTCAAGAATACTGAGAGCTGGATCTGATCACAAACACTATCTTTCCATTTCTTAACAGCTTGCCAGATCATTAAAATTCATCCATAAGGACTTGGAAAACTGGAGTTACAAGCAAAGTTTAATCATAGCTTGATCATGTCAGTATTCTTAGAGAATTATTTTGGGTGCAGTACAGTATGAACTTTGCATTGCAACACAAAAAAACCTCCATATGCTTGTAAATATTAAATGATCAGTTTGAAACAAGAATAAGACTTCAATTACATCAATTACAGAACCATTACAAAAGTTCATCTGCTTCATTTATGCGACCAGGATATTTTTAACATTTTTTATCCAGTCTGTAAAGGCAGGCAGCATGATCCAGTAATCACATCTCAAGACAGCAACAAGAGAGCTGAAAGCTCCACTTTCAACTGTCCATTACAGTTTGTGATGGTTTTCACACCACTGAACACAGATCCCTTCATGTAGCAAAGCACAGATCAAAACTACACAGCAGATTTAGCATTCTGACACTGACGGAAGACCCAGTCAAGCTGCTACATACATGTCCACAATAGGGTAATCTTACCCAGTCTATCAAGTTATGCAGTCTAAAGGACCTAAACTGGGATATTAATAACCACCTAAGAGAGTCTACAGAAAAAAATGCTCATGAATAGTGTAGTGGAGGCAACATGTAACAGCAGCTCCTCACTCATTCAGAACAAGAAAACATTCTTTTACAGAACTGGCTGACAAAATCAAAAACCCTGAAGCCAACACCTCAAGGAAAACAATTGGCTTCAACAGCTTTCTGTCTACATTTCTCTGCTTTTCTCCTCATCCACTTGTTCCTACAGTAAAAATAGGATTTTAATTTCCATAAAACTTACTTTACTGCTCGCTCTCCTATTAATATCAAGGCATTGTAGTTCTGAGGGGGGATAAACAAAAACAGCTGTAGTAAAGAAATGAACCAAAACACACCTGAGACACCAGTAAAAAGGCAGCCTTGCTTATTAACAGAGGCTTTTTTCAGGTGTTTCAAACTACTTCTCCAGTATTTTTTTCCAAGTTAGAAAGTAGAGAGCACAAAAGGGTGTTATCTTTGTATTGCTTTTTTTAAAAAGCTAAGTAAGTTATTGGAAGTGTTCCTTAGTGGAGAAAGCAGAAGATACACAATTTCCTCTCCAAGGAAAAACAGGTGGAAGTCATCATTTCCTATTCTTTAACCTACTATTCTGTAATAGAGACGTTCAGTTTTCTGCAGCTTTTACAGGCAGAACATATGGGCATGTGGGGGCTTTGGGGTGGAGTGGACTGGAGGCAGGAGCCTCCCGTTTTGGGAGGCTCAGACTGCTCTCTCTCACTGATTTTAACACAGTGCACAAGCACAAAGTGCCTTGTGAGATAAAACCAAAGGCTGGCACGAGCCCTTCTGCCCAGCCTTGCATCTTCGTTAAAGCACATAACTAAATTAGTGCCTCGTGCTCTGCAAACGTGAGTGTGGTCTCCAGGTAACCCCTAGACAGGCAGCTGTGTGTACGCCTCAGGCAGCCAGGGCTGCTTGTCCTGCAAAAGGACTGGACCAAAGCCCCACGCAGTTCTTGGCTTTGTCATGACACGTTAATGGAGAGCTTGACAGGAGTAATGGATTTATTACGTTCTGCAACAGCCCAAACTAAGTCTGTAAATAATTCCATCTTGGGTGTCACAGTTTAATGAAACAAAGGATGAGAGTAATTTTTTTAATCCAGTTACCTCTGTATCTTTCTGCTGGTCTACAACTGTGGCAAGTAACCCTGACTTCAATGCAAAGCTGCTGATACAGAACAAACAGAATAACCTTGTGGAACAATGTATTCGAACGCTCTACACTGAAACAAAAAAAAGGCATGATTTCCATCTTATAGATGGTCTTAGAGAAAAATCATAAATTTCTGAAATCCCAAAAACATGAGACTGGCTGTCAGTAAGCTGGTAATCACACAGTGCTGACAAACACCTGCTTCTTCCCCTGACCTGCACAACATAACTCTGTGCTTCCTTCTATAAAACCTAAGTTACCTCTTGTTACAGAATGTTCTGTTTCCCTACAAAGTTCAATACTTGTGTTCAGAATCAAAAGAAATTCTTTCCTTAAAAATCTAAACCCAAGGCAACCTATGCCTTGTCTTGTAAAGGTAATGCCATATTCAGAGACTATTAATCACAAATCTATGTTTATGTATCTACTGTTTTCTCATGGCCAAATACAACTAATTTTGTTCATTGTTCGGTTCATTCAAACAAAAATGAGATAGGGAACCATTTCTGCAGCTTTCAAGTCATCCTGTCCAAGAATGATGTCTGGGCCATATAAAACTTCCTAGAATTAAATTTTTGTAATAATAGTTGAAGGAGAAATCACTGTATTAGTCTAGAGCCACAGCTTTAGAGATGGGGTAGAGGGCAGAGAGGAAATTGTTGAACAAGTAAAAGACATGTAAAGGGTCTCTCTCCTCTGCATAACTATTTTACTGGGGTGAAGAGATATCAAGGTCTAAAAGAAAACACATTATATAACAAGGTAGAGTAAATTGGCTTGTGACTTTTAATTCCCTTAATTATTTGTTTAATATTAGCATATTAGGACAGTAAAAATATTAAACCACCTCTGTTAATAATTTGTAGTCAACTTAGCTAAAAATTGCACAGTACTGCATAGATACTTACACAATAACTCTTCAACCTAATGAAGTCGACTGTCATGGGGATTGATTTGTCACTGTTTCTGTTCAGGGCTTTGATGTAGTCTAATAAATCAGCAAAAAATTTATAACCACCCTTGAGTACACAGAGTGCCACAATGTGGTGTCCTCCCATGCCCTTCATAATTTCTCGTGCCAGTCTCTCCGTCCTAAACAAAACCAAGGAAGAGTGAGCTGTCATAACATTTCATTCGTTCACCATAGCAGCAGCGTTCAATACTCCTAGCAGCAGCAAACACATGCAGCAAACTTGGAAACACATTTTGCTTGGAAATATTTGCCCACCACTTCAGTCACTTTTACACGTTACTGGTCAACAAAGTTTGGCTTTTCAAGGTTAATCCAACAGTAGTGCTGCCAAATGCACTTGTTTTCCTACATCACAGGCAGCCAAAGCAAACCTTAACACCCTGAAACTGTTTCCCTGTCAGATATGAGACATGAAGGTGTGTTTTCTCCTTCCAATGACAGGTTCAGCTTCCATGCAAAGAGCAATTTAAGCTAACACAACCCCAAAGGCAGTAGCCCTCACTAGCTGACAAGCAAGAAAACTCTCAAATTGTAAACTGAAGAGTTTATGTTTATTTGCCAAATTAGAATGACAGAAATTTTTCCTGAAAGCAGAATACAATACCAGCAAGGCAAAGCAAGAGAACACTGCATCGTTTTTCTGCAATAATTGTTTCTAAATTTATCTTGCCATTTGTTTTAGAAAGCATGGTCTGCATTTACTGTGTGCCAGCTGACAGCAGGTTTCTCAGAGAAAGCCAACCATTACAAACTGTACGTCAATTCCTTAATGACATGTACTTTGCCCAACTTTTTTCCTCTATATGGACTTCCAGTGTAAAGTTTTAATATTTAAAAAGAAACATTTTTAATAGGGATGTTCATTGTATCTAGTCACACAGAACCACGCAAAATCTAGATGCATTCCTAGTCACAAGATCCCTGGAAGACCCACCCAGCACCATTCATAAAAGGCTTAAATTCACTGAATTTGTTGTTTATTCTCATAAAGGAAATTAGCACCTTTCAAACACAAAGTAAAACAAAAATGTCTCGTAGGCTTATGAACACATTTCTGATCACATAAGGTAAAACTTGCACAGCACATCACAGATTTCAGCAACCACAGAAGTGACAGATTGATACTTGCAGAGGATAATGGCTTTCTCAGAAGGCAGGAGAAAGTTGGACATTATTTATCGACCACATGAACATGAGAAAGTCTAAAATGATGTGATTAATAGTTTACTTTTATTAATATCTTATGGATGTTCAAGAGACTATATTTCCAGACTGAACTGACACAACAAAATGTCTTCTAGTAAGATTTTAAGAAGGTAAAACATCAAAGAAACACTGGAAAGAAAGTCATAAGTTGCTACATACTACAAAATTTCGCTTGAGAATTATGACCAATTTTCAAAGAATAGCTTGACTGCAAATGTACAAACTCCTAGAAGCCAAAAAAAAAAAAAAAAAAAGAGATTAATTGTACATTTCAGTCTCTAATTAAACATGATCTATTTAGACAGTCTCAAAGCAGCAAAATTATCACTGGAAGATATTTATTCCAGTTTCATGCAATCAGTGTACAGTCTGAAGTCAAACAAACCTGTCCATGATGAGCCCATGAGGAATATAGACTTTTTCCAAATCATCTGCATAATGTTTAGGTATGCAGAACAAATCCAGGTCGTAACCTTGTTCATCATCGCCGATCTGAAAAGGAAGTAAGGTGAGATTTCTACAAAGCCATATAGAAAGCCTGTGCTGAGAAACTTTAAGTCCTTTGCTTTATTCAGTAAAAACTATCAAACCCATGAGTAAAACCTATCAAATCCACAACACTCATCAGAACCACCTTACTTTCCCCCTCTCTAAAAACATCAGTCACACTGAACACAGCGTAAAGTGTAATCTAAGAGTTCACAAGGGTTACTTGAAATATCGTGAGTTGTTACGCAACGCAATGTGTGAAAGAAAGTCCCACAACGCTCTCCTCCAGTGGAGAGCAGGAAAATGAAGTTACTATACCTCAGTGAAACTCTATATTCCATTACAAAAATAATCAAGCTTTTTAACCCCTTTGATTTTCCTAGTGTAATGCAAAACCTTCATCTGCAATTAAGCAAGCAGAGGTTCTGATGTGGACACCTTCCAAATCTCCACAACACTCAATCACAACAAAACACACGAGCCAGTGTGCAGGACAAGACAAGAGAGCTACATGAGCATGACAAGTTATGCTGCTCTGAAGCAACTCTGCTCTGTCCACTGTTTCCAAAATGGGGAAGTTCAAGATCATTCAGAATCTGAAATTAAAGCTTTCAGCAACTTGTTCCACACGGGCAAACTCCCTGTATGAAACAGCCTGCAACACTGGCAAGTGCATATTAATTAGGACAAGGGATTAGCATACATACATAATGATACCAAACACTGCTGAGGTTCAGGGCACACTGTCACATCAAGCAGTCTTCCTTGAACACTAACCATGCTGCAGCTTGAAAATGACGTGGTTTTTTAATTATTTCCCTCTCTGGTTAGGTAGCAGAACACTACTATGTGAAAAAGAATTTCTGAGGGAAAACAGAAGGTTAGTGCTGACAGTTCACCAGGGCAGGCATTTTAAGTATCCATTTTGGCTACCAGTACCCCTGCAGGACTCAAATCTTATTTCGGCGCCTGTGGAAACACTTACCTGGCCAGCGATCAGCCAACTGTTTACATGGGGTTTTTGTTGATTAATCTTTAATGAGTATTTCATCTGGGGAATTTCATTATTGTTTCACCCTCCCATCCAAAACTGACCCTGTGTGAACTACACACACATAGCTCGAGCTCATGGTCCCTGCAGTCCACAGCAGGCTGCTATTTCAAAACACAAGGCGGGTCCCTCCCAAAATTCATGGGGTTTTCCTTTGGTCAGACCCATCGTTATATCCAGCGTGTCTACTAAACCTTCCTTTCTGCACCTGGCAGGGAATGGGCCCTTCCTGCAGGTTTTATCAGGCTTTTTATGGACTGTAGGGATTTACTGTCGCAACCTCGCGGCCGTCACAGCTCTCGGCCATCAGACACCGCACGCACTTCATCAGCACTGGCACTAGCTTTAAAAGATTAATAAAAATGAGCATTAAGCGCCTTAGCAGATGCGGCAATTACGCAAAAATAATGCAGCACCAGACGCAGCTCACACACGTGGGCTTCTCCGAACCGGAGCCTCCCGCACGCCGCGAACAGCAACAGGAATAGGAAGTTGTGCTGCGCTGGGGGAAGTTCTTCCACCTTCGCTCCGGAGGCGCCAACGCCGGCTTTGCCCGCTGCCCTCGGGCTCCGGATCCCCCCGGATTCCCACCCCGAAGGACCCGCGGCCGCTCCAGGAAGGGACGCGCCCGGCCGGGGGCAGCGAAGGCAGCGACGGCCAGCCCCGGGCCCGGCGCCGGGAGGCCGGGGCTGCCCTCAAGGTGACTCCGCGGGGCGGCGGCTCCCGGCGCCCAGGGACGCGACACGCCACGACACAACACACGACACGATACGATACGACACGCCACGCCATCCCATCCCCCGCGTTCCGTCACAGATCACTGTATTCCGGGAGGCAGGCAAGGGACAGTGGCCCCGGCGCCCGGCATCCCCCGTCCCGCGGGCGGCAGCCCCCGCACTCACCACGATGCAGGGGCTGGGGGTCGCCATGGAGCGCGGCCCCGCCGGCGGCGGCTGCGGGCGGCTCGGAGCGACGGGAGCGGGCGCTGGGAGCGACACGAGCAGCGGCGGCAGCGGGCGATGGGAGCAGGAGGCGCCGCGCCCGCAGCGGCCCCGGCGCCGCCTCCGCGCCCTCCACGCTCCCCGCCCTCAACATGGCCGCGGCGGAGCCGCCTTCAGCNGCAGGAGGCGCCGCGCCCGCAGCGCCCCCGGCGCCGCCTCCGCGCCCTCCACGCTCCCCGCCCTCAACATGGCCGCGGCGGAGCCGCCTTCAGCACTGCCGTGCGGCTTCGGGCGCGGGGAGCAGCCCGCAGCCCCCGATGGGCGGGAGAGAGGAGACACATCACCGGAGGTGTTTCCTCGGCGGGGCTGTCCCCATCCCAGCAGGGTGCAGGTGTTCCCTCCCTGTCCAACGTTCCCACTCCTGGTCTTCAGAGTTGACCCTCCCATCCCACAGCCCGATGCGCGTTCCCCGTCCCCTCAGGATGGCTCGGGAAGGTGACAGTGCTGTGGCCAGTTCTAGGCCCCTCAGTTCAGGAAGGACATTGAGGTGCTGGGACGAGTCCAGAGAAGGGCAGCGGAGCTTGGGAAGGGTCTGGAGCACAAGTCTGATGAGGAGTGCCTGAGGGAACTGGGGGTGTTTGGCCTAGAGAAAAGGAGGCTCAGAGGTGACTTTGTCGCTCTGTACAGCTCCCCAGCAGGAGGGTGTAGCCAGGTGGGAGTCAGGCTCTTCTCCCAGGGAATCAGCAACAGGACAAGGGGACACAATCTTCAGAAAAGGTTTAGGTTGGACATCAAGAGGAATTTCTTCACAGAAAGGGTGATTAGACCTTGGAACAGGCTGCCCAGGGAGGTAGTGGAATCACCATCCCTGTGTTTAAGGAAAGACTGGACATGGCACTCGGTGCCATGGTTTGGTTGACAAGGTGGTGTTGGGTCATAGGTTGGACTCGAAAATCTTGGAGTTTTTTTCCAACCTAATTGATTCTGTGCTTCTGTGACTCCTATGTCCAGGGGGAACAGGGTGGGTAGCCGCTGTCATTCCAGAACCAGGGACAGGGATGCACATCCATCAGATGTTCACATGCATGAGAGGGCTCCACAGACAGAGGTAAAATAATAAGAAAGCACGGACAGTTCCAGTGGTCTCAAATGGGAAAAAGAAAAAAAAAGTGTCAACTTTTCCTGTAGGTGTGGACAATAAGGACAATTAAGGACAATACAACAGTGAAAATGGAAATTAATTATTTCTTATATTATGTAGCAGCTGAAGACTTTCCCCTTCTTTCTCTAAGGGGTGGAAACCAAGTTTTATTTTATGATGCATAAAATCTTGGTGTCAAGAAAAGGATAATGATGCTTAAAAATAACTTTATTCATAAAGAACTGTAGCAATCACCCTCTGATATGCATCTAGCGTTATCTGAAATCAAATTAAGTGTTCCTTTGTACAAAACAACCAATTTTAACTAAGCAAATGGGCACAATCTCTCGTGAGTGCTGTATTGTTACAGTCTAGGTGGGTTAACTGGAGTGGGAGGAAGGAGCCTTTATCGAGTTGTCTGGAGCAGCAGAATGAAACGCCCTCCAGCTAAGGGATATCAGGAATGTGTCATAGCTGGACTGTTTCCAGAAGGCCAGGAAGAACAGCTGCCCTGTCAAGTTCAGGGAGAGCCTGACATTAGTAGGCAGTGGGCAGTATCTATGGAGAGACTGCAACCTCAGAAGAATTGCAGGATCTGATTTTATTTAAGTTACTGAAGACATTTCTCATTAATTACTAATATCAATGTCTGCCATTAAAAGTAGCATCCAACAGCACCTTTCTGATGGCATGCAGAAGTTGTTGACTTGACTTCCATGTGGTTTCTCCCCAGCAAACAAAACCATTAGACCTGTTTTGCCCTTCTGGGTGAGCAATTTCTTTTTTCCTCCTGCCAAACAGAACATTCCTGGATCCAAAACATTCCTGGTCCCGCTGGCACCCCATTATGGAGGGAAAAACAGATTTACAAAAGCAAAAGTATTTGCTGATATTACAGGAAGTTGGTTAGCCGACATCAGTGCCAGATTTAGTAGATGACCAGTTTTGCTCTTACTGGTACGAGGCCACTGAAGCTTGCAGGGCAGGGTGGGGGGGGCGGTTCAGAGGTACCTGAGAGCTGCACATTTTCTGTCTAGATGATGCATAAGGTGAGAAAGCCAAAGGTTTGATTTCTCTGGTATGCACAGATTTTTACAAGGCAAAATAATGTAATAAATGTGCAGAGTGTTTTGTCTCTGAGTAGACTCTTGATTTCATAATTATTTTGTCCTCTGTTGCCAGCCAGGCATATCTCAGTGCTCAGGCCCAGTGAACCATGGCCTGTGTGAGCACCAGTTGTAAATGATTTTGTTAAGTCTGATTTTTAAAAGACTTATAAAAGCCTTCCTTGGTAACCACATGTCTGCAGTGGTGTGGTACCTGGAGGTAGCAACTGAGTATTCATCTTTTGGAAGCGCCTGAGATGGTGTGCGCCAAGTCAGACCTTCAGGTCAGTGCCCATTCACCAATCCCCTGCTCTTCTCCCCATTTTTCCCTCCCAGCTCTGCCACTGCTGCTGGGTGACTCACAGAGAAGTAGCAGAATTTATCTGCTGGTTTTGTTTCACAAAACAAGTCTCCTAAAAAAAGCAAAGCATACAACCAATTTTCAGCAGATTAACTAGACCAGTAGGACTCCCTTGTGACCAGAAATTTGTCTGTGCAGACAGAATGGGGGAAATGGAGAATTCCTGGGATATTAACCCATCCTGAGAGGAGTGCCACCATTTTTAATCGGGAGGAAAACCAAAAAGAAGTATCTGACTAAATGATATAGAGAGCATTCACTAAAATGTGAATTTAGGGCACAAGCATCCCATCTTCATCATGGCTGCAGAGAAATCCCTCCACTCTGATTAGTGGCTTAAATAGTATATAATTATTTTTCTAGCCAAATGTTTCAAATGGGAGAGGAAGCCAGATGTACAAAAACATCATTTAAAAAGACACACCCTTCCTAAGAAATAGGGAATAGACGTTGTTTGTTGCAAAATACCTTTAAAAATAATGTTCTTGTTCTCTGTCTTGTTGGTTCCTGTGAAAACTTGTCATCACAGTGATTCTCAGTGGTGACAGTATCCATGGATTTTGGAAAGTGGTGCCTATCTACTTACTGGTTTCAAGACTGGGATTTTCTGGATGGTGAGAGTTTATCAAGTTTTCTCTCCCTGCCCAGCTAATAAGTGACGATTTACTTACCAAAACTAAGATAAGCAAAACCTCTGAACTGATGTACTTCTCTGGAGCTGTAGGTAACTTCCTTTTTTCACTAAAAAGGTTTTCACAGTCCAGGATGGAGGTTGGGGGAATTACAGACATTTTGCTCTTTATTCAGTAGTGCGAGGACCGGTCAGTGACACAAAAATTACACAATTAGTACAAAACACTCAGCAGTGGCTGATCACAAAATGTGAAACATCCTGAGAAACACAGCCTGGATTGCTGCAGGCCACGCTGCTCTTTGGGCTGGTATTTATGGCATTTATCAGCTTTCGTTTGCAAGCATCCGTTAAGAATTATCCCAGTGGCCCTGGCTCAGCAGGACCAGACATGCAATGATGTCTGTCACAACAGAGCGGAGAGGCTGGTGCTTGGCACTGCACTCACCCACCAACACCCGGAGCTCTGCCCGGCGGGAGGGACCCGTGGCCAGCCTGCTGCCGAGGGCCAGCTCGCCTGAGGGCCCACAGAAACTGAAACAAGGATTATTTCAAATGGCACAAAACAAGCAAAGGCAGATCTCATCGCTGAAGCAGGGCATGGACTCAGTGCTGCCAGACCTGAAGCACAACCCTGTGCTGTGGGGCCTTGTGCCCATGGAGGCACCCAAGACTAGGGTAGCCAAGCGCCACGGCCGTGACCGAGCACGTGCGGTGAACCTTCCCCCAGCAGCTCTGGGGTCTGGGCTTGCTCCTCTCCCTGCTCTCCAGAGACCTTGCTCCCCAGCACAGAGACCTGCCCAAAGGACATTGTGTTCATTTGAACCTGTCCTGACACAAGGGTTGGAGCCTGAGCAGTGGAACTACCAGGAAGGTATTTTTTTTTTCTTGTTGGAAATGGCTGTTTTCTGAGCTCAGCTTGACTCACTGGATGGCGTGTCCTGATGGAGTTGCTGACTGAGTAAGAAAATAAGAAGGTTATGAAACACAACCACAGCTCCGCGCCAGCTGCAGAGCCACGTTCAGAGCTGCAGCACCAACGCTTTGCTGTATGAGCACCATCCCCGCTGCCACACGAGGGGGCACCAGTGTTTATCAGCCACTGTCACGTGGCGCTGCAAACCCCGTGTGAGGACACGGTAAAGCCCGGGCTGCCCTCCTTCCACTCCTCCCACACCTCCATTGACTGCAGCATGGCCCTTCCCACCCTCAAGGAGTTTGAGGTCCCCAGCAATCCCTTGCAACAGCAAAGCAGAACAAAGAGCAGGGCCATGGCAGTTACAACAATCAGATTCCTTCCTTCGCTGTACAGCAAGAAATAGTGAGAGAGAGGTACATTTTCTCCAAGGGAACCTCTTCTGCTCCCCTCATTCAGCAGCACTTAAATCAGCAAGATACCTGGGTGACCCAAAAGATTCTGTGTGGCACATTTCAGTAAGTAGACTGTAAAGCAGAGTAAACTCTACCAAAACTCTACCAAACTGTAGAGTAAACTCTACCAAAACTCTACCAAACTGTAAACTTTACCAAAATTAATGTGACTGATGGCAGCCACATTACCCTGCTGGTTTTCTCAAGATTAAATGGTCTCTGGGAGCACAGGAGAGGACAGATGTCCACATCGCAACATGCACGTGCAGCAAACTCCCGGGGCTACACAGGACTAAAAGGACTTCTGGGTGATGAAAAAGCATGGGAAGTGCTTTTGCTAAAGTCCAGCAGCTTATTTTAGCCAACAACTTAGTTAACACAGCCTCAATTTTTTCAGTCACTCCTTAGATGGAGGCATGAAGCAAGAAACCAAGGGGACCCTGCAGCAGGACTTCAGCCTGGGATATCGGCACTGGAAGCTCATTTGCACATACCTTCCACTGAAGCCTGAGGGAAGGCTGGACTACTGCAATTGCAGGTGGTTGGTGCTGACAGGTCCTCCCACTAGGGAAGGGTGATTGAGGAGGAGAGTTGTGGGGTTCTCCCCCTTGCTCAGTTGTTTTCAGGAGTGAACAGGTTAATCTGCTTCCACCAGGCACCTGAGTGCACAAGCTGCCTGCAAACCCCAAGAGCATTTCTAAAAAGGTGTAAAACACTTGCTGTGTCACATGTCTGAGAAGAGGTGTCTGTACAGCCACACACAGGTGAGCCAGGTGCAAGAACTGCTTAAAAAAACCCCCAAACCTGGAGCCTGTTGACACCAGCATGGACAAAAGGGCCAACAGGTGTGAGGATGGAAACTCGAGAGAAGGCAGGAGGCGGTGGCAAGGCTGTTTGAGTAACAGGGGAGAAGGAAGAGGAAGAGCAGCACAGAGCACAGCCAGCAGCCTGATCAGGTAACTTGCTGACAAGACAG
This sequence comes from Oriolus oriolus, assembly GCA_013400235.1. Taxonomy (NCBI): domain Eukaryota; kingdom Metazoa; phylum Chordata; class Aves; order Passeriformes; family Corvidae; genus Oriolus; species Oriolus oriolus. The sequence goes on from VXBT01009197.1 coordinate 1,031,981, forward strand.
AAGGGCTGCACTCGCCAGGGCTGGCGGATCCAGCTGGCACTGCCTCAATGCACACGAAGCATCAGGTGTCAGGGCTCACATGCCAAGGCCCCTGCCTCCCATGCAGAGCCTGGCAGCCATTCAAGTATCTCAGAAATCTTCTCTGGGCAGATTACAAGGGAAGTGGAGATGAGACACAATCACCAGGCCAGGAGTGAGCTGCACTTGGGACTCTCCTCTCCTCTGCAAGTCTTGAGCTGTGTGGTACAAGCTGGCAAGATTGTAATTCAGATCCTCAAATACGAAATGCTGTTCTAGGAGTAAAACCTGATCTGAATCTGGATTTGTGTTAAGGGTGCAAGACTGGATGAGATGCCTGGCAAGGACAGAGTCCAATAGCTCGGTTGAAGAGTGCTTTTAGAACTCAGTTTATATTTAAAAAGGAAAATAAATGAATTTTTAGAGTCTGAAGCCAAATGACCAGGCAGCAGGAGCTAGAATTCCTGTTGTCTGCCACCCACCCAGAACCTGCTTGAGCCAGTGGAAAGCCCCTTCAGAAATCTGTCCTCAAAAAGTCCCATGAAACAGGGGTGGGAAGGGGGAGAACTGCTCTCAAAGGACTGCCAGACCCCATAGCAAGGAGAGAAAATAACCTTTTTTCTGGGACAGAGAAAACAGGACCTCACCTGAACCCTCCCTCCAGACAGCTAGAAAGCTGAAGGTCCCAGAAAAAGAAATAAGCTTGATGCTTTTTAAGGCTGTCTGGCTGCAGATGCTGACCTGACTTAGTGAACAGTATTTTCACATACTTGCAGAATGGAGCACCTGTGGCTGCAGAAATGTAAGATATCATAAGGTGCTCAACAGAGATGACAACAGGAGAATTTTGCTCCAAATAACACTTTTTTTGCCAAACCTCTGCTCTTATCTCTTAACTGAAATCCATTCCTCAAATTGTAAATCTGTGATATCTGATGGGCTAATACAAGTTTTACAGTGATAGCATCAAGAGTTTTTTTAATTTGCCAAGGCTCATCCAAGTCTCAGGTTGCTTGGTTTCTTCAGAGCCTGGAAAAGTTTTCCAAAACTCAGTTCCCTGCTGGTGTAAATATTGTTTGGCAGCATCAGAAAGGCTTTCCAAGGGGAAGTGAGACAGACCGGAGCTCCTGTCTCTTTGAACCTCCGCCAAATGTATTTTAAATTACAAACTTAGACTAGTGTGGTCCTGCTCTTGATGAGAGTTTAAAGAGAATGTAAAACACAATGACACTGATCTTGTTTAATTGCCACACAAACCAGATAATTGGATACAGAGGATTCAAATAAAAACTGAGTATTGGATAATACAAAATTGAGAGGAAAAAAAAAAGCTATGCAAAACTACGTATTATCAGTGATTCTTGATCATTTTCATAGCTGAAAATGACCCAGAGATTTAATTAGTCTTGGAAAATATTCTTCCTATAAAATCATGATAAAGGAAAATGTGAATCTTCTTATGTCTAAACAATCAGCAACTATTGAAATGAAGGAAGCTTGATACAGAAACTGGAACATCAGTCTTCATAGTCAAAATGTACAGAAGAATGTGACATGATTTATTTTAGGGCAAAATGTTGGCGCTAATAAGCAATAAAAACACTGAAAATATGGCAAACTCAAATAGCTTGTAGGCTTCAATGCCTGAATGAATCACTTCTGTCATTTAATCCAACTGCCCAGAGTCTTGTGTTTATTCTTTTTAAAGTAGTCTTATTTAAGGAACAAACTTTCCAATTTCATATCACCACACTGGGATTTAAGGGTGTTTAGCTAACAGCAATTTGGAGAATTTTAAAACCTTCTGTACCTCAGCTACTGCACTTCTCAGTCTGCAGGAAAGCACTTTTTGGAAGTGTCACCTGAGCATTTCAGTTTTAGATTAAAGGCCTCCTCCCTGCTTTGAACTTTGCAGACTCCAGGGATTGACAGTGCCAGTCTCAACCACGGTTTAGGTTAAAAAAAGCCCTGACCTAAGCTCCTGAATAAGCTACCTGCACAGTGGAAGAAGCTGAAATTGAGACAACATAGCAGGGAATAGTAAGATTAAAAGCATTGCTAACTGTGCTTAACTTCAATGACTTTCTGTTTTGGAGAGGTATTTGGGCTTAAAAACTCTTGGGCAGCTGCATGGCTGCCTGCCAGAAGGAAGTTCACAGCAAAGCTGTTTGCACAGCATCAGCCTATTTTTAGTGTATGGTTCGGGAGGGAGTTTCTTCCTCCCCCTGCCCCAAGCCTCTGATATGCTCTTCACTGGCAGGCAGAGCCTGATGGGAGTCTTTGCACAGGAATATGGAATTTCTTTTGGCCAGCAGAGTAAAATTGGGTCTTGCATGTGTGCCGAGCAACCTGCACGTCTACCCAGGGTATGAAGAGCTGGGCAGCACCAGCCTTGGTTGCTTTCTTCTCAGCCGGAACGTTGTTTTAGGAAAAATAAAAGCAGAGAATTCAGTTTAAACAAAGTAAGATATCATCTCTGGCAAAAATTCAGATAAAGGTTTAAGATTCCTGCCACAGCTGGCTAAGAAAGCAGCCACTCCAAACTCTGTACCACCCCAGTGCACATACACACACAATTAAGAAGTGGTTTGTGTGCACTAATCCCACACATTAATATGAAGTACAGCTGTCACTTTGCTTATTCTTGCACAACAAAAATGTACATTAAAGGCGTGGTATGCATTCACTCTGAAAGCTGAAGTACTCCAAAAATTTTTAAACGGAAGCATGGAGAGTGCCTTGCACTGGGCGGTGTTGGAAAGTTTGTACTAACTCTGCAGACGTGGGCAACACTGCCAGTGTGCCCACAGATGTTATTACCACAAATGCTATTTTAAGAGAAGGGATGAAAAAGGAAACACATTGTGGTGAGCCCCAAGGCTGTGCTCCAGAGCTTTGCCAGTGCAGTATTCGCTCCAGGGCAGCTCTGACTCCCTCGCAGGCCTGGGTGCAAGAGGGTCACAGGGCAGAGTACAAACTGTGAGCTCTGCACTGCCCTTATCCCCTGCACCTCCAACCCTTGTCTATGCCAGCCCTGTACCATGCCCACTGACTCTTCCTTTAAAATCTCCAGTTCCAGAGATTCCACGACCTGCCCAGGAAAGGGCAGGTTATTCTTGTTGTCAAGGCCAACCGCCCATTTGCATGTCTCAGCTCAATGTCTCCTGCTGTAATAGAATCTCTTTTCCTTGTCCTACCTGTAGCAGTGGGAGAAAGTGTTTATTTCCTTCTTTGCACCTACCTCTAACTGATTTGAAAACACCTCTCCCATCACCTTGAAACCAGCTCAGTCATCCATCCTGTCACCCTTCTCATTGCTTTTCTCTATCTCCCTATTTTCCAGGAAGTGCAGTGCCCACAGCTAGATACCATGTTCCAAGAAAGGCTTTCTGCTACCACATGAGGAAGAGGGACCACACCATGTATCTTACAGATTACATTCCTGTTCATACATTCCATAACAACATTTGGGCTTTTTTTTCAGGAACAGGATGCTGTTGAATCATGTTCAGCTGGTGACTGGCTATAACCCCAGGAGAACTCTTCTGCACAACTGCTACCATAGCCCGTTCTGTCCCATCCTGTATTTGTTCAGCTGATTGTGGCTTCTGCTGAAGTGTACAAACACGCATTTGTCAAATCCATTGCTGGACTTAGTGCATCACATGCTAATTCTTTTGAATTTGTCAAGTTCACTCTGAACTGGATTTGTCTTCTGCTCAGTCAGTAGTTAGCTCAAGTCTGGTGCTCCCTACAATTTAATCAGCATATGCCATCCAAGTTGTTAATGAAAATATCAAGTAATCTCAAATCAGAGTGGAACTGCAGAGAATCCCCCTCAATATATCCCTGCAGTGTGAATTCTTAATAATTACTCTGAGTAGGGTTTTCCAAACAGTTTTCATAACCTCACTTTTAAATTCGTGTCAGACCACATTTCCCTGCTATCTTACATAAATTCATCAGAGCCACTTAAAATAAAGCTGTTATCACTGCTTCTCCTCTGCTCAAGGAGCTTGTTAACTTGGTGCAGATTAACAAAATTTGATCTTTCTTTTAGACACTCACTGATAAGTTTCCCTTTTCCATTAATTTTCCAGTTTAAACTATTGACCCTGAGTTCTGAGCAGGCAGGAAGAAGCAGAGACAAGCTTAGCCTTCAGAGGTTCCAGCAACCCCTTTGTCTCTAATGCTGGGAAGTAATTTACCATATGGGGTGTCCGACTCAGGCACGAAGACAACGACAGTTGTTGTGCTTGTGCTGCAATCCCTTACACAGGGCAGAGTAAGCAGAGCTTGTCTAAGTGAGCACCTGAGAGCCCTCAAAGCGTTCACTACTCTGCCCTGACATCACACAACACAAGGAAAATGAAAGTCTTTTCCTCCTGTGCCTATGGGTCCCCTCTCCACTGCTAGAAGATTTCAGAGTCCAGCCATTCTAGTGAGAAACCACATCCATGAAACAGACAAGGCTATTCCACAATATCCTGCACTTGCTTCAAAGATCTCAGGTGACTGGATTAAACCACAAAAACAGAAATCCAGCAAATAAAGTTAACATGCATCCAGTAATAATTTCCATGGCATCAAAAGCCATGTGATGGAACTACCCCCAACATCATCTTTGGTAATAGAAGTCTTGAATAGCCTTTTCAGGAAACCTTTGCAAAGAGGGCTATGGATCACAGCATCAATAATTACACTCTGGGGTTGTCCTGTGCAGGGCCAGGAGCTGGACTTGATGATCCTTGTGGGTCCCTTCCAACTCAGGATACTCTGTGATTCTATGACTTCATCAACAAGACCTGATCATTTGGTAACTCTTAATTGAACATGATGCTTGACAATTTTTTCCTGACATTAAGTCTGTGCAGACAGGATATTATTGTTCTCAGGTCACAGTAATTACCTACTATGCTCATTAAATCAACTCCTTGTTTAAGGTGATGACATAATAATAAAATCTTCATCAACAGGGCAATAGTACCCTTCCTCCTATAGAGTTTTCCCAGCACATTTCTTGATACTTTAAAATCACTGAAAGGTATTGCTGTTGTGCTCTAGGCAGTTACATATTTGGACAAATCCAGTTATTTCTAAGTGATCCTTTGCTTTGTTAATCTCTTATGCTACATTTCTATGGTTCCAAAGTGCATCCTGGATGCAGCTGCTTGTGTGCAGTGTGATTAACTTGCACTGTCATGGAACCCCAGCTGGCAACTCAGCCCTGCGCAGCCGCTCACTCACTGCTCTTCCTGGCGGGATGGCAGAGAGAACTGGAAGAGTTAAAGTGAGAAAACACATGGGTTGAGATAAGGACAGTTTAATAGGGCAGAAAAAGATGAAAATAGTAATGGTGATGATGACGATGACAGTAATAATGATAAATAAATTAGAACATACAAACCAGGTGATGCACAATCCAACTCTCACCACTTGTTGATGGACGCTTGGCCAGTTCCCAAGCAGCAGCCCCAGCCAGCTTTGCCCCCAATTTATGACACCATATGGTAGGGAATATCCCTTTGGATCAGCTGTCCTGGCTCTGTGCCCTCCCAACTTCTTGTGTCCTCCAGCCATGAGAAGCTGAAAAGTCCTTGACTTAGTATAAACACTACTTAGCAACAACTAAACCATCAGTGTGTTACCAACAGTATTTTTACACCAAATCAAAAAACACAGCACTGTGCCAGCTACTAGAAGGAAATGAACTCTATCCCACATGAAACCAAGACATCCTCTGCATTCCCTTGGTCTCTTAGTCTAAAGTAATTCACTCTTGAGAAAAAAAAAAAGAGTTCTTGAAAGGTGAGAAAGGGAACCTCCAGCAAGTCAGTCACTTTGCATTAAGCAGTGGTAAATCCAAAGCAGCTTACCCAGCGCAGAGTTAGGAACGCAAACACGCAGAGTTACCACCAAGTGCCACACTGTCAGCACAATGCCTTCTCCTCGTAATGTTTTCCTGGGCCTGTAACTCAATAGGAAATACTGCATTTTGCATTAAAATGACAGTTTCATAAGTTATACTTTTGGAAAAAGGACAGATATGCAAGCATGAAATTCATAACTCATTTATTGAATATATATATGCAAGGATACCAATAAAAAGAAACTAATACTGCAAACTACAACTTTGGAAGTAAAGCCAATATAACAGGAACAAAATATACATAACATTGTAGATAGGAATGCAGTTACCCTCTTCCATACATTCCTTGTCTTTATACCTAATGTAAATGTATGCTAGAGCAAAAGCTGCAAACGTTGGCCTAACCTGAGTGCTTTCAAGCAACAGCTCTCCAGGATTTGTTAAGGGCTGAGATGTCACTGCTGACTAACGGCTGTGCACACATATGCATGTATACAAACTGCTTCACCAAGTATATGAATCAAGGGCTGCGTTCTGTTTTTTCACCTCCATCACTAATATAGTGGAATCTGACTCTGGTGACATGGAAGAAGAGTTACTAATTGCTATCATGTACTTTCAGTTCTCTTCAGATTAATTTCATCTAATGAGGATTAATTTTCTTGTCAATCTGATTCAGCGTATTAATATTTTTGGAATGCACTGATTATCACCTGCCAGATAAGTCTGATATTTCACACAGATTATCACTTCTTCATTTTTCACTCTGTTTTAGCATGAAGTTGTTCTTTTTCCTATAGGCAGGAGTAAGAGTCAGACTCTCTTCTGTTACACTACATTTTAGGGACAGATTTGGCAGATTCAAACCAAAACCATTGCAGATCAGTACAGCTCTTTGTACCTAAAGCTGAGACTTTGTGGAGTGTAGGCTTGACTCCTACTAGAGCCTGATCTCAGAACCTCCTGTGGGTCAGCACCTGCTGAAGGAGTAGATCTTCTGCTCACTTCATCTAGGGAGCTGCACTGACACTGAACTAGCCTTTTCTCCCTTCCCTGAAATGGACTGACAGCACAGCCCACTGCTGCAGGGTTTGACCACCCTGGGCATCAGGCATTGCACCAGCTGTATCCTCAAGATACTTGAACAGTGTCCTTGTGATGCCTGTCCTTCCTTGGTACAGTCCTTCCTGGGAATAGCACAACCACAGATCTGTGAGACCACAGAGACACAGTGAGTTGAGGAGATCTCTTAATGGAGAAGTGCAGGGAGCTGGGGAGAAACCTCCCTTCTCAGAGGGTTCCAGGCATCTTAAACAGCACACAATCCTCTTGTGAGCAAAAGAAATGCCCAAAGGCAAAAAGTAACATTAAAAAAAAATTAAAGTGAAACCAGTTTTTTAAGACAAGTTTTGTTGAATTCATGATGTTGAATTCTCTGATTGTGAGATGAAAGCAGAAGGTGCCTAGTAAAAAAAATTTCAGTAATGAATTGACTGTATTAATTTAACTAGCTAATTTAAACATACCTAGTTCACCTACAGAGCACTTTCATTACTTCTAACATTTCTGGGAAGGCAGTAGACGCTCCAGAACAATCTTCAATATACGCTTGCAAAGATTACATTGCTTTACAAAAAAAAAAGACGAAAACAAAAAAACAACAAACCGCAAACCAAAACAAACCCCCAAAAATCCAGACAGACCGTCTGAAATTCCAAGCTAAAATACACATAAAAAGACAGTAATGGCAGTATTTTGTCTTTTAAAAAAATGATGTAAATGTTGTATACTATCATACATTGTCATGCTTTTTAAAACTACAATTAAGGATGTAAGAGATGTACAGTAAATACACTGCTGAGGTACATTTCTTCTAAATATTAACACCACGACAGAATTACTCCCCAGCAGGTGATGCTACTTGGGAACATATAAATACAATTTTTACATTGTAAGGCACTTTTACCCAGCATACATGAGTTGAAGTCAGTTATGACAAATTTGAGGCTTGTAAGAAAAGGTTTTTGCTTTTGACTTTGCTTCCATGAATTCTGAATTGATGACAGTTTCACCAGGCCATTTCAGCACACAGGGGTAACAGGGAAACCAGCCACTCGCTTTTCTGCTACCCAAAGGTAAAGTGCTGCTCTGGTTCTTGGAGGCATGGAGTGGGGTCGTTTATCTGTAACACGTGAGTTACTGGGCTGAATATTATACTAAGCCACTGACACACAATGAATTAGAGCTCAGTCTCAAGTACAGTCAGTATGCTGGCAGATCTACCCCATGCAAACTTAGTTAAATACAGTAGCTGCAAACAAAGTGCCTTTTTTCCATGGGAGGGCCATGTCTGAGGCACAAATTGAAGTAATTTAAATACTGAAGGATGCTATTTTGCATTCTAAAAGTGTTCTAAGTGGCTGAAAAACGTTCATATTCTAGGAGAAACAAAACACCTTGATAGACAATTTCAATAACCGATCTGTCATTGCAATTCAAGTCACACTTTTAATTTTGAAAGTTACAAATACAAAATAAAAATGATCAATGGCATCATGTTTAGAGCAGTAACTGAATATTTTCTGTACACAGCCATATTTCTTTCCAAACGGCATTATTCTCCAGGAAAGCAAATAGAATTGATTGAATTCCAACAGGTAAAATGTTAGAAACTCCAATATACAGTAATTGAGTCCCTCAAGACATTAAGGGAATGCATAAGAAGACAAATGACACACGTTAAATCTTTTAAAAATACAAGTAAAAAATGCTACAGAAACTCATGTTACAAATTAACTGATTTTGCAATACCAATCACAGAAGAACTGTAGCAGTTTATAGTCAAATCAGTGTCTTTTGCTTGTTTCAAATCCAGAAGTTCTGTTGGGAGTTCAGAGTGAAACAAGTCAAAACCCTAAACAAACAATAAGGTAATGTGGTAGCAACAGACAAACGTGGACTAGATTCAGCTTTTTGGTTTTATTTAATTAAGTCTGAGGATGTGCTTTAACAGACCAATTGAAGAAGCCAGTAGCCATTAGAAACGACAAGGTGTTTTGAAAGCAGTCAGAGGACTGTTCTGTTCGGTTTGGTATAGCCTAGATCTGATCATTCCCTAAAGGAACATCAAATTCTAGCAAGTCGCATTCCATGATGTGACTGTTGACTTGACAGAGAAAGGAAAAAAAGTCACTAAAACAATAAGGATGATACATGAAGTTTCTCATATAGTGGTCATATGATTGAAAAATAAATACCAATCTAGCAAAAAAGGTTGTTTCCTCATTCTTCTCACAGAATATGGGACCTTTATGCACATTCTTGACAAAACATGAAGTGTTCCACACAACAGAGAACACCTGAGGTATGGATGTCAGATATGGTGGCTAAATTCCATAGTGAGTTAAGAGTTGTAACTCTCTGAAGTAAAAGAGATTGGGCTGCAAAGTCCAAACATTTGTATAGTAAGGTTTTAATCACACTTGGTGAAGTGTTCTTTGTAAATCAGGACACAGAAAGAGGTGGGTTGTTGGGGAAAGAATGAACTACAGCCCTTTGGCATGAGTTCTAAAGCTCACAGCTCAGAACCAACAGCTGCTCAAGTAAATCTCCCGCAAACAATGCCGGGCGGAATGAGCAATCACAACAGGAACAACCTGAAATGTTCAAGCGTGCTTCGTGTACACCGAGTCCTTTCCTACTGGGTGCTTCCCAAGCAAAAACAGCGCGGCTTTCCCATGTACAGCCTCCGGAACTTGTGCAGGAAGAAAATGCAAAATTCACAAAGTACCAGCTCGTTGCCACCACGGACTTGTCCATGTTGTTAATTAAACTAGCTAAGACCTTCCCTCATTGTGTGAATCCACTAAACAACTTACACATTCCAAATCTTAAGGTTTTTATTCAGTCCAGAAATATAGATCTTACTTCATTTCAATGTCTGCCTTAACTTTTGACACTGTACATATTACATATCATTTATATAGTGTTTCATTTTTTTCCAGACACTGCAGACTACAAACTACATAATATTGACATGTAAAACTCTGCCACTTACTGAAGGCTCACACACATGAACGTTTCAGGCAGTTCAATGAAATTTCTAACAGAGTTGGGTAGTAAAAAGTTACTAACCCTTTTCTGATTTTTAGAAAACAATTTAAAAGAATTAGTAGTTATGATGTCTTAGCCATTCCCAGTTCTATAACTCTGTCCCTTGAACCTGTTTAAAAAATGATGAAAACAATAGTAAATTTAGAATCATACAGAAAAGCATTTTGCAGCTCTGACATTACATCTACGTTTAGCAATAGAAATGAGGGCCTCCCTTCTTACACTGTTACAAAGTCAGCTGGATTTAAAAAACAACAAATCCTCCCCATTCTTCTACAGTATGCCAATAAAAAGTACTCTGCATACACTAGATTTAAATACTTCACTGCAATAAACTACATTAATTGTATATTGCGTTTCAGTCTTGGTAACAGATCTGTCAGGAGTAACTTCCATACCTAGTTTCCATTGAGCTGCTGCTGAGGAATGTCATTATGGTCAGTGCCTGATTTGCCGCGGCTTTTGCTTTCTCTTTCTTCATCCTCTTCATCTCTCTCATCATTTCCACTATGGTTTTTACAATAGAGTCTGGCACAATAAAAGAAACAGTGAGGATTTACATTGAAAATATCCATCAAAACCTGACTTTCCTCTCAATTAGTTTTGAGACGTGCTACAAGTCATTTGAAAACTCTTAAGTCATTCATGGCTTTCAGTCAAGCATCAGTTAAACTGAGAAGGGAAACAATGTTCAAGAGCAGCCAACAAAACTGTGACCAATCCCAGTTTTCCAGAACTGTCACCGCACTGCTCGGTGAATGCCCTCTCGTGGGCACAGCGCGGCAAGTCAGCTGCAGCCAAGTCGCAGCTCTTCAGGAAGGATGGGAAGTTATGGGGTCCAAAAAGCCCCAGAAGGAAGCTACAAACACATCAACATGGAGGAATCAGGACATCAATTTTCTTGATCTAAATTACAGATTACTGGAGAAGGAAAATACAATACAAGTCAAATAATTTTCTCATTTCTCATATTTACAACACTACAGAAATTTTAAATTAGCAGAGTAACTGAAATATTTTGTAAAGTCAACAATTACTTAAAAATACCATTTTAAATTAAATAATATCCTCCTTTTTTAAAGAACATATTGACTAGCCAAGTTAGGCAGAAAAAGTGTCATGAAGTATCTTTACTCGCTTAATAGATTCAACAATTACATAGGTCCTTACTTATAAATTCCTCGTGACATATTCTCAATGTATTTAGCTTTGTCTTCTACTCCACAGTGGTAATGGTATGTTTTTATGCAGGCTTTGATTTCACACCCAATAGTAGCACCAGGCTGGCTGCAGAGTGTGCATTTCTGTGCAGGGGAAAGAAGAGAACAGCAACATTCAGCCTCTCAGTCTTTTGCCTCTTAGTATTCAGTTTAGTGTTCCTCATATTTATGGCTAACATTTTGGAACAGAGTAATTCCTCTGGCAGATCATCCTTCCAGTGAAAAATTAATCAAAGACATGGCAAACCAGAAACCATAAAATACCAATCCATTAAAATATGAACACTAGGATTTACCTGTCTGTTGCACAGAAAATTGCTACATGATTGCAATACATGTTATTGCAATGCCAAGGTCATTTCATTGCTGCTGAAGTTAGTACGCTAATATATAAATTATAATATAAATATATTATTTTTCCAAGGAATGATATTGCTAGTTGTTTATTCTCTCCCTGATCCCCAAAAGTTTCTTAGCACTTTAAAAACATCCTGAATTTTAGCAAAACACAGTGTGATGTTTTACCAGCATCCCCATCTCTGAGATCTTAATATGTTTTCCTACTAAAACACCAAAACAGTTGGAAATACTGGTTTGTTTCCAGTGTTAGAGAATATATTCACTGCAAGAACTGCATATTCTCTAATTTTATGTGCAGCTTCAGATAGTATGTTTTCAGTAACACAGGTCAAAAGCTGTTACTCTTATAGTTACAGCATGGCTAATATGGATCATATTATGATAATAACATTTATGTACATTGTCATAAAGAATCCCAAATACCACATGCCCAAACACCACTAATATTAAGGTGATTCCTATCTGACTGTCCTTCCCACAAGTAACAATACATTTTAATTTTGTGTTTAGAAACAGATGGAAAAGATTGCCCCATAAAAGGAAGGAGGCAGATCTATATACACCTTAGCAGAACCACTAACACATTCACCACATTCTGCAAGTACATACCATTCTTTTTCCTCTCTTGATTTCTTGAAGTACAGTTTTGATATCAAAATCACCAAATTCTGCCCTTGAAGTTGTTGTTAGCTGGACAGTGCCAGAAGAGAACAACTGTAAAACAAGCAAGTCAAAATAGTATCAGGTCACCAACATGATTGGAAATCTTTTCTGTGCAGGAATAACTGAGCATTGAACATCCTGTTTCGTGATCTCAGACAGCATGTGCTTTACCAACAAACTAGGAAAAACCCTGTGCTGAGCAATTAAAGTACTCCTCCTGATCCCCACCTGACTGCTTTAATTAGAGTTGTTGTTGCCTTGGAGAAACATATTTTAAAAGACAGAGGAGTAGATGAGAAATAATGACAGGATGAAAACATAAAGTAGCAAATGGGCAATATTATCAATTACACTACTCAACTTTTTAGGAACATTCCATTTCCTTCCCTGTGACATATAGGTAATTCAGGTTCAATCCTGATGTCAATATAGCTGTGAAGTCCTGAAGGATGACAATGGAGCCAGAAGTACCATCCCTTCCATTATCATCCTGGTATATTCAGCTCTAACTGCCTTCAAACTGAAGTTCAGGCACAGAAAGTAACAAAGAGCCTTGCTAGAGTAGGACTTGAAGCTGCTGGGACACACCAGCTCTCTGTTAAGTGAGGCTGGGTACAGAGTGTCAATGAGTATACTCCATGGATTGCCTGGACTATTTATTCATTTTGAGGTACAGCATGAACCAGTGAAGTTTGTTACCCAAAGCCCTACCTCATTCATTGAATGAGTGATATGAAAGATGGCACTGTCTGCTCATGTTCATTGCAATCAGATCCTGTTCAGGCTGACAGGTCTATAAACGTCATAATCTAAAGGCAAGAGCTTTCTAGAACTTCCATATCCCACACTCTACTTAAGTCACACAGCCTGAATCCACAGGTCAGAAAATTAATGAAGTTCCTGGAGTCTTCTCAGATTGTGCCTGAATGCCTGTGAAGTTGGTTTTTTCTTGGAAAAGATTATTTTACTTAAAAGTGTTTTCTGTTTTCCTTTTTAAATACTTCATATGCATTTAGATGCTAAGGGAGCATTTTTAATAAGCTAAAGAGTCTCCCTGAGCTAATTCCATCTCTTAGCATGAAGCCAACTTTTATTCATATTGCCTGCAGTGAAAATAAATGAATTGCTCACTTTGTAACACTTCAGTGCTTAAGGAGATCATCAGCATACAGACAATACTCATGCATAATTACATGTGAGGGTACTGTATTAAAATCCAAAACAGCAATTCAGACAAAATTCACAGAATAGACTGGTTAACAACAATACTGTTAACTCACCATGCACTTATAGTGTGCTGCAGCCTTTTTGGCATTAAATATATGAAGCTTTCCTCTAGCTTCATTTTCTTCTTCACCTGCATGACAGAATCCACATTTAGGTTTTGTATCACTGGGGCTGCTTCTGTGGGGAGACCTGTCTCTCTGAAAGAAAAACATTTTACTAAAATATACTGCTGGGATACAAATAAGGTTGCAATTTTAAAAGCCTGTGGCCACCAGCTGGAGGCTCAGACAACTGCAAATTTTAATAAAACTTATATTTCAGAGAAGAAATATGTAATTCTGTTTTTAAAGAAGTTTAGCGTATTTACTGCTTACATAGGAACTGCTTTCTATTTCATCTGTGCCATGTGAGGACGTAGATCTAGTGTCTTCTGACTGCCCTTTGAAATTTGTTTTTCTTGGCTTTCCCTTACGACCCCTCCTTTTTCCTTTGGGAGGTGAAGGCTCCAATTCGTGTTCATTGATATTTTCTTCTAAATCTGCTTTAGAAGTCAGAAAACATCATTAAATAAGATTCTCCACAATTTTACACAAAACACTAAGAAAAAAATCCAAACCAAACAAAAAAACCCCAGAACCCACCAAAAGCAGACAAGAACAACCACAACTTGTATTTTCTGAATTTTGGTCAGAAATAAAAATAGCACCTTTTTCCCCTTTATTACAAACATGCTACTGCAGATCCTTAAAACATTACTTTTTATATGTCACACAGCTTTGCATCTTTATAACATATGAAAGTTTAGTGTTTCTTACGACTTCTACTTTCAGATCTAACAAGTGTCCTCAGACACACATCTTCACCTTCACTGAAAATTTCATTTAAGCTACACTGAAACTGGGAAGTGTTTTCACCCATGAAATATGCTATTAATTTATTATTTTAAGATGCATAACTCCAATGTAAATTGCCCTCGATAGTACGCCAGTGTACGCAAATAACACCTCTCTCCTTGCTTTATTAATTCATGCCTGTTGACTTCAGAAAAAATTCGTCCATTGGGTTATAACATCAACATCAAGCTTTAAAACTGAAATGTGTTTTGCCTTCATGAAACTAATCTACAATTTTATGTCATTACAGAATATTTTTACATCTGCAGCTAAAATCCGTCTCCAGTTTAGAGGGAATCATCCACACTGACAACATCCGATATCAAGTATTTACCGACCATTAAGAATATAAGAACACATATTTTTAATACAGACATACCAAAGAGGCCTGACAAGTTCCTTTGCAAACGTCAGCTGAGCTGTGAATGCTACACAGAGCTGAGTCCAGCACTTGGGCACACTGTTCTTTGGACAACTCACAGCACTACAGATGATACAGATCAAGTCTGCAAGATTAAAATTGCTTCCAGTATGATCTAGTTAAATTGTATCTGATAACTACATCTAACAACCAGCTCTATTCAGTCACTAACAACTTTCCTACTCACTGGAGCATCCTCCTTTTTTTCTTTTAATATGTAGCACCCACCCCTGCTCGAACCACAAACATATTTCAGCAGATTTTAAACGTTTAAAGAAACATGCACAGAAGCTGCTGAAGGACTTTTCTTCTCAAAATCCAAACCACAAACATCAGTATGACCCCCCAAACATAAGGAAATGGTAATCAGAAGACTTGGAACATTCACTTGATGGATTTTGCCATATTGTTGTAGTAT
Organism: Oriolus oriolus; assembly: GCA_013400235.1. Lineage (NCBI taxonomy): Eukaryota > Metazoa > Chordata > Aves > Passeriformes > Corvidae > Oriolus > Oriolus oriolus. Next base: position 1,047,183 of record VXBT01009197.1, read on the forward strand.
CCAGACAGGACATCTTAGTTGGCGACTAAATGCTGCTTTGCCAGCACTCGTCTTTCTTACCTATTATCACATAAAAATCAAATCCCACTTCTATCTCATGATAACAGTGACTCAACTGCACAAAACCTAAAGTCAGAGTGCTGAACATATTCCACAGCCACCAAGTGGGAGCAGAAGACAACTGAAGCCCTGACCCAGCCTGGCACACAAATACATCCTGTTCAGCTCCATCTATTGTATGTGTCACTAATCCCCAAGAAAAATACAGCTTCTGCTCAGTTATTAAGGAAGGACGGAAAACTCATCCAAATGCATCACAACAGGTTACACTGAAATTTATTCAGTCTGCAAATTATTTTGGTTTAAATTTACAGATTATTCAGCTATATAAAGATTTGCCCAAGCTGCTACAAAGACACATCAATCTGTCTACAACATCCCTATATTTTAATATATAAACTACTCTTTTCTAATTACATATCAAAAGCACCATTTATTTTACTCTGAAAAAACTAAATCCATGATGACACAGATTATGTAATGAAACAATGTATTTTAGATTTTCTTCTCAGAACTTCCTATGTAACATTATTTTTCATTTGTCACCACTTCCTAAATTCCCCAAGCAAGATTATGCAATTTAGATATTGACCTCTTACACTGCATATAGCAAATTTTATTACAATCTGAAAACCTCTTTCAAAAAGAATTCTCTTTTATCTTGCTCATCATATGAACTCTCCACCAATTATTCAAAGAAATTTGTGAATATTTGTCTGTATTTTTACATTTACAGAAATCATAGACAGTCATTCTAGAAAAACAGTCTTACAAAAACGTGACTATTGAATTTGTGACCCTTTAAATGACATCATTAAGAAATTAAAAATATTCCTTCCAAAATAATTCAATAGATTTCCTTACTGTATTTGGTGAAGCAAAACATAGTCCATTTACCACCATTCCTTATTTTTTCCAAAGCTCCTTGTCAATTCTGTCAGCCAAAATGCTTTCCACTTCTCAGTCCACCCTTATTTTCCACAACAACATTAAAGCATGTCCCGAACTCTTTACAACCCCACTTACAAAACTAGAAGTGAGTCATAATTGCTAAAAAACAAGCACACCTTATGAAAACATTTCTTATAAGAAATGTCAGTCTCCTAACAGAATAAGTTCTTAAGTGCTATTTTTTAGTCTGTAATTATTAGTATATTTAAGATTTGAGAAGTAAAAATGCTGTATTTTTCAAAGATAGTTTCAGTGTAAGATAAAAAAACATGAACGCACAGCTTTCCTCAAAGGAGAACCCCTCTTCTGTGCTCAAAACTACGACTTTCAGAGTTCAGACATCATTAAAATCCAGATGCTACATGACCCCTTCACTAAAATACAATTCCTTGAAGATTTACATTTCCTACTTCAAGTGATGTGAACCTATAGAGTAACACCACCAAGATGGGAGGATCTGCTCTACCACTTCTGTCCTCAAAGACTGATACCCCAAAACATTAAAGCTCCTCTCGGTTTTACAGCACCCTCAACTTGCAGAATAGAACAGGGAGAGACTGTAACCAGCTGTCACACGCATCTGCCCTGGATGGCCTTCATGTTTAATGTACAACTTGGTGGGTGCCCTATCCCTCCCCTCAAGCCCCCTCCCCCAGCTTACCCTGTGTCCCTGGCATCTGATGGTTGGGTGTTTCCAACTTCTCATGTCAGCTTGAACTAAGGAAAACACAAAAAGTTGTTCAACTCCTCCCTGACCAGGTGATGTTTTATCATGGATATCATCCATCCTCTGAAACCCTTAAGATTCCCTAGAATACCCTCTTCAACTACCCCCATCCCATATCCCATTACTGCACTGAATTTTAAAATCATGACAATATTCTCAACATAACTTTAGATAAAGTGTTTCAAGGAGGTTTCTGTGAGCTTCCCTCAGAAGTCCCTAAATGCTAGAACTGAAAAGAGCCCAATATACAACATGGCCTGAGGAGGGGGCGTAAGGGTAGAAATCAAGAGGAAACAATCTACATTTTAAAAAGCACCTAGGAATATGATATTGTGAATTAAGATGAGTACCAACAAGCCCCTAATTTGCATTTTAGAAATCCATGAGCAGTACAAAGTACCACAGAAGGAAGCCTGGCAGAATGCTGTATTACATCAACGGTTAACAGGGAAATTCAGCTTCAGAGAGAAATCTAAAAATTCTCCTTTGATCATGACTAGAAGGAAAAAGGATCAAGATGTTTTGCTGTTTAAAATAAGGCTTGGCAGAGAAGAGGTTGAGATATCACTGATCCATATTGCATCAGCTTGAAATACACATGGAATTACCCCTTTCTAAAAGCCAGGTTAAAGCAAAGAAATAATTACATGCTTTAAAAGTTGTGAAAGAACAAGTAAAAAGATGATGTGTATAATAAATACTGCTCTACTGACATCCTACATTACCTTAAACAACAGAGTAAGAGAGTAAGAAACAAAGGAGGCTGAGTTTGTATGAGGAAGGTAAAAACCAAAACTACTGGCAAAATATATTTTCAAGTAGAACTGGACATAAGAAGCCAAAGCATAGAGTGTTGAAGTGGCTGAGACATGCTGCTATATAAATCTGAAATCACACATATGCAGCTAATGTTTTACAGTGCATTTGGGATAAAAGTGAAACTAAAAATTCAAGGAACAAAATCAATCTTATTAGATTTTTAGAAGAGAAACAGAATATAACAGGGAAAGAAAAGAGTACTAAAAAAGAAAAAAGAGCATGCTAGAAAAGAGCATGCTAGAGTAAAATCTCCTTAAACTATGGCTGAAACCCAATAAACCATATGGCTGAAACCCAATAAACCATATGAGCCAACATCATTATTTTAAATTGGAAAGAAACGTAAAAAAACCCCAAAACCAGCTTTATTGGCCCAGTAGTTAATACTAAAAACGTGGATGCATCTATAAGCAATAATAAGAACCAGAGATTTGCATAAACCCTCTTGCAAGCAAATACACGATCAGGTAAACTAATAATGAAATAATAGTAGATTTTATCAGCAGATGATGTGAAATTAACAACCGAAATGCTGAATATAATTTTTGGGTTATCTTTTTCAATAGAAAAAGAGTAAGTTACATGAAACATGCCTCAACTAAAGTAAGAGTGGAGAGGAAAAAATTTAATTACCCCTTCGATCCTGCCACTAACATATTTTCCAAAAGCCCCAGATACTTCAAGGAACTGATGTCTCTCATTCAAAAGTTATTTGCTAGGAGGTACTTGAGATTATTTCTTTAATTAAGTATATTTAACATAGAAAAATAAGAAAACAGTCCTTACTAACCATACAATTTAAATGCACTTTCAAGCAAAGAAACACTGGCAAAGACTGAAGACAGATGATGCACTTGGCTTATTTACACAATCATAAAGCTTATGACCATTGGTCTGATGAATTTGTTGAGTAGCTGACCAAGCCTCTGTGTAACACCTTGCCTAAATGGAAAGGAGAATTAGAACATCACAGGACAGCTCCTCAGACAGGAGAAACCACTCACCACATGACTTTTCCATTAGCTGTGGTTTTCCATAAGAAAACCCCGGTGTGATGCTTCTGCACAAACCCTCATTAGTCTATAATGGGACATTGCTAATTCACTGCCTGGACGAACAGCTTTTGTGGGAACACCATGTAAACATTTGATGCCACACCCAGAGCATTCTCCAGGAGACAGACACCAAGCAGGCTGAGTTAGCAAAGCCAGGGAAGACATTCTCACCACCAAACAAAAACGACCCAAAACTGCACCATTACAGAAACATGTACACCTGACTGCCTTACTGCAAACAACATGAGGCAAACCTGTGCTGGGACCAGTTCTACAGAAAATGCAACAGGGAACAAACACTGCTTGAAGAATCCGAAGGTGAATCAGAATGTTACCTAACTAGAATGCCAAAAAGTTGCAGGTGTTTTTTCCTGCCAGTGTCTGGCTTTCATAGCACTTTGGAAAAGTACTCAGTGCACTATAGATTGCAGTGTCTCTAAACAGGTCTCAGAGAAGTATCATCGTGACTCAACTTACTGAGCAGTGTGAGAAGCACAGATTCCATGTCTGATCTCAAGAATAACATGAAAAGGATCCTAGGACAGGGAATGTCCTTATTTCCCCAGTGGAAACATAACTCCCTGAGGCTTTGAACACAGCTACAACAGAAATTATAGACCTTTTCTTTTCTGACCCGACAGTTCTCAAGCATCTGCTTTAAACATTACGAAGAGACATGGCTGTCTTTGCTAGTCTTTGCCTTACCACTATGTAACAGAAGAATGAAATTACATTCTTATCTTAGTTTATATTAAACTATTCCTCATCAGCTGAATTTGTTTTGAATTCAACACATGAGCCAGGGCAGTCCCACCTGCAGGGAAACTGAGAGAGGCCAGATTTTTCATTTTTCAACAACTATCTCCAGTACATTGGAATAAATTCCAACAGACGGTTCCAAAACAATAGTACAACAATACTCCATTCTTCAAAAAGAATAAATGCAATTGTATCAAACTGAAAAGTAATTCAACTAATAGTTAGCTGTGATCATTTGAAAGCACTGGAACCAATTCCTGTAACCTATTAGGTACTGAAAACTTAGATAGCTTGCCTAAAATTACCAATATCTGAAGTTCAGTTATTTTGTTAAATCTGTAACCAGCAAGGCAAAAATCTAGATGGTCTTTTTCCAGTCAATGGGAACACAGCACAGAAAAATCGCTCTGAATTACACAAAGGAAATATAGGAGAAATACAATTTTCCTATTCTATGCCACCTAAAGGCCAGGCCATACAGATAAATTAGATAAACCCAACAATCTGTTGAAACAGATAACGAATTTAAGAGCACAGTACTCTGCTGCCATGTTTCACATTTTTATATTCAAAGAAAGCAGAAGGTAGTTCAGCAATTCCTGTCAAGTGAAGAAAAATTAATTCCCATCACTCATTAATTTTGTCTTGATGAGTAGACACCAAGTCTGATGAATTCTCACACCACTTGAATTTCATAACAGCAATAAAAAACATCCATGAGGTCCTTTTTATTAAGTCTTAGCAGGTAACTGAATTCCAACATAGGTCCTTCAACAACATTTCCATGCAGGATTCAAGAGATTTTCTTTAACTGTTATGAAATGTTTAACAGACAGTCTTTTAAACTAGAACTTCTAACGAAAGCACACAAGCCAGATCTCAGACTTGGGCAAGTATGCCCCCAGAAACATCCATTTTCTACGGAAGGGAAGGAAAATCTCACTGTTATGCAGCAGTACTGCCTACAGAAAATAAAACTGTTCTGGACAAACCAAACACTCCTCAAAACTTTTTGAACGTCCACTAATGTGACAGAATAAAAATATTTGGACTGGAACAATTAAATCTGGATACAAAGAACCAAGCATAAGAACCCACAGATGTTCTAAACTGACCAAGGGGAAAAAAAAACCCAATAAAATAATAATAAAAAATCTCCAACCAAAAAGCAATCCAGAGCAGGAGCAGTTAAACTCCATTAAAAAGGGACTGATGGTTCCAGCACCTCTGTGCACCCACACTGGGTGAGAGAACCACAGATAAGCTTTAACTGTTCTGTTAGGAAAACATTGCTAGGAGCAAAGATTAATGAAAATGAAACTAAAACAAGATTTAAAAAAAAAAAAGTGCCACTATGTTAACATCTAGTTTCCCTCCCTAGTCTAGCCACTCTTCTCTGCCAAGTCCTTTATCTGTTTTCACACACTGCAATTCTTTCACATTCAAATGCCTCCTTGACATTCATATTTTCATCAAGAAACAAACAAAATACATATATAAAGCTTAATCTCACCATCCAACACCTTCCAGTTGTCATTTCACTGAGCAAACTTCAGCATTTAAGTATTAAGGAAAAAAACCTCCCAAGTCCCTTCTGAAACTCTGAAAACCCCCCTGTAATTTCTGTCTGCTAAAGTTAATTAGTGTTCAATGTAGCAAAATACCACTGCTATGGAAATTACTTACAGCATTGTATCAGGCATATGCAATATGTATTTCTACTTTGATTTAAAGGAGGTCTATCACAAAAGAGCCCCAGCTTCTGGCGTTATCAAATCCACAACTGTAAATAATAATAATTTTATGGGTACAGTTTCCAAAACTGTATGGACTAAAAAGAAAACAAATTCTTTGGGAAAGAGCACTGGGTGGAATTTCAGTGAAATATTAAATAAAAAACAGAAAACAGAAATGTGCAGTATAGCTACACACAGTTCCAAAAGTGTACAGCTATTTCCAGAAGTTTAAACCATGACAGAAGTTAATATTTTAAACAAAAAAATGTGTGCAAAGTTAAATGCTAAATAATATACTATTGAGTTCTTTGGCCTCAGCTTTTCTGAGTGACATTGTTTATTTCTTCTCTCCTACCCTCAATCTACGAGTCTCTTTATAGGAGTCTAACAAATGTTTTAGTAAACTACCATCATCAACACTTAATAAAAAACCAACTAATTTTTCCCAATATACCTATATAAAATTTAAAAGCCTTTGCTGTTAGAAAACGACACTGCAAAATTGGAGATAATGGTTCCTGAAAACTCGATCCTGTAAGGAATCCCAAGAAAAAAAAGTAATCCATTGGCCTTGAGCTCCATGCAGAATTAGAGGCATTTTTAAATACATGTCAAACACGGAGACATTTGTGAATATCAGTTAAAGAGATTAATCTCTCTAGACTCAAAATGTCTTTCATATTCCGTGTCTGCTAACACAAAAAGCAACCCCCAAAACAAAGAAACGAAGTGCCAGACTACAATATAATGTGGCCCCTTCTCTTTGGAGAACTAATTATAACATATATATTACTTTTCTTGTTTAAACGCAGTAACAGTAAAATTAGTTTTATATATAGGCACACAACAATAATTATGTAAATAGACTAAGAAAAGGAAATCCATTTTCTTTGGTATTTTCTGCTGCCTTCAGAATCTTTCTAAACATTGAAATGACATCCAAACCTTACCATTAATAAATCTACTACCTGTAGCATAAAAAGCAATATATTACCTTAAAAATACATTTGGCATAGAGACTGAAGTAATTTATGAAATTTCATCTTCACTAAACAGTTGCATACTCCTCATTAGTTAAATCTGATTGATATTTCAGTTGAAAGCAATGCAAAAAGTAAACTACCAACTGTTTGCTTACCCAAATTCAGATACAGTAGAAAAAAAAGAAATATACCTTAATAAATACACAACAGCACAATTAGTTTGGAATTTTAACACACCACACAATTTATCTACACTTGTGGCATTTCACTATTCTGCAAAGATACACAGCTTTCATCAATGGATTCATAGAACATTTTTTTTTAATCAATATGATTCAGAAACTTATCTGCAAGGGAACTCATCACACTCCTTTTCATTTACTATTGGGTGTTTCTTTTTTCAAGACTGAAATTCTACTTACTAGTCCAAAAAATAATGAATATTTAGGAACATTAGCAGTAGCAAAAATCAGCTGTTACCTGACAAAGTATTTCAGATGTTAATATTGTGAATACTTAACTACAAATATAAGCCAGCTTCTTCCAAGAAGGGAATGTATAACTTCTACCCAAACTGTGGTTTTATGTAGCATCATATCTTTTGAACATCCTAAAATTTATGGTTTGGGCTTTTCTCCACCTCAAGCAGTTATTTTCAGAGAAAATACAGAAATCTGATGGGCTTCCAAACTCACTGTTTCTCAAAAAAAGGTAGTTCTAATTTTTACTGAAAACATTTATATTCTCCAGAAAAATTAAATTTAACCAAGTATCTTTCTACAATGGGAAAAATTTATATTGAATAATTTTACCTTCAGAGTTATGCGTAGTTTTCTTGTGTTTTCGACATAAAATCCTATAAACAAAGTAGTTGAAAACTGTCAAGTCAGTCACGATTCACAGATTATTTACTCATCTTTTAAATTTAAATGCCAGTACATTTTTCTCCCACTTGTAAGACTCACTGATACACAAATCTTGCAGTGAAAATATGCTTTTCTAGCACATCGCTATTTTGAATGCCACAATCATAATTAGAATTTTTTGCAACAGTTTTGTTTAGATTCCAAAGTGGGGTTTTGCTTTGCTTTGTTGTTTTTTAAACAAAGAATGTAAAATATAAATCAAAAAATAAACATAACAAATAAATAATAGTTACATGTAAATGCCTTGTGAAGGTTTCTCTCTTATCTGAGCTTTGTCATGCAAAGCACAGTAGTAGTGATATGTCTTGTGACACGTTTTCACATCACAGCCAATGGTTGCTCCGGGACAGTGGCATAAAGAGCACATCTGGAAAGGAAAAGAAAGCACAATTCATGTTACTTTTTGCTTAGTACTTCTGAGTTCGAAAAATAATATATTTCCTACTCCTGGTGACAAAACAAATGGATTTATGCACTTGGTATTACTCCTCCTGCTTTCAGGTGTTTTTCATGATTTATTTTAAAATTAAGAAATTTGTTACAAGCGTACAACAGTGCATTAACCATCAGATGCAACTCAATCACCGTTATCAACTCAATGAAGAAAAGAAGTAATTTACGGTTGTGGAACGTATCTGATGAAAGTGACACAGCTATTCACCTAAATATCCCTCTCACAAGGACAGTCTGTTTGTTCCAACCACTTCAGAAAGTTAAAATCATAATTGTACCTGTTTAATTCTGAATTATATTATGAAGGCAGGAGAGAAAAAAAATTACACTCATTTGGAAAGTCCTGCAGTCAGAAATACTGATGATCTGCAAATTTACCTCAGCATCAGCAGCTAACTTTACCTTTTTTTTCTACAGTTATGTCCTTACGTCCTTTCCAAAACACTGAATTTAGTGAAATATTTGGTAAACACAATGAATTTATTTCAACTAAATTAAATTTTGCTCTTTATACTTATATTGCAAAAAAGATTAAAAGTGAGGCCGTTGCTTTAGTCTTCTTTCCCATTAATTAATTCTTCTTGTATCAGACACATAGATAACAGCAGCTATCTGCCTTCTAAATTGCTCATAGTTCTTCTTGTACTGTGGTAGGAAAGGAAATAATTGACATTATCACAAGATTTTTCTCTGTATTGTTCTCTACTGACTTAATATTCCCCAAAATCTCAGGATTTCCCATTAAACTCACCTCCCAAGACAACTGGAGCTTTTTCTTTGTATCCTGCATATTGCCCATGCCTCCAAAAGGTTACAATCAATTCCAAATCTAAGTATGCAATGTAGGATATTCCCTATATATATATATATATATACATCTTCGTAGATACATTTTTTGTCCCTTGCACTCATTTAGTCAAGGTCTCTTTGCTGCTCTCAAATATGCCAAAAAATATACCACCAAAGTTACCAAATATACCACCAGCCTGTTCTTCAATTTTAATGAAGTCAACTGAACAGTAAAAATGTCAAAGCCTTGGATCATCTCCATTTACTCCTCTGCAAGCTCTGAAATGGTACAGTGATATACTGTTCCGTAGTTGTTATCTAATTTGTATGGGCATTTTATCTCATAAATCTGTTATACATTATGGTTTCATATATAATAATTGCTGATCAAACTCCTTTAGAAAAGCCTAGCCTATATATATCCAGCCAATCAAGTTTAGTCAAAATCCTTGTTTTTTTGAAAGCCAGAAATGACTAAAAGAAAACTTTCTTTTTATGACCACCATGTTGTGTCGGTAAAACAGAGTACACAATAAGTAATAAAATACTTATTTCATTGGCATGTGTCTGCTGTCCAAGCAGTCACTAACTCTCAAGTTATACTGGGTATATATTAAGTTTGATAAGCTGCAAATTAGGTATGTTCTTTAAAAAAAAACCTTCCCATGCACAGACACTAGAAATACAGATAATTAAGAGATCAGTGACTTGTACTTTCAAATACTTAGACTTCATAAGCTTTTGTGACTGGTCTACCAAGGTTTGAACCTACAACCTTTTCGAAGACAGATCTACTACCATCAGAAAGTCACTACAGGGCAGTCACTGTCACTCTGGTAATGAGGTCCCCACTGTCAGTGCCCACCTGGCCAGAAGCACCTCCTTAAGGAGGACAAACTGAGCCCAAGCCATCGATACATTCACTTAACCCAGCGCACTGAGGTTTTCTGCTGAATGTGTTCCTCCATAATAGACCAGGCTAGACCAGCAAGCAGAGCTGAGAGAATGGATTTGGGCTAATGACAAACATTTACCTTGAAACTTCCTACACGCCAATGGAGAAAGACAAGTTCCTCCACAGAGTGATTCAGAGCTGCAGCTTTCTGACAGCTACACAGACAAGACACCTAAGTTAAGATCTAAAATTATCTTGTACATTTTCTCCAAAGAGGAAACAACTCTGGACTATGAATCCATTAGACTGACCAGATCCAGGTTTTCTACAAAAGCCCTGAACAAAGTGCTTAGTACACACAGCTGGTGATCTACAAGAACAGAGCCATTGCAATAGAAGGAACATAAAGAGATTCAGAAGTAGAAAGAGAGAAACCACCAAAGACATGAAAAGAAAAAACCTTTAAAACCCTTTAGGAGACACAAGAATCAAAAAGTTTCTTTATGATCAGTAGTTCCATTTACTACTATGTTCCTTGTAAAGTTGTAATCACAACATGAATGACTTGTGAAAAGTTATTTCTTTATGCTTCAGCTAATTAGAGCAAATGAAGTTCCCTGCATTGGAAAAGATTCCAATGAAACAATGGATGAAATATTAGACTATTATTATAAAATCGTAGTTCTACAGTAATACTTGCGACTTTTCTTAGTGGTCAAAGAACAGGTAAATACATAGAGTGCTTTAAATAACTAATCTGAAAGGTTTTAATGTAAGGAGTGAACTGATTTTCTGTATGAAGTTATTTTAAAAACAGCCTCACTCATTTCCCCAAATGGAAAACAACTAGTTCTAAATAAATAATAATTTAAAAAATTCCTCATGAATTAGCTTCTCAGGAATTAAAAAAAGTCATTGCAGCTCAATCTCTTTAATTTGGTGGAGCTGTAATGACTAGTGTACCCACATACCTCAAAAGCCATCTATATTCACAGTATTATTTTTAAAATCAATATAAAAGGAGCAAAAAGTGTATTTGATAGTCAAAACCAGATTTTGGCAGCAAACCCAAATACTGGTAACACTGGCACAACACCACCCTCCCCAGGACCCTGGAATGTGGGTTTCTTTCAGAAATCTAACAGGAAATATTAAATAGATTAAATACACTGAACAACTTTCTCGCAAACTTTATGGAAGGTATGAAAATACTGTCTTCCATTTTGAAGAGCCAAAATAGGGACTTACCAGTTTTGTGCCTCTCTTTATTTCTTTCTGAATATCTTCAATAGAGAATCCACCAAGACTCTCATTATCAGTGTGTGAAGAAACCAGTGCGGATGAGAACAGCTAAAATTGCAAAGACAAAATTTGCATTTTAATTTTTAAGGGTATAAGTGATAGAGAAATTTATAGATATGAAACCCAAAAACTGCAGTAGTTAATCATGTGTGCCAATTCCAGTCTGGCTGGCTTTTCCACGTGTTTGCAGCGTTTTCCCGGCTCCATCCCATTCCCGGTCACTCACCATACACTTGTGATGTGCCGCCACCTTCTGGTTCTCCGACATCAGCAACTGCCCACATTCGTTATCTTTATTCGACCGACAGAACCCACACTTCCTTTGTCTGGAGGAGACTTTCTTCTGTCCGACTGAGCTTGTCATGATTTTAAATGACTTTAGAATGCCACTGCAATCCTCTCAATGCTACAGGGGAAAAAAAATGCAATCAGCAGGTTAACATGAACAAAAGGCAAATTAACTTAATTTTATAAATACAGTATTGGACGCTTGGAAGTTATTTGTCCCTTTTCTTTATGCTACTACTTCAATACATCCAAATAAACAAGCGACTGACAGAGGCAGTATTCTGCCGAATTTTAATGAAATTTTATCAGCAAGAAAAAGCAATTTCTTTATGCAAAAAGTTTGAGAATTAAAATAAAACTTTGGATGTTAATACAAAAGCAGAAAAGGGAAAAGAAGGAAGTGGAAAATACTAGAGAATCATTGGGGAAAAAGTTACTGCAACTCATTTTTATAGTTATTTATTACAGGAAAGGAATTTGTAGAAAATATATATATCTGTACGTGCAATGAAATTCATGCTACTGAACTTCTTCAAAAACAGATGCAAAGAAAAACCCAGAGTAGCGCACAGCCTCCAGCAGCACAGGCTTCGGCTGTAAAGGCGCACAAAGTCTCAGGTCAGATGAGTTATAAAGAGTGGAGATGAGCTGATAAAATGTTACCATTTTTGGTACCAGAGGTGTCTTGTGGCTACTCAAACAGCATCAGGAAAAAAATTTTAGACACCTCTCTGCCTAAGGTGCTGCAATGGAAACCTCTCTGTGACCCACAGTTAGTTAGGCAGTACCACATCAGGTTTTGGTAAGCGCAAGAGAGCTGCTGTTCTCGGCTCAGAAAAGTAACTTAAAATTAAACTCAGCATGAATCACAAACTTTTCATGCACTACCAGCAACACATTTTAAAATGTAACACTGAGGTCATAGTGCCCAATTCAGGCAGACACTGCTTGTGCAAAAGTGAAAACACCCAACGAGTCTGTGAAGTTCTTGGCCCAGTATTAAGAAGTTCGTGTTCATTTGCTTCCACATCTACCAAGAAAAAAAAATCATCTTCTTCAAATAGACTTTCTTAGAGCTTTTTACTTTGGAGATTTGAGCCTTACTATCAGAATTTGCCACAACTGCAATAAAATCCTCCTCAGCCTTTCTCTTCATTTGACTCAGCTAAGTAAGAAAAGCCACCGTAGGGTTTGATATTTGTGTTGGAAAAAAGTGTAAAATCCAGCCATAAATAAGAAGAGCAGAGATGCAAAACATCTGGACCGGTCTACAATGGCACAGATCTGCATAAAAGCGCACGACTGGTCTCTGGAATTTGCATAGGCAGAGCCGGTGCTCCGCAGTGCTGTCAGAAGCTCATAATGCTGGTATCACTCACTCCTTCTCTAACCGAAAGCAAAGGAACGTCCTCAAGTTTCCGTCAGCATGTCCTCCTGCTGACAGACACTCCTTCTTCTGCTTCAACAGATTTTCACACACCGAGTTGTAACTGTTGGCCTTGCACTGTTTACTGCACAACTCCTGCCTCAAAAGGTGCCTGTCCTGTCCCCCTCGCCTCTGCTCTCCCAACAGCTTCATTTGCTTTCTGTTCTGAGAGCAGTTTACACCACTGACGCACACTCAGAAGAAGAATGCAAAGATTTCAGATCTTGCTGATTTGCACAAAAAATGTGCCAATCTGGATAAACTAGTCACACCCTTTTGCAGTGGCAATAGAGAGTCCTTAAGTGTTAAACACAAAAGAATTATTATACTGTATTCTTCTAAAGAAAAAATAAAACAAGACTATTCTGTAATCCCTTCTGAGGAGAAAGAATGGTTCCTGAAGATATATAGATATATGTATATTAAAGAATAAAAATCTGGGTATTTTTTTTAACTTAAATAATGTTTGGGAGCAGAAAAAGACCTATAAAAGACAAGTAGGAAATAATATCACGAAAATTTCTTGTTTGTATCTCACATTCAATACCTCAACATAAATCACACAGGGATGTTTAGAAATGTACTAACAAAATAATGTAAAATGCAAGAAGTTCTGTTTTGGTATAAACAGTGTGGTACATACACACACAATCACTTGGGTCTACCTGTTCCATTTTATATTCAGATTACATTATTAAAATATTGACAGCAATGATACCAGTTATTAAAAGGAAGATCAGGTATTTCCTTGTACATGTGCACAGATCCTACTGACTTTCAGGAATAAGAATTACTATTAAAACAGAGCCACTCTTCAATTAAAGCAGCAAGTTTGTATTTTAGAAAATGAAAATAATTTATAGCACACATAAAGATTTTTTAAGTGGCTCTCATAATATTTAATTTATATGAAAAACAACTTTCCAAGACACAAGATTATAAAGAACCTTCTCACAGCTTGCTGCTTTCCACCTCCCAGTGCACTACAGGCACATCACTGCAGCAGCACCAGAACCTGACACAGCCTGGCTTCCTCAAGTACTTCTGCATAATTAGATTTTTTAAGGCTCACAGTGAAGTTAAAAATAATGCCAATCTTTACTCAATACATGGATGCTGATGTTTTAGAAAAAAAGCAAATACATGTTTTGAAATACTTTACAATTACAAAGAATTTAACACTTGAAAAATTGTTCAAAACTCAAACAGGCCAAAAGGGAAATTCACGTTCTTTTCAACATCAGATTAAATTACTCTGAAAGCATTTTACAAGGATATCTAAAAGTTTCTTTCCAACCCCGCATTCTTCGCATTTGTTTCTTTCTGTATCACCAGGCATTTACACTATTTATACATTTTTAAAGACTGTAGGAAAAAACCTGAGCATGAGAAACATCAACAGACTTCTCCACACACTATATTTGCTTTCTCATAAATGTGAGAAAACACTACTCTAGGATCACTTTTCTTTGTGAAAAATGCACTTATCCTATCCCTTAAAAAAAGAAACAAAACACATTTTCTGAGAAAGATTAACCAAGTTATGCAGCTACAGCCCCACAATTCCGAATGCAAGCACTCAAAATTCTGTTTTTATCTCTCCAATTAAATCATACAGAGCAACTAATCTAGTTTGCCAAGTATCAAGCTACATTTCATTGGAATTGAAAATTCTCATTGGAATGAGAAAAAATGCAACTTAAAAACAGCTCAGTATTTTGGTTTTCCATGTTTAAAAGACTAACAAATGAGTAAGAATTACAAAAAATAGTGATTAAATCTACTGTTGACAGAATCTTGCTTGTCAGCTTTGTCAAAGTCTCACAGACTGGATCACAATAAGTGACGTACTATGGAATCACTGGCTGGGAGATTTTCACTGTCTCTACCAAAATGGAACACACATACTACAAACACAAAGATTCTTCCATACAGATCAGTTTTCTACAGGCTTGATCAAAGAAATGAGAAGCTACATGTACCCTAGAATCACAAAATGAGAAATTCACCCAGCCATTCTTCACTGAAAATTTTGGGGTCATTTGCATTCACCTTTCTTATGTGCACTAAAGTATTAAATGTAGTTCTTTCCCTCACAGCATCTTTATTTTATCTTTAAAGCAGCAGGTTTTACACCCTCCTGTAGCTTCTGTGCTGCTTTACTGAGCTCTAGACAACAGATTTCCTAATATAAAACTGCAAGTTCAATGACTTTCAGGCACAGGATGCCCTCAGTGCACACGACATTGTTCAGCACCAAAGAATGGAAAGTAACCTGGACTCTAATTTCTCTTTACTGCCCAAACATATTTCAGGAGCCTGATTATAGGACTTAAAATCTCACTTGTATTTCCTACAAAGGACAGTGACCTACACGCCGCACTTGTAAAGGTTGTTTTGCTGTGTGACCTGTACAATTCCCAAATTATATTTCAAAAAATTAGAATTTATATTTGTGAAGAAAATTTTTACTTCCTGCAAGAAGTAAAGAAGCTTCAGAAAATGCCACTGAAGATGCTGAAGTGGTTTGGTCTCTCAGGAAGAGCTACAGAAAATATTCGTGCTGATTTTTCCAAGATGCTCACTGGAGATACCAGAGTCACAAACTTACAAGTGCTTTGCAGTTTCCCGGGTCGACCACCCATGGTTGAGAGACTTATTTTGGAGGGGGGGGGCGGTGAAGAAGGGGAGAGGGAAAGTATCCTGTAGGGCTCTGTGGCTGAGAACCCAAATCCCAGGTCCCACAGAAATTTTTGTCCAAGAGTTACATTCACACAGCACCCTACAGCCACTATAAAAAGTAGGATGGGAATTTATCCATGCAATTTCGCTTTAAAAACCCAAAAAGACACCGAAAAGGGAGCAGATGCGAGGGGAGAAGGGCAAACCCTCGAAAGCCTAAACAATGAGTGCAGAACAGGTGACTAAAAATGACACAGAGAGAGCCCGCGGTCAGGGAGATCTGGCAGACGGCGCTGAGAGATCTCCAGGAAAGTTTACATCCTCCCACGGGGAGCGGGAGATGGGCTGATACCGGCACTTCTGCCGTCGCCTCCCCGGGGGATCGACGGGGTAGGATGGCATCTCCCGGGGAGGAACCGCGCGACCTCCCCGCGGGGCCCGGCCGGCACCGCAGGAGCCCGACCCCTCCCCGGCCGAGGGGCTACCGGGGGGAGGGCGGGGGGACACGGGAAGGGCGACCCCCTCCCGATTCCACGAAATTTTGGGGGAAACGGGACCGGGAGACAAGGGGGGGGCGGATCCTCCCGGCAACAAGGGCGCGGGCCGGGGCGGGCGGAACGAGCGGCACCGCCGGCCCGGG
>VXBT01009197.1:1063954-1075673 GCA_013400235.1 Oriolus oriolus
GGAGCCGCTCGCGGCCTCCTTTGCGCAGGCGCGACAACGCGCGCGCCTTTCCCGCTCCCGGTTCCCGCTGCCCCAGCGGCGCTTCTTTGCGAGGCCGGGAAACGGAAGACGGGAGTGTGTGGGGAGCGGCGGCTCTGCGCATGCGCACCCGCCGCCGCCGCTTCCCTGCGAGGTCCCGGCGCCAGCGAGCCGGGCCGGCGGGAGGCACATACACACAAGGAGCTTTGCGCATGCGCAGCGCTCACCCGCAGCTGTTGTGGGGGGGCACACGGGACTCGCGCTGCTGCGGCCGCGCAGCCGCAGTGCCCCGCGCGTGCGCAGAGCGGGCAGTGAGGGGCGGGCGGCGCTGCGGCACCGCGCGCGCGCCCTTCGGGGAGGGGGCGAGGCTCGCGCGCGCTCCTTCACGATGCCCCCTCCTGCTCCCCCCCGCCGTCCCTCACGGTGCGCTGGGCTCGGCCTCAGGGAATGGGATGGGATGGAATGGAATGGAATGGAATGGAATGGAATGGAATGGAATGGAATGGAATGGAATGGAATGGAATGGAATGGGACGGGACGGGACGGGACGGAATGGTCAAGGTTGGAAGTAGACCTTCAAGATCATCAAGTCCAGCCGTCCATCCAGCTCTGCCACTACAGCCCCTAAGCCACATCATTCAGCACCAGATCTAGACGCCTTTTAAACACACCTTTGGTTCAGGAGTTGCAGTGGCAGTGCTGGGTGATGTGGTTTTGGCGGGGGGTTGCATGGCAGCGCTGACTTGATGATCATGAAGGTGTCTTCCAGCCTTAATGATTCTGTGATCCTTAACCACATCACTCAGCGCCCGATCCAGAGGCCTCTTAAACACTTCGGGGACAGTGACTTGACCGGCTCCCTGTACAGCCCATTCCAATACCTGACCACTCTAACACTGAAAATTTTTTTCTAATATCAAATCTGAATCCATGCTGTGGCATCTTAAGGCCGTTTCCTCTGGTCCTCTCCCTGCAGACACCGCAGAAGAGACCGGCCCGCACCTCACTACACCCTGCTGTCAGGGAGCGATGAGGTCCCCCCTGAGCCTCCTGGAGACCCCCGGCTCCCTCAGCCGCTGCTCATCAGACTCATTCCCCAATCCTTGCAGGAGCCCTGCTGCCCTTCGCTGGACACGCTCCAGCACCTCCACGTCCTTGTAAAAGTGAGGGGCACAGAACTGAATGCAGCGCTCGAGGCGCGGCCTCACAATAAGAAATAAAAATTACACTTTTTTTTACGAAGTTGTCATATTGCACATGTTGACCGAATTACAATATAATGAGAAACCCAAATGCCAATACACATTTAAATTTTCAAGCTGCTGTCATTTTACATCACAATATATGGATGATTTACACCCCTATCCCTGCAGAAATTGTTCTGCCATCTTGTTATTTTGTTCTTTAATTACTTAATTAATCTTATTAATAAGAAGTTTCTTCATTTAGTTCCAGAAGCCACTGCATGTCTTGAGGGAAACCTCTCCTTGTTTTTTGGTGTTCTTTGGTGTTTACTTACCAGTGAATGTTTATTGAATATCAGCTGTTGGGGAGAGAAATAAAGCCATAAAACAATTGCTTTGGGTTTTGCCTGAAAAAAACTTTTCCAGTGGTTGTGCTTCCTTCTGAAGACAATTATTTTTGTTCCCCTCTAGCAATATTTTTGTCCTCCTTTGGCACAAGGAGCTTTAGAGGGTAGCATTTGAAACTACAGCAGTAAAGGTGATGGTGATGGTTGTTTGATTTGGCTGTGGCTGAAGTCAGTGCAGTGTCAGGTGCTGCTGTATAGCCCCACCAGCTGTGGAGTAGGCAGGAAAAGCTTTCTGGGGAAAATCCTACAGATTTCACATTCAAGTACAAGGCTGAGAACCAAAGGTGTGGAGCACAGGATGGAGGTGGAGGTTACAATTTGTGTGCTTTATCAGAAAGTGATATTTAGTCCCATTTTATTCCTGATTTTCCATGCACGAGTGTATTTTCCTCTCTTTCTAAAGGAACTTAAAATGAACATACCCAGTAGCTTTACTCCTTACAGCACAGCATCTAAGAGCACTCTAGGGATGCTGCACCTCACAGGAATACCGAGTTCTTACACATTCAATTTCAACAAGAGTCTCAGAAAGGCAGAAGAATTAATGAGTTTTAGAAACAACACATCCAGCTGGCTTCATGTTTTGTCATCGTGATGTTTTACAGCCAGAGATCCCAGGAATAATCATCATGTGCAGCAGCATCACAGATTTAGTTTGAATTCCTAATACCGGGTTATGATGAGCCAATTCATTTCAGCGGGCAAATGACAACACAAGGAGATCCAAACTTTATTGTAAAATATTTTGACCACATTGGTGAGGAGCCCACAAGCATTAACAACTGCAGGAGCTTTCAGAACTTCTCAGTGCCTTGGGTTTGGCAAGCTCATTACCCACAAACTCCATTATTTACTTTCATCCATCTCAAGAGAACAAGAAATGTCGTAATAAAGAATCTAAAAAGACTGAAATTACGAAGTGGAGGTTGTCGTTTAGTCACAGACTCGGCATGAACCCAGTTACATTATAGACCTCAGACTTATATAGAAACCATTTACCTCTCATTAGAGACATGATCAGCTTCGTTGATTTTCTGTAGCCCAGCTGTAGTGCAGTCCAGATTACAGTGACTTCAGTGCATGCAGCTAATTAATTAATTAAAATGCTGGGGAATAAAATCTCATTTATTTGCCACAAAGCAGTGCCTGATTAAAACAAGTCCCAAACATTATATAAGGTCTGTAAGAACAAACCGAAGGGGAATTTTTTAAGAAAAATCATTTTAGGAACAGGTTGAATCCTCTAAAAAAAAAATCTCTTCAGCTGCTGTATTTCTGTGAAGTGATTTAAGCACCATCCAAACAGGAGCAGTCAGACAAACCTTGCTCTTTCTACAGGCTTGGTTTAGGTACAAGATGTAGCTGAAGTTAAACAGGGTGAGACCTCTGCAGCTGCCAAGAACAAACAGCCCAACCAAAACCCAGCTACTCACTCAAACGTCCCTCACATTCTCGCTGTTTGGATGGTGCTTTTCACGTTAGCAACAAAGGCAACCTGTGTACAGGATAAGATTCCAAGACAAGCTCTGCCAACTTGGCTTTAAGGAGATTCACAAAAAACAAGATTGCAAGGAGAGAAATGAAAATAATAAGAAAATTGATAATGGATGGAAAGTGTCCTGGGAAAGGAGAACACTGAATGGCTCAGCTATCCTGCAGGTACTCCCATTTTTATCTTATCAGAGGGAAAAACAAAAACCCAAACAAACCAACAAAACTTCTTGTAATTTTATTGATGGCCATTCAAATGTAGTTTGAAAATGATAATGAGTGTCCCAGTTGGAGTCAAATATGGACATCAAAGTGCCAAGGGAACTTGTGTCCAGAAAGCTTTGAGCTCCACCCCAAAACACTGCAGGCAAACAAGTCTCTTCTCTGATTTCACTGTACAACAACAGCTTGCTTTTAAACTCTGGAAAGCCACTATAGATTACATACTTAATTGCATTTGCTTGGTTTTGTACAAGATTTTTGATCTTATTTCCTTTCATTCTCAAAGCAGCTACAAAATGTCCAAATGTTAAATCTAAAGTGAAGCAAAACAAGTCCCCATAAATCCCCTTCAAAAGAACAAATGTTGCCAATGGTGACTGAAACCTTAATTACTTTACTACTGATTATTTTAGCATAAAGATGTGTATAAGGTACAGCATTCCCAATCCTGAAGCAGCTCTTTCATCTTCCACAATTACAAAATACAGAGGTTCCTCACTCACTCACTCACTCAAATTCATATTAATTGAGCTAGAAGCACACCAGTACAACAGCACATCAGGTGGACGAGGTATCACATGTGCACTGTGCTGTGCATCCATAAGGACACTGGTTTAGTGTTCTGTCACCTCAATAGCTGCATCTTCTATGTGCAACATGCTGCTCTCTGTTGTTGAGATAAATGCTCTGTTAAGGCATGAACAGATGCTTTTCCCGACCTAAGCCTAAGGTTTGTCTCCCAGTTTCTTGATGTTTCACATCGTCCGTGTTGTACCCACAGTTAGAGTCTCATGTCACTCCATCTCACTGCTTTTTTCTCTCTCCCTTATCCACATAGATTGCAAAGGTTTACAAGCAGGAGTTTCTTTCTACAGCCTTATACGGCAGGCAGCATCCTGCTATTTCCTAGGCCTCTAACAGCTATGTTATACAAGTATTTAAGAGATTATATTTTCATATGTCTGGACAGAGATCTACGTCTCAGTTACTTGATTCCTTACCTTACTATGCTATCTTGCAGAGTTAAGCATGACACAACCAACCAACTCGGTCCTGCTCCTGTACAATTCACAAACTAATTTGTGAAAGGAGATGAGCATTACAGATCAGCTATCTTATAAGTACAAGGATAAAATGGCAACAAGAAGTAAGAATTTCCCACCATTTATGAGGTGGGACATATAAATACTTGTTCAGATTCTTCTTTTGGAAAAGGAGAGAACGGCAATAAACGTGAATGCGGTATGTATGGCTTAACCAGGTCAACTTTACTGCTAATATCAAGAACTTTTATTCTTTTATTTTCAAAAGTAATAGAACAATTCCAAACAAACCTGAAAAGGATTAATACAAGTTGTACTTGTTTTGATTGATGATGTAATTAATGCAGATTCCACCCTGGTTTTAAATACACAACAGATGTCTGTGGTTATAGTCAGTAACTGGAACATGCAAACCATTGAAGCTAGAGGTATGAAAAAGATAAATTTAAAGATCAGTGAAGGACAATAGAACCATTTGGGTTCTAGTATTTTTTAAAGATTTTTTTTCTTCTAAGACATAAATAGCTAATACTACTCTCATTTAAATAACCATCTTTAAGTTTCTGAATTAAACCAGTCAGGAGCACTGGATGGTTCTGGGAGCCATTGTCAGAGCTATTGTTTCAAGCCATCTGTGGCTTACGGCAAACATCTTCTCCTCATTTGAATTCAATATATTTTTAAAACCATCAGCACTTCCTTAAAAATAAGCCAATCTCAGTTTCTACACCTCAGTTTTCTGTCTAGGAGGGGATTTCACAGCTATGGATCTAATACACCCTTGTGTTTTTTGATACAGAATATCTTCTTTATAGTCAGACAATAAAGATATCTTAGACCAGCAGTTCCTAAACTTTCTGGATGAACAAACACTGTTGACTTCTTAATGAGTTAGGGATCACTGTCAGATGTATCTGAAAACATTGGCTTGTGAGTACTGGCAGAGGCATTGCAGACTGTCCTCTGGGAATACCTGCATGAGACAAGTAAAGCTGCAAAGTTTATGTAAGACATAGGCATTTGATATTCAGAGTGAAGACATTCAGAGAACAGTCCGTACTTTGGGTCAGGCTCCCTCAAAAGAGGTGGATAATCTGTGTATGTGATCTGGGACTTGACTCTTGCCTATGTGTAATTTATATCCTTTATCACAAAGAATATAGATCCTTCTGACTCCCAGAGGAGATGCGAGTGATTTTAGGCCAGCAGCACTGCCCGAGCCTGGGAGTGACAATGTGTGACTGGGGAGGGAAACCACTTCCACTGTCAGTGCAGTCCCAGCTGGGATTGACACAACCTTGGGAAGGCATTTTTTTTCAGGCTGTTTTTTAAAGTACAATAGGACAATTTTGGTGTACGGCCCAGGACAGTCTGTTGTCTGGAAACCTACCTGGCCCCACAAGGTAACTTTCTGAGAGCCTGTGAGAAAGGAGAGATGACTGATTATTCGTTAAGTATCAGCAACCAGCATGCCACTACCTCTCACACAACACCCGCACATGACTAACTTGTTGCCAGAGCTTGTCCCAGACCTGCTGGCTTTGAGCTCAGCTGGTACAAATCACCCTGTAGAGCTCTCATTACTTTACAGTCCAGCAACATTGTCTGTTTGAATGGTGTGGAACAGCCAGGCAGAAAAGCTGTAAACAAAACACACACTCTGCCATTGTGTTTTATTGCAACTTCCATGGTTTTCTGAACTGAAATTGCGGACTTTCCAGCAAATTACATTAGCACTACTGCAAAGTCTTTGTGTATTGCTATGTGTTACCTGGCCAGCAGCACAGAGGCATCTCAGTGTTGTCCAAAGTGCTCTCCCATTTCTAGTACTTTTGACAATGTGTGTTGCCTTCATACTCTTGTATCACCTTGGCAAGGATAAAATTTAGTTATCACAAGAACCACTGCCTGGCAGGAAACCAGCCTTCTGACAGGTATAGCAAAGGCTTGTAACAATAAAAGTATCCGTGTGTGGGCTAAAATTCACCAGGATTTTACATATCCCATCAAACAGTTCTTGCCGGTTTTCAGCTCATCACTTCATGGAAACACACTACAATTATCAGCAACCTATTACATTTAAGATTAAAAAACAAAAAGCAATTCTCAGTGCAAACAGACTGTGAAATGTATTTGAAAAGCAATGTAACAATGGCAAATTATATTTTAAGAGCTTTCTTCTAACAGTAACTATCACACTAACAGTACAACATTGGGAAACTGGGAATACTTAAACTTGATAGTCTAGCCTAAGGACTGCAGTAAGCTTTAATAAGACTATAAAGTCATTACCTGGAGTACCATTTACCATGGTTTCAGTTGTCAGAAGTCAGGAGATGGACAGTATTTTAGAGACCCATGGCTCAGATTCTGCCAGTGTACACTGCCATGCTTCACAGTCTGAACCTGAGCATTAATTCTCAGAAATACCCCGAGAGTATGAAAAAAATGTGCTAATCAGATTAAGTGCAGTGCTGGACATTTCACTTTAAAATAGTAAGCCTTACCTTAAACACACTGAAAATCTAGCAACTGCTATGGTGCTGTTTATCTCCCCTTCTTTCTGTAGCTCATTTGGTGACATCCTCTATTCAACAAAATCATGGGAATAAAGCCCCAAAAGCATTTAAACCCAGGAAAGGCCCCAAACCAATCACTCCAAAGAGATTTTAAGTTAAATTTCATAATAAACTTACAGGTTTCTCCTTCCAGAACAGGCATGATGGAAGAAGGTGCAATACTGGGCAACATTCTGCATGTGAGAGCAAGGACCCCAAGGACTAAAATCGGCAAATGGCAAATGAGGGAGTTTTACTGCAGGGGAGGAGAGAATTAGGGAGTGTTCACCACGGAAGTCAGGCAGGAGATTAGTTTTCATTTGGTTTAGCTTGAAGTCAAATGTGCTTCTAAATCATCACAGAGAGAGATGAATGCAGTTGTGATTGTGGGTTTGGGAGACAGAGGAAGAGGGAGAAGATTGGCAGCAAGGCTGCCCTTGGCCACAAACGCCCGCTTTCGCTTTACAAAAGCAGAGATGAATACTGAGCTGTGCAGGCTCAGCCCTATGCAGAGCAGCCTGGAGAAGACAAGCCTCAAACACAGGACAGGACAAAGGCCACAAAAAGCTGTTTCAACCTGTCGCCCCTGAACTGGATGCTTCTGCTTAAAATATCCCAAACAATTCCGTAGTCTCTCCCATTCCTCCACTTACCCAGCTCCAGACTCAAATGTAGTACAGCTGTAACAAAAAGAAACGAACAAACCAACAAAAATTTTGAATCAGTGCAATTCATTTTACTTTCTTGCATCCATTTTTGCTTCTCTCAAATTGCCTCTACCCAGTCACTTTTCCATTTTGAACACTCCATCCCCCTGCCCCCCTCCCATAAAATACAGCTTCTGGTTATAGGGTAATTTTGTCCTATAGCTTCTTATAACTTGATTTTTTTTAAGCTAGCTATTGTTTAATTACTACTTTGAAGTCAATTTAGCAGAAGAAAAATCCCTAGTTTAAGGTGGCTTTTTGCATCCCCACCAAGCTATTCAGCAGGGCATTCATCCAGGATACAAAACTAGGCTGAAGCTTTAGGAGTTGAATGGATCACTCCAGTAGAGATTTAATTTCCATGAAATTCCTCCATGAAAATCCACTCACTCCTCTTAGATCTGACAGACAGGCAAAGACCAGCCACTACCTTTGAACTGAGTAATTTTTAAATCCATCCCACCCCTCTTTGCCCCCCAAGTAAATATGAATTGCTGAGGCTCAGAGCGCCCTGGCAGACTTTAAACCACTCACAGAGTGCGGGCACGAGGGGAAGCAAAGAGAAGCACATGATTCAGTGGTGACTAAACTTAGGGTGCTTCGATGAATGAGCACCAAATCGCTCTGCTGCCGGCTCTGTCCCGCTGCAGCTGAACCCAGAGCTGTTCCTGCCGGGGCAGCGGAGCCGCCGGCTCCCCCCGCGCCTGCCGGGCCACGGTTCGGGAAACCTGCGGGCAGCCCCAGCCTCAGGCGGAGCCGGTCCCGGCGGCCCCGGTTCCCCGGCCCTGTGTGACAGCGCCCAGAGATGCACCGCCCGCCTGATGCGCCATTTCATTGCCGGGGTGCCTGCGCTTATAAGCCAAACTCTCTCGCAGGCGCGGCGAGCCCCGCCGGGGGCGCGTTGTTTCCCGAGTGTAACACGGGAGAAGCCGCCGCTGCTGCCGGGAGCTCCGGGTGAGACCCGAGTGCTGCCGTCAGCACGGGACCGGCCCTGTGCGAGCCCTTCCCTGTTCCCTTCGCAGAGGGAAATCACCCCCATCCGCGGCCGTGTGTGGTGCGGAGCCGCGGCCTGGCCCGATCCCCGCGCCCGGGGGCAGCCCCGCGGACCCGGGAGGTTTCCAGACGGACAGCACGAAGCCGAGCCGCCCGCGCGGGTGTGGATTCCGCACCTCGCCCCCCGCCTCCTTCCGCCCCTTGCAACTCCTGGACTTCCTTCCACTCGTGTGTTTTGGAAAACGCTCACCCCAAAGTAACCGAGTGCGTCACTTAATGGTTGGGACAATACATGGGAGGGTTATCTATTTATAAAGCTTTAATATACCAGGCAGGCAAGATTTTTCTACATTTATTCACTTCACTTTTCTACATTTAAGAGCTGCCAGCTCGCTCCTTATTTCCCCGAGTGGTGCTGCATTCCCACTTCTCTGTGCAAACCCTATTCCCGAGTCTTGGCTGCTGTTTTAACTTTGCACGGACGCACTCTTGGCTGTTCAAATTTCAGTCCATAGCTAAGCGCTGCTTTTCTTGCCTGAAGCAACTCTTCAGTTCATCTCCTGAAGTTTGCTGATTTTTCCCTTATGCCTTGTTTAAACCCTCAGTTTCGAGATCTTTCCAGAGTCTTGTCCCTTGACTCTGTAAGCGGGGGGCGGGGAGGGGGGGTGTCCGCAGTGAACCCCATTTTCCCCTTTCCCGTTCCTGCTCCCCCTTCCCGGAGTTCCACGCGCGGCTGTGAGTGAGCTCAGGCGGCTCCCGGGCATTTCTCTCCGCAAAGCTGCGGATGCCTTTGCATTCCAGACACAATGACCCTCTGTTCCCTGGAAGCTTTCTTCAGCTCCAACATCTAAATCACCAGCCCCACAGCAAGCAGAATCCCCTGCTCTTTCCTCCTTTGGAATGTTTATCTTTGCACCTCCTAACTCAGGTTCATTTGCTCCAACAAGGAATTTGGGAACCCCTTCTTTTCCTTTTGAACTCTTTTTCTTCTAGAATTTTTGTAATTGCCGCACTGTAGAGGGGTTTTTTGTTTGTTTTCGTGTTTGTTTTCACTCTTTTTTCTCCCTCTTAAGCCAATTTTTCAAACATCAGTGATTCAGATTGATTAGCTTGACTAAAGAAGTCCTGAGCACTGAAATTAGGAGAAGATCTCTCCTTCCAGTGTTTTCTCTCAATTCCTAAAGTTTGTTTGCTATCACAGGGCAAAAAAAAAAGTTTGAACAATATAATTTCACTTTGATGTGAATGCCGATCGGTTTTATTCTAGAAAGGTTTAAAACTTTTAATACTTTTCCTTAGCAGTCTCGACACCAGGAAACTCACCAAGGTGGTTTCATTCAGTGTGAGTAGGGGTCTGACAATACACCAGCTAAACACACAGGAGCTCTGCTGTGTTTTAGCTGCTGATGTGATATTAAAGCTGTTGGTATGATATTAGTTTGTTGGAGAAAATACACACTTTTAAAAACCAAATAAATGTTACAGTTCATGCATTAAGCAAAACTTATTTTTAAAATACAGTCAATTTTATAGGACCTATGTTTCAAATGTTTACATTTATGGATTACAAACTATATTTGTTGTAAACTCATTTAATTTAATCGCATCACCACTCAGACTCCTCAGAGGTTCTTACTTTGTTTTAACATTTGCATTGGGATCTGGACATATGAAACACGGCTGTGGTTTAGGCACTAAGTGTTATTTAAGAACTGTGGACGTGTCAAACCTCATTACACTGAATTACTAGAAAGCTCTGCAGAGTATAGACAGGCAATACAGGCTGCCTCTGGTAACCCTGACAATTGCCCTTTAATCCTGACCTACAAGATTCCTGATATTCCAGCCATAGCCCATTCTTTGTGTACAAACTGAGCAGAGACACATTTATGCAGAAACACATTCCTGTAGGAACTTCAAGGGTATCTCCAAATCCCTGATTGAAACTAAATTAGGACATGAATCAAAACTTCCAGGAGTGAAAAATTTGGAATACATTATTATCCTGTTTACTCAGAGTTATCTCTTTGGGTATGTTTTATTGTACCATAGTTGCTGAATTGAGGAAATGAAACACAGTTGTTGTTAAAAACAGAAATGTAACAAATTTTATCTGGATTTACATCAAAATCACATAAGAACAACTATAATAGGTGAAATATATTGCAGAAGGATTATGGTAGATGTTTATTTGTTCTCAGAATTGGATCATCTAAAATCAAAAATTTTATAAGAATTATATGCAATACAAATGAGACACGAACAAGATTTTTGGCACAGACTTTATATTTGTGGATGAGGAAAGCATTAACTAAATAAGAGCAGTAATATTTCACTTAACCAAAATTAAATAACTGGGCAGCAGTGAGTTCAGAGATGCTTTATTAGGTGTTGAGGTACTCCTACATGGTATGAGTAGTAAATTGAAATACAAATGCTGAAGAAAGGATGTCTTCTACTTCAGTTTCCACTTAAACTTCTCACTGACATTAGAGGAGGATCAGTGTAAACTTGAGGCAGTGTGAAGTCCTGAATTTCTGTCTCAGTTGACTGAGGATTAATAGTCACAGAATCTGTCTTCCTCCTCTGTGGGATTTTGATTCTCCTGATCCAGCAGTGATCAGACAGTAGCACAGTTGTTTCAGACCAGATTCAAACAAGCAGGTACCTCTGTCTCAGAGGTCAGCACCATGCTGGGCTCAGAGACTAAATTAATCTGGAGAGGAGTCTGAAGTCACACAGGCAAGTATCTTATTGATCATAAGAGAATGGAAACTTCCCCTGAAGTCGTCCTACAACACGAGTGATGTGCACTAAGAGTGCAGATGACAGTATCTGCAGCCTGTTCTGCAGTGAGCAGCCTTTCAGGGCTTCTGTGAGGCAATTTGCCAGAGTGGTGCTTTTATGGAACAGGTGAGGAACAAACCCACAGCTAGATAAAGAAAAAAGGGAAAAGGAAGAAAAGAACCAAGACAGGATGAAAGAGAAAGAAAAGACAGGAAGAGAGGGAGGGAGGGAAAGGGAGGGAAGGAGGGAGGAAGGGAGGGAGGGAGGAAGGAAGGAAGGAAGGAAGGAAGGAAGGAAGGAAGGAAGGAA
>VXBT01009197.1:1075694-1091120 GCA_013400235.1 Oriolus oriolus
AAGAAGGAAGGAAGGAAGGAAGGAAGGAAGGAGGGAAAAAGAGAATGTAAATACTATTGTTTATCCACTATAGTGCTAACCTTTGCTCATTCCAACTGCGTATCCCAAAACCCAGCTCCAAACTTCGGAAACAGATTTCTGACCATATTACCAATGAACACAATTAGCTATGACACGTTTGCTTCATAATAAAAGTAGGCTGAGTTCCAATGCAGCAAATGAACAAAGTAAAACCAAACAACAAATGCACATTTAGACAGACACTGAAAGTTTGAATTTTCAAATGCCCTAAGGATGTGGTATTATGTAAGCAAAAGAAGCACTTCCAACTTCCTCCCACCATCCTCAGCTGAACTCTTCTGCATCC
This sequence comes from Oriolus oriolus, assembly GCA_013400235.1. NCBI lineage: Eukaryota > Metazoa > Chordata > Aves > Passeriformes > Corvidae > Oriolus > Oriolus oriolus. The sequence continues at coordinate 1,076,062 of VXBT01009197.1, forward strand.
TTGTTCAGACTCCAGCCATTGCTTCATGCTGCAATCAGCCAATTCAGCTCAGTCAAGAGAGACTGAAGGAGAGCCCCCTTTGTACCTCTGTCCTGCTTCAGCACCAACCTGGGCACACAAGGAACTGGCCCAAGCACCCACTGCTCTGCCAAGCTGGTTTGCCACAGAAACCTCAGCAGGACAGTAATTCTAGATCTCAAAACTTTGGATACCCGTCACATAAATCGATTCTGTGCATCCATGTGGGACAGTGTACAATCTGACCTACAAAAATAATTTGTGCCAGTGTAATTTCCTGATAAATCAATTAAAAATTAAATAGTAACAGAAGGAGTTACCAAAACACTGTTCCCAGAGGGATACAGGTACTCTGTGCAGTTCACTTCTCTTCTACTACAGAGGTAAATTATGCAAGTTCAAAGCAACTGACATGAGTTATAACTGCTTTTGGAGCTTCCCACATTCAAGCAGCAGTTCTCCAGCCATATGCTGATGAAAAGCTCTGGAAATGCAACAATTTTGGTTCACAATCTTAGTCTGTGGGACTGGCAGCTTGTCCTCTCAGTCTTGCCCTAAAAATGGGCTTCCTTACAATACGTATGTGACCTGTGAGCTAAACTGATAGCTAAGGGGCACAGGAGAGGAGGGAAGGAGAAATTCATCACATTTCCTGCTGCAGCCGGATCTCAGAGGAAGTTGTTGCTTCCTGCAGCTTGGGTAGAGAGCCCTACAAGCCAGATGGAGATTTGCTTCAAGAAATCTATTTAGGTAAGTCAAAAGCTGGGCAGGAGCAGTCAAAGAGAAGTGCCAAACAAGGCTGGAATACCACCAGCCACAGAATCACAGAATGATCTGGGCTGCAAGGGACCTTAATGATCAACTAGTTCCAATCCCCCTGCCATGCAAATGGACAGTCCTGCCAAAAAAAGATCAGAAGACACCAGATCTTATGTAGGAGCATTTACCTCTATGCTCTGAGGACAGATAATCCCATCATTATGTTACTAGGAACATGGTGTGTCCAGAATCAAGCCCTGTATTTGTGGATTGACAAGCACATTTTGGAAGGGAATTGAGATATATTGCTGCCTCCGGCTTGTTACCTCAGTCCTCTGCCAAGGATTGCTGGCCCCATAGATCTAAGGACAGAGTGACTGGTATTGCACACTCTCTACTTTTTTTTTTTTTTTTTTTTTTTAAATGCAAGTGGGTTGGAGAAGCAGTTTTGGTTTGGAAAGTATCTTTCACCCAATCCTCTTACATCTGACTTGTGAAGAGCTGCGTTGCTCTGTAGGTTCCCAGGTTTTCCTGGAGGTTCAGCACTGTATATTAAGAAGAATTTTCTTTGCCTCCTTCTAATAAAGATTTAACCTCCTGCAGGCAGGTCTGTGCTCCTTGAGAGCAGCAGAAGGGTTTGGAAATGTCTCTACCTGACAACTGTGATTTCACTGGGTTGTACCGGTTGTTTGACACAGAAGTCCAAGGAAGTGTTGGAAAAAATTGTTTCCCGTCCTGCACTCCCTCCTCCTGCAGAACAGCCCAGCATGAACCTCTGACAGGGTTAATGGAGGTGGGGGAGCCTACTGTTGCCCTTTCACAGCTGAAAGGGCACAGGAGAGCAATTACAGCTCTTCATACTCCCTTAAAGGAACCATCAGAACAACAAACATAAAATACGTTCCTGAGGCTTGTAATAAAGGATGATAATTTTTGTATAATTATAAAAATAAAATTATAATATTTAAATATTATAAAAATAATATTGAAAATGTAATTATATGATTTGAAGTGTATTTTATATGTGACTTTCTCATACATGGTGCAGGTTCATGTGTATATTATGTCATGGAAATGTGTGATTTATATTATTATGTGCTTCAGCCTCAACATTTCCATAGCCAAGGATGTAATTAACACCTTGATAGAATGAAGCACATCCGGTTTGTATAAGTAGTGAATGTTTGGTCTATATTGAGCAAGAGCTCAATATATAAACATTTATTGGAATAAGCCTTCCCTCTCAGTTCTTTCAGTTTCTCTCCTTGACTTAAATGGAAGAACTGAACAAAACAGAAACAAACCATTCTAAGCCCCAAAATATAGATTTTTGTCTGATATTAATTTCTTTTTGTTTTATGAAATCCTATTTTAAATTACCCTTCAGGCTGCTGGAGATACCAGGCTGAGAGGAGCACATGGGAATGTGCTCCTCTCAGCTGGGTTTAGGACAACTGGGTGATCAAACAAGACAGGACAGTTTGGAGCAGCCAGGAACTGCTGCTTCATTAGAAGTTAAACCTTGACTCACTATATGTCAGAGCCACCAACTGCAAAGGAAATCATCTTCTTATGGCATAAATGAGTGTAATCTATACATTCAACCAGACAAAACACATCCAGTATTAAATATCAGTGATTCAAGGCTGCTAATCTGGTAGTGACTCTCCAGTCTGGATTAGATACAGCCAATATTTGAGGATTCCAGTGGCTGATAGATAAACTGTTTTAATTTAATTCTGGTGAATTAGAAATACCTTCCATTTCCAAACTAACAAGATATCTGAACAACACAAATGAAAATGTCTCCTGGATGTGGATACTTGGTCTTTTCTTCCAATTTCTAGGTGCACTCCATCTGCTCTTATGAAAATCAGCATTGTACCTTGAGACTACAGGGTTGAATTTTTGGAAAGGGGAGGGACTACAGGGGATCCAGAAAAGAGCTTTAAATAGATTATCTTACCTTGTTTTTCAGGGAAGATTCAGGAGGCTTTGATGTGCATTTCAGTACAAAACCCATTAATTTACAAACTGCAGTGTTTATGTTGGGAAATGCATCCTGCTCTTCTGTAAGCAAAACATCCTTATCTTGAGGGATTCTTTTCCAAAAAAAAAAAAAAAAGGAAGAAGAAAGAAGTGAATGGATCACAGAAGCCTCTGCCTGCCTCATGGGAATTTGGCTGAAAAGGGAAGATGAGAACATGTGGCAATCCACTGACAAGTGCCATGAAGCTTTTCGGAATTAAGTATTTCAGGTTTTGCATACATCTTTTCTTTTTATTTATCAGGGAACTAAACAGAGCAACACTTACTCAGAGGTAACACACTTTCCATGGAACACTTTACCTTGGGAAATAACTAATTTTCCATCTTTAAAGGATGGGATCAGCCTGACTCCTGATGCGCAGAGGAGCCTGACACAGCACCGCAGGCTCCAACACTTGGTGTCAATAAATAAATCAGGAGTCTTATCTCAGCCCCCAGAGTTAGGGAATGACTCTCCTCTCTCCCAGCCCATCTCCCTCCAGGATCCAACCTCGTGTTTGATCACTTCCCCATCCCTTGCAGCTCTGCTCCAGCTCTTACCCAGCTTCTGCCATTTTCTCCACCCTTCTTCTACTGCTCTTGCTGGGACCTTGGGAACTGCTTCAGAGGATGTGGATGTGCACGAAGGAGGGGGAGTGACCACCAGAGTCCTTCTCCTTCAGAGCTGACTTTACCCAGGGCACGACTCTTTGAGCCCCAAATTCCAACAATTAAATGCTGGACTGCACCTCCCCTTAAAGAGCCACCTTGTATCAGAAACATAAAAGCTGAAAGAGGGATGGGGGTGTGCTGTGAGGATGTTTAAGAGATGGACTATTGCAAATAACATTTATTTAGTAATATTAATCTTATTTTAAGGATGAAATACACATATTTAAGAAATGTGCTTATTCCTTTCTTGACAAATTTCAAAGGTGGGCTGTTAAATTTCCTGTCTGAAATTTAGTTTTCAGTAGTCTTTTTAAAAGAGTAAGGGGTCCTTAAGAACCATGATTTAACTGGAAGAGATAATAAGATAATATTCAGATAATAAAGAAAATAATTAGTTAGTGTTTCTCAATAAAGTTAAAAATGCATAGTGAAGTCCTTTTAAAAAGACAGTACAAAATGAATTAACCAATTGAATTACAGTTAGATATTAAAATAATGTTGAATTTTTGCTGCTTGGCAATCATTATTTGAATGCTTAGAAACACTCCAGGATTAATCATGTGACTTTATGAATAGATATTTATTAAAGTTAGGATATTGAACTGTGTGTTTAATGAAACCTTTTCTCTTGAACTGCAGTCTTAACTGCAATTTAACAAATCCTGCACCTTGAGTTCTGCTACATGAAATACCCTCCATGCCTTGACCAAATTTAAGGTCCTTTAACTGCCTTTTTATACAGAATTTTAGGCTAGGAGAAACAAAAGGATGCACTTTTCACGACCCTGGAACCCTGTGACCACTGGGAAATCAAAAGGGTGGTGACACGAAGGAAAACTATTGTCCACAAAAATAAGCTCTTCAAGGGGCACCAGGAATGCACAATAAAATCCCAGTTTCCTTTGTGTAGCTGTTTATGCCTATGGCTTGCATCATCCAGAGCTCAAAAAAAGATCTAAACTAAAAAGGAATTCAGGTTTCTAAGAAAAATGTATATTCTTAAACCCAAAAAACCAAAACACCAAACACTATGTGAAAAAGAGTCTTTTAAGAATTCATCATTTCTTTACAAATAAAATATGTAACTCTGAGGTAATGGAAATCCTTCTGTCCTCTCTGTGGGAATTCGAGAGGTAGATTTAAAAAGTGATTCCAGCAAGTAGGAACAGATGGGAAAATAACTTGATTTGTCAGAACCGGAGGATTTAGTGAATTTGTTGCCTTCTTTCATTACTAGATTGTAGCAGCATGTAAGAGCTTAATTAGAGAATGCGCTCTACTTTGACCTGAAAACATTTCAAGTAAAAAGGCAAAAATGAAAAAAAAAGGACTGGTCTTAAATTCTTAATTAAACAAAGCTGCAATTTAACCTAGTAGCCTTTTTTCTCCAGAAAACTGGAAAATATTGAAAACTAGCAAATAAAAAATATAGATAAATAAAATGATGTGTGAGCCTCATGTTACACTCTCTGAAAATAATTTATTGTGTCATATTTTGTTAGAAAAATTGTTTAAAAGTTATTGTTGTTTAAGTCTTATTCAAAGATTTTTTCTAATTCAACTTGAAATCAGTGAAGAGAAAAAATTCCATTGACTTTAATAAGCTTTGTCAGGGAACTGCCTGGTAATTTATGCAGAACATTATAATGAAATTTTCTTCTCATAAAATTGTTCAATAAAAATGTGTAAAATATGCAGTTAGCACACTTTTGTTTGTGTTTATATGTTACTCGGGTATTTGCAGAGCAAAGTGAAAGAGCTGTGTGAGTGGAGCAAGTTCAGGCAATGAAAATGCTCAGACACTACTTGTAAGCAAAAATGAAATTAACACATTTTTCTCATTTCTCCTTAGAGACTTTCCAAAAAAGTAAGCAACAGCAGATTTGGAGAAAAAACCCAAACAAACAAAACCACAGTTCAAAAAGCTGTAGCTTTAACAGTTTGCTTTTATATCAGGAAAGTGAAGAAGCTTTTGTTAAAGAAAGATTGTTTTAAAACTGTATAATTTAACAGTTAAACCGATTGTGAGAATTTATGCACAGGGAATGATGCTAAAAGTAGACACATTTTATGTTGCAACTGTTGGCTATCTCTAAAGAAATATGTAAAATAATCACTTTTGAAAAAGACAATTAAACAGTCCTGAAGGCAGTAAGTTTTACGTTGCTAATGCACGTGATCTTTTTAACAATCCCTTTTGGTTGTGGGTTTTGTAGGGAGAGCAGAGGATACGATCCTGCTGGAACTGGCTGTGCACAAGCTGGGAGAAGCAGCAGGACAAAGCCGCCGGCCCCAGGAGCCCTCGCCGGGAGCCCTCGCCCAGCAGTGACCTCTGGAGCCCCGGGGCGCCTGACGCCGCCCGCACAGGCTGCACACAAACCCTGCTCGCTCCTGCCGGGCTTGCAGGCAGCTCGTGAAGTGAGTCACTAGACTTCCTACACAACAAAGAATGAATTTACCTGGAATCCTGTGTAATCTTGTAAGAGAAAGTAAAGAATTTAAACGCTCTTAAAAGGTGGATGAGTTTTTTCACGTTTAATCAAAACTTGCTGTTACAGAGGTCGAAAGGAGATTGCAAACAGGCAAATCTCAAGGGGGGGAAAATCACGTTAGAATTCATATTATTCTCATTGAATCTTCAGTCTTCATGAAGTTTTGTGCTTTCTGGTTAGTAAAAAGAACTATTTCCTTTCTGGGCAAGCAAAGCACTGTCACAAACTGCAGTGAAGCCACAAGCCATGGCAGTCATCAGCATTTTTTAATACAACACTCCTCAGGAGGAATTTAAGAGAAGAGGATCTGTCTAAATAAGTAATGTAGAAAGGAAAAGTCAAGCTAAATCAAAATGAACAAAACAGAAAGGCATATTTTCTGAATACTTTACATTACACTCTGTGTACAATATCTCTGATGCACTGAATGCTTAAATTATACAGAGGTTTGTGTGGAAAATCCTGCTGCAGAATCTGCATTTCGGTTTTACATCTAAATTAAAATATATATATACTGAGTGTACTCTTGTATTTTGCCTCCAAACCTTTTATGTTCTTAACAAATTGCACAGAGATTTTTAAAGTGGAACAGCAAAAATCTAACACAAAGATACATGGCAGAAAATATACTTTAAATCACTAAACAGATATATTTTTCTGCCTTTTAATACAAAATTCTGGGTCCATTATAACAAAAGGATGCACTTTGCACGACCTTGAGAGCCTGTGACCATTGGGAAATCAAAAGGGTAGTGACACTAAGGAAAACTATTGTCCAGAAAAATAAGCCTCTCCAAGGGGCACCAGGAATCCACAATAAAATCCCTGTTTCCAAGAAAATTCAGGCATTTCCATCAAAAAAGACTGGTAAGATAAATAGAATGTCCTCATAAGCCACAGATTCTTAATAATACAAAATGTCTAAGTCCATGGTAAACAAAGCCCCAAGGAAAACTAACATCTCCTAACTCAGGCTTCTCAAGACCTGGGTCATGACCCAGTGCCTTGTCACAAGGTACCTCAAAAGCATTTCTAAGCTGAAATTGCAGGGAATTTGTTTTGCATAACATATATTTCAGTTAGAGTTTCACTCCTTGCAGAGCTCATGAAACTCCTACAACTGTTTCCTTGCTGATAGATGTGATTTCAGGGTTAATAATGATTGCTGCCGTTATCTTTCAAGGATTTCAGTTTCCATGTGAACACACACTGATCTGAAAGAAACCCCAGCATGCTGGTTGCTTTCTTGCTTTCTGCCCATAAATTTTGTGCATTTTTGGTTTTTTATCCCTAAGTTTTTCAATAAATCCATTTGGAGACTTTGAAAAATCAATAGTAAATGAATTTTGCTGTACATTTTGCATTTTGCTTTATAATTTGGTATTAAGACTCTTACTATTTCGATTACTTTTTTTTTACTTGATTCTTTTCACTTTGTTTTAAAGATTTCATGAGAGAATACAATATTTGTGATAAATTCAAATCTCAGAACGTACTATTTTGTGACAAATGACTGTGGCTATGGTGACAAAGTCATTTGCAGAACAGCTGGATTTAGATTGAGTCCTGCCTATAGCACTAAACTCACCTTATTCTACCCTAATCCTGAAGGAGGCAGAAGCCAACAAATCTTTCATCATTTTTTGCTGTTCAAAGGCATTTTTGCCATCGAATGCCAAGGTTTTGCTAGTCAGCACTAGCAAGAATTAATTGAACAAGGAAAGTTATACATATCAATATTTTTAGTTGATTTATACTTTCGAAAGGCTCATTCTGCAAATATTTAGATACATGAATAAATTTGCTCACATAAATAAGATTACTTGTACGTTTAGGTGTTTGCAGAATTGACCTATAATTTCCACAAAAATCTAAAGAAAACCATGTCTGACTTCTCTCTAAGAGTGAATAAAAGGGCATATATAATGTGAGGATGTGAGAACTAGATGATTTATTTATTAACTCAGTTTAATACAAATCCTTAAGAGTTACTGCCTCCAAGAATTTCTACACTTTGGCTTTAACTTTTTATTCCTGCAAAACACTTGTGGGGAGCATTATTAAAGGTAGAATATAATGAGTTTCAAGGGCTGAATCACAATAATCTGTGTATTTTCACTAATTTTTGCAAAGCTGACAACTCTGATGTAAACTGAAAATCTGCCTTAGCTGGTTGCATATGGCTCATGTTTTACCAGGAAATAATTTCATGTAAGGAGCTGCACATTAAACAGTTCTTAAACACTGAGAGGACCTGGTGTCATGACATGCGTGATTTACATGGAAAAATACTTCTTGTCCACATCAGTTTCATGTTCTTTGTGGGTTAATGAAATTACAGCACAGAAGTGTTGCTTTGTAATAGGCTACAGAGCAGGACTAAATTTATGCAAACAGGGAGAGGAATGTCTTTCCCGAACTCACAGCCCTAATTTCTAGGAAGAGGCTATGCCAGGACGGATGATTTTCTGCACATCAGACGAGGCAGGAGTTGCAGTCTCCTGGCTGGAAGGCGGCGGGAGGCGGCAGTGGCANGTCCGCCCGCGGATGGCCGGGGCTGCGAGCCAATCTCATTAGCTGTGCAGAGGAGCTTTTCCTGCGGTGCCGGATCCTGGACTCCCATCGGATCCTGGACTCCATCACATCCTGGACTGCCATCGCATCCCGGGCTGCCACTGCCACCGCCACCGCAGAGATGCTGCTGCGCGTCCCGGCTGCCAGCGGTCCCCATCTCCAGCCTCTTCCCCGGCGCCTCTGGCTTCACCCCAGATGTCCCTCTCCCTCCCTGTTATTAAAGCGAGTGGATATTTTTCCGCCTTTGGAATACTTTTTTTTCCCCTAGTGCTGTACTTCAGCCTGTTTGCAGCCTGGGGGCAGAGCCACACCGGCTGGTGCCGGCAGCCGGGAAAAGCCGCTTCCCGGAGGGTTTCGCAGCTGGGATAGGTTCTGGAGGGGGAATAACACCCCCTTCCCTCTGTTAGAGGGAACATTTAGTTACCTCACTCTAAGGCAGAAAGGAGCTTCCCTCTTAAAAGGAATATTTTTTTTAAACCTCATCTTTGCATGTTTCTATGTGAACTCCAGCCTGCATCCATCCTCAGCCTTATTTCCTGCCTGGGCTGGATCTGTGGACTTTATTACTCCAAGCAAGCACATTTTCCCACTATGCTGAGATCAATTATACATTCTTCCTCGTGGTAAGGTTTGTTTACCTCCTGTCATGCTGTTCTTTACCAACAGAACATTTTGAGCTCGGGATAACAGGATCATCCTTTTAGTATGCACATCCCAAAATGTGTTAAACTATTGTTAATATATTTTATCTTCTTAGCAGGGATCTGGAGCACACATGACACACGCACTGGATAAACGTTTCCTTGGGATGAGAGGTGAGATCCTGTGTTATGCCTGTAGCCATAGAACTGGGAACATATAGCAGGTTTAAGATGGTTTTATGCCCTTCTAATCCTGAGCTGCTCTGCAGGCTGGAGTAGACATTCTAGTGCTTAGTCAGCCTGAATCTCAATGTGTTTTCACTAACCTGTGAACTCAGCTGTTCCCTGAATTTACAAAATGCTCCTGTGAGAGGCAACAACCTCTGAAATGCACCTGCCAGTGCCCAGTTCCTGCACAAGCTTTTGGAAGGGAAATCACTGAAGGGGAACTTTGACAAGCTGCATAATGAAATACCTCCCCCAAATGGATGTAAAAACTACTTCACACTGTCCTGCTCCAAGGAGCTCATCCTAACTGGCAAGATTCTGAATTTAATGAACACATACACAGATTTCTGTCTAGGACATTTGCTTCGATCAGTGCTCTTGAAGCACAATCTGATGTTACACAGAAAAAAGGGCCTGGGGGATGCTCTGGTTGCTGGGTGAAGGACAAGCATCCTGCCACTTGCAGGTGGTTTATAGAGCCTGCCCTGCACCTGCACAAGTTTTCTTCATTTAACAGGCAACCTGAGAGCTTCTGTCTGTAACTTGCTCATGTTTCTGCTGAAAAAAAGCGAGGAATCCCTGCATTTCCGATTGCATGCAACTGTTGGAATTCAAGAGTGGAAAAAAGTACCAGCTGGTTTTTTGCTGTGCATGACAATATGGTGTGTGTGCAAACTCCCAGATTCCTTACATGTACAATACCCAAACCTCTGCCTCTTCTTAGAGGCTGCCTGACAGAAACAGCTCTCAACATCTAACACCTGCTTGACTCCCTTGAGTGCACACAATATGATCAACAGGGGAGAGGTACATGTCTTCTCTGAGGTCAACATACAAACCACAGGACACAATGGAAACATGAAGACAAGGTCTGGTCCCTGGGTCTTCTCATCAGGTCCTTACATCAAATATTGATAGTATATGTGGATTTCAGAGAAAAATGCAGGCAATGCTGTACATCATCCTGCAGTATAAGTTAATGAGCTCAACAAAAGATGAATTTTATGTGTAACCTGGAGTCACACAGTAATTTATTGACTAATTTCTAAAATGCCACGTGGTGTAAGGGAAGTATATTTGGGACGGAGATGTCTCATCTAGAAATGACTTGAGCATATTTTTCAGTTTATGCACAGAAAAAAAGGTTAAACCAGTCCTGTTTAGTTCCCCTGCCCTGAAGGAGGAGTTCAGAGTGTCTACAGAGGTGTGTGCAGGGCCGAGGCCAATTCTTCCTGCCCTGAACCTATGGATGGGCTGAAGCATCAGCAGGAGCACTCATGTCCAAATTACCCACCATGTGTATAAAACGTGTAGGATCAGATTCGTGGTGCAGCCTGCCTTTGTAGCTTGTTTTAATGGAAAGATCACCACTCCTCAAGACATAGCTTTCATGGTTTGCAAACTTACACGCTCCTCATTTAAGCTATTTACACAGTTTTAAGGGCTTAAGCACATATTTGGATTATGTGGCTCATCCAAATATAAAGATTTACACAAAATCTAGAGAGTTCACAATATATTCTGATTGCTAGCTGTGGAGAAATGAAATCTGTTAAACAGTTTTACAAAAGGGGATGTTGTACACTGTTACAAAATAGAAACTGTACTTCAGAATTAGTATGCAGGGACATGTGCATGAATTAAATGCTGTATTATATACACAGATTAGAAAACTCATCAAAACACCAGTAATAGTTGGCAAAATTGGAAACCTGTGCATGAGAGGAATTCACCTATCTGGAGTGAAATGAAGCAGCGAAGTTGTTACACAACACAAACCTTCTGATGAGAAAGGTGAATCTCAAACCACAGAGTTTAATTCAGTGGTGTGGGCAGATACAATCCATGATCTTCCAAAATGGCAGGAGGATGTGTGGGCTGTCTGAAAAGGTGTTTAACAAGACAGACTATCCAGAGAATCCGAAACAGAAAACAGATGGCCAACATTCAAAACCCTGCCTTCCAAGAATTGATTTTGACATGAAAAAAATATAAACCCTGTTCCTCAGCATTTCTAATTTCAGCATTACACATGGCCCTATCCTGTACCACAAAAAGGCTCGTTTAGTCATGCAAGTAGCTGCCTTTCAATTTGACAACTTATATCCAGTTTTCAGGATTTAACCCACCTGAAATGGGAAAGAAATGGATGAAGAACTCAGTCCACTGAAAGGATGAGTTCATTTAACTTCCCGTCATGTTAATGAAGGTGGGGGCAACTCACAGAATCAAACCCTATAGAAATTGCATAAAAGAGCTTTACAGAAATGTAATTTCAGCCTACTACGAAGTAATGTAGACACATAATAAATGAAAAGGATTAGAAAGCTAAATGCAGAATTTAATACACTTAGCTACCAAACTGGGAAAATAAATGAGGAAGAGTTCATTCTATACATTTAAATTTTGTTATAATAAACATTTTTATAATAAATTGTCAAAGAGCTCCTAAAAGGACAGGTTTGAGACATTAGTATGCAGCAGTCCTTTACAGCATGTCAGAGATACAGCAAATGTTGCATTATTTATTACAGCAATCAATACAGAAAAAAAAAATTAAAATTAGACATTAAGTCTATGCCATTACTGTACCCTTGTTGCTTATTTTATATGTAGATTGGTCTTATTTAGGAGGGGGCTTAGTGTTTTTATAAGCATATTTCACTTAGCTAAAATGCAAGGTAACATAGCTTATTCGTATCCCATTTTTCCCTATTAAATAGTTTTACAAATGAAGCATATAGAAATTAAAAGGTAAATGCCAGTTTCAAATGTTTTACTAATACAATGACAAAAGTGTGAAATCTTTCGTAATAAAACCTCTATTATCAGTCATTTTTCATGACAAGTGCAAGCACATAGCAACGACTCAGAAAACTAATATTGAATTATATTTTTCATTGACATTGAGGAAAATCTCAAAGAATCTCTTTTTATTCTGTCCTCACAGGAAGAAAATTTTCATTCTACATCTTTTTCAGCTGAACACTTTATAATAAAGACAGTTCAGCAGCACATGACAGGTAATCCACAGTTACACAAAAAATCCAAAGTGTACAGGAGACAAATGAAGACAGACCTTTAAGGAACTCCACTGGTGCAAAGATTTACCAGAGTTGTAACTGTGTGAAAATTCACAGAAAGAGTTTGCAGCCTCCCTCTTATCAGGGGAATAACTCTGTAGCTAACGATTACTCTTAAATATTCCTTTGGGTTTTTTGTTTCTTTTTAAGATGACCTGATCTCTCCAAACATTTTCTTCCAAAAGTATAAAAAGCATGGTGTCTGAAAGACTTCAGACCTGGCTATAAAATAGGGTTTTGGACACTGATTTCATGCTGGTGTTCTGCAAGTTTAGGAGAAGATCTTCAGGTTTTCAACTATTCCCAAAGTTCTGAGAAAAAAGTTAGATTTTATTAATCTGACAGAAATCTTTCCATACAGGAACTGATCTTGGGATAGTTTGTTTTGAAAACTAATTTTTTGTTTCACGAAGATTCATCCCTCTTAGTTGTTTCTGAGTTTCTGATTTCCTTTTCTTTTATGCATTTGGATAGTTCAGCACAATTCACTGTGCTTTCTCTAGTATGATAAAGGTCAGACAGTAATTCTGATTTTGGTAGGGAACAGAAGTAGAGCAGACAGTCCAAGGCAAGCCTTGATCATAGTTGTTAGAGTATGAATGAATCAGTAACCAAGAAGAGAGAGAACAGAATTATCTGCAGCACTGAGAAGAAAAGCGTAGTGAACGAAACAGAAATATCTTCTTAGCACATATGCATGCATGCGGTTCCATTACAGGGAAAAAAAATCCAAATTTCAGTATATTTGTTGTAAGAGTGAGGTATAGAATTTCACAATAAACTCTGAAAGTGATTTTCAGCAATTAAAAAAAAAAATTTCTCTCATCTCTGTATCATCTGTATAAGGATTGCACCTCGCTTAGTTTTGCTAACAGACCTCCTAACCTGGAACAAAACCTTCTCACTGTAAGTAACATGTTTTACAAGCACCACCTTGCAACCTATAAATCACCGTGTGCTTGAAAAGGCCATCAAAACTCTCTGCCCAGCTGACATGGCAGAGAACTGCTTTCACTACACCATACCCTTTAAAATATTAAGAGAAGTTCTGGCACTTTTTTCTTTGACCATTACTTTTTTTAGCAGCTGATGTATTTGCAGACCCTGGGACTCCCTTCCAAGATACACAAAAACACAAGTCAAAGGTCAGCAGGAGGATGTAAAAATACCATTTAATCTTATCTGTGCAACACTTCATGTAGACTTACCTCACCATCTTCAGGCTCTCTTTGCTGAAAGACATTTATTTCTGAACTGACAAAAAAGAGAGAATCAATTTGCAGCATGAATTGAGTAAAAGCTCCTACGCGTACATGTAACTTTATTCATATAGAAGATTTGAATATGCTTATGATTCAAATGTTTATATTAAATAATTAAAATTTAATGCACGGCAAATAAAACATTTCTTATATAAAGATGAAAGTTTTCTAGTACTGTGTCATGTTTAGTTCTTATTTGCTGCCAGTTTTAAAAAGTTTTGGTTTACACAGTTAGACATGAAGTATCTTTTCTTTGGGAATGTTTTCCCTGTTATGCACATACAAGTTACTGGGACACTTGCATTTTCCATCACTGTGTCAATTCACTATTCTGTTTCTGCACGGGTGTTGATAACAAATTCACACACCCATGCTAAATTGCTGACTTCAGTGTTGAGCATTTTGCTCTCTTTTAGCATTTGTGGGTCGGGACCTCAGAAAAGCACTTTGCCTAATCCGGAGAAAATTTAAATTTCGAATTTTACTGCGTCCTCCATTACACGTGATCTTCCTGCAGCTCCAAACCAGGAGCCAGTAAATTCCGGATCAGTGCCGGGCACTACAAGACAGAGTTTGCAGAGAGCAACCCGGCTGAGGATTTCCACTGTAATGAACAAACAAATTGCAGTTTCTGGAAGAAATGAAGAAGGAGCCGGTGGCTGGGTCTGCCTGCGCGGAGCCCGCCCGTCCCGCTCCGGCAGCGCCTGGACTCGGCCGCTTTGTCTGAGGCCTCACACGCGTAGGACCTCGCCAACCTCGCCCTTCCAACCTGCGAGAACGGGGCCGCAGAATTCTAATAAAGAAATTAAACAGTAATAAATACAGGGGTGGGGGACACAAAAGCCCTTTTCTCGTTGTGTGCGAACGCAGTCCCGATAGATACTGCCCGGTTTCCATGGGGACATTTTGTTCTGACTTCAGATCCCGATGATCGGGGTGAGATGAGGCACTTTCGGGGTTTTTATGCCGAACCGAGCAGAGCCGCCTGGGGAAGTGGTGCAAAACTGTTCGTTATCAATCGATTTTATATTATTTATTCTTTTAAAAAAGATTATTACTCCTAATCCCTGAGGAACCGTGGCCGCTGGCTGGGCACAATTAGCACATTTTTAGCATTCCTGCGAGGGCCGCCCGCCAGGGCACGACAAACACCCCGCGCTGGGGTCCCCAACGCAGGCCGGGCGCGGGGAGACCTCTCGGGGTGCGGCTGGGGGGGTCCGGGTGCAGCACGACCCCTCGGGATGCACCTCTGCGGTGCTCAGGTGCTGGAAGGCCACGGCGGGTGGACGGGGAGAGCCGCCA
>VXBT01009197.1:1092858-1117680 GCA_013400235.1 Oriolus oriolus
TTCCCCCTCTGAAAGTGCCGACGCCAGCGCCGAGCGGTGCCCCCAGGGATGCTCCGGTTGCGCCGGGCATGGGGGACGCCGTGCACGTGGCGAGCAGGGCCGAGTAATCCCGGTGCCCGCCCCCCCGAGCAGATGGTCAGTGCTGGGAGATAACGGCGGCCCGGGGGCAGATAATTCCCCGCGGAGGTGGGGGCCCTCTCTTGCACAGCCCCCGCCACCGGCACCCGGAGCGGCTCTGCTTCGGGGAGAGTCCCTCGGGGGGTGGCACCGCCGCCCCGGGGCATCCCCGACCGGAGCCTTCCCACCCCCGCAGGTTTGTAAGGCCGGGTTCTGACAGCGCGGCGCCGGAGGGAAATTGAAAGTTGTTAATAGGCAGTTTTTCCCCCCTCCCCTCCTATGGCAGAGGGTCCGTCGCTTTTGTGCCTCAGCTCAGGCATCATCTGGAGTACAGATACTCCATTATCTGATGCGGGGCGTGCGGGATCATGTGTCAGAACTTTTCTTGCACTACTGGGGGGGAAAATGTTTGGTGGTTGGGTGATGCAAGACCCTCGGTAAAGCTCCAGGAGAAAGGTCAGCTAAAATGTCTCTTGTGCTGTAGTAACGCATGAGAGCAGGAAACTGGTATGTTTTGATACCTATTACAGTGCTTTTCAACTGCCATTAAAAACTGGAAGAAATCATTTTTACTTTAATTCAAGGGAAAGCTAGCTAGAAACCTTTCCTCATTTGGTGTGCCCTCAGTTAAACTCCCTTCTCAAAACTCTGAACCTATTTCTGCTGTATGCTTTAATAAGAAAAATCTCTCCTAAACTGGGTAGCAAATCTATGTCTGTGTTATGCAACATTAATATTGGTCTTCTCTCTTGGCAGGTACTGCTGGCTCCTGTGCTTCAGTCAAGATGCTTCTGTGATGCTTTAGCTGCACTGAAACAAGACCTTGAAATAGAAGAATTTGTGTCTGGTGATGGGCCTCGAGTTGTGCAAAAGTGCTTACAGTGCAGGTAGAGTTTAGGATCTACTGCAGTTTAAGCACTTCTGGCATTACTGTGGCGATTCCGTGATGGTGGCAGGGCACAGATGGAACCAGGACTGTTGTGCTGCGTTAGAGCCACACTGCAAACGGTCCTTGTGTTAAGGTGCATCTAGTGCAGTTAGTGAAGTAGCGTAGAATCTACTGCCCTAAATGCTCCTTCTGGCACAAGCTGCTGCACATCCAAAAAAACCGCGTCCGTCTGGCTTTGGCTCAGCAATTACTGTTTTTAGTTAAAGGGTTTTTTCCATTGAAGGCAATTGCTCGGAAAGCAGTTTTGTCCTAGCAGTATCAAAGTGCTCATAGTGCAGGTAGCTTGGAATTGGACCTACTGTAATGTGGGCACTTACAGTACTGCTAGATAAAGTGCATCCTAGCCAGTACCAGTTGCTGGAGAAGACGGTGCTGATTACAGTCAGTTTTGCAGGTTTGCATCCCAGCTTACTAAAATTGCTGTGCAAATCCATGCAAAACTGACTGTGGTGGTGGTAAATCTGTGGTGAATAATGGGTTTTCAAATTTTTTATTTCCTTCCCCCCTCTTTTTTTTTTTTCCTTTTTTTTTTTTTTCTCTCTTTCATGGAAGATTTGAAGACACCTTGCACTGATTTCTCCATGGGTGGGGATTTGTTGCATTACTTGTAGCTGTATATAGAGTATTGCACTTGTCCCGGCCTGTGGAGGAAAGGAGGACTTGTCGTCAGGCTGAACTGCCCCAAATCTGCCGGTTTGGTAAAGCTCTTGTTTTGCTGTTGTCGGGTGGATCACGATGCAATTTTGATTAGTTTAGTAGGAGAAAAATTGCACGGTATCCATCTGTAAACCGCAAGACCTTCATCGCTGACAGTGTGGCTTGTGTCAGTAATCACTGCTCACAGTGCAGTCTTCAGGGATGGGGACAGTCCTTGCTGGTGGCTCCACACCTTCAAGGGACACGAAGAAAGAAAACTTCGATACTAAGGTTTGTCCACCATTTAAAAAGACTGAAAAAGCCCAAAACACAACCTGAAGAGGAAGCCCCTCAAACACTTGGGGTGGTCCAGGGAAGCACATTTCGGGGGTTTGTTCATGTAATATGTAAATGGCTATGGTGGACTTAGCAATAAAAGCATTTTAAAATAAAACTTGTGTTTAATGGATCTCACTAAGTGTGGTTGCAGTAGACAAGTAAGAAATATAAGAGTTTTCTTTGCTGATTGTGGGTTACCGTCTCCAACAACTTCTTCCACCTCGATTTTAAAGAAGGTGCATCTGCTACGAACCTCTTGCTGCTGCTAATTCAGGGAGAACGTTTGCTAGGAAGGGGGATGTTTTTCTCTGGGCCAGAAGGATGTCCACTCAGTGCTCACCCTTAAGCAATGGTCATGCTCTTTTTTTTTTTTAGCTCTTTGCCTCTCACAACTTTGAAGTTGGGAGTGGAGCTGCATCCTATCTGGAATTGCTTCCCTGGGAGTGGGGACCCCTTGGTTTGTCTCAGCTTCAGAGACTGGCAAAATGGTGTGACCAGAAGTGGGGCAGGAGCTGAGGCTGCTGTAGAAGCTGAATGTAAGAGCTGGGAGAGTCTCTGCTGATTGAGTGATGGGATCTGGGTGCTCTGGCAAGGGAGGGAGCTGAGCCTGAGCTGTGGGTGTGCAAGTGTTGATGGACATGGTGTTGCTGAGACTTGCTGTGTTGCTGTCACGTGCCGAATCTTGGGTTGGCTTTGGCTTTTTTTGAGTGGTTTATCTGCTATGGAGAACCTCTTGAGAGGATTGCTGGGATGCTTAGGCTTCTGGGTGTTTTTTTCTAGCCTGCCCTCCTAAAACTATGGTTACACGCACATTGTGTGGCCAGACTTGGGGACGAGCCCCAGCACTGCAGCGTGCAGTCGCTGCAGTTGCCTCAGCACAAGCAGATGTGGTCTGTGAAGTGGGTGGGCAACACCAGCGAGTTTTCTGCCAGCTAAAATACTGAGATCCAGAAAATTCTTATTGCTGGTCTGATGTACTGACTACTGTGGGCACTGCAGCTGGGCTGATACCCCTGTGGGTCCCTGATGGAAGCCTGTCCCCAGTGTCCCATGCTCACATGTGGTCTGGGGCTGGTGCACACCAGAGAAGGCAACATGCCAAGCACAGCAATACTTTCTTGGTTCAGGCACAACTGCAGAGCTCCTGTGAGGGTGTCCTGGCAGCTGGTGGCTCTAGATGATTTTCTACCCCCAGAATTTAATCTGAGGCTGAATTGTAATCTTCCTTGTGCCTGGAGAGTTGTAATCTGGTCTTCAAATCCCTGTGCAAACAAGGGGAAAAGATGTTCCCTAAGTGTAGGGCCCTTCTGGCTGTACCACTTGCTGACAGTGAGGAACAATGGGTTGGAGTGGATGCTAATTGTGATTTACTGTCGTGTACCATACCCCAGCCGGTGGAAGGCATTGGGATGTGTCCATGCCAGGAATGAAACTCAAGTTTGCTACGGTGTTAGTGCACTCTTGGGAGATGCTCCAAGCCTGGCTTTGTATTGCTAGTACTGGAGCTGCACCCAGCTCTTGCATGGGGTCTTACTGGTGGTTTTGGGGTGATACAGGCTTGTATTGGTGGGGTGGGTGCTGGAGGGAATTCTGTGCCGCCAGCGTGTGCGTTCAGCCCAGCCAGTGTTTGGTGCAAGGGGCTGGTGTGGTCGTCCTGGGATGTGTCACTGGTGAGGGCTTCTGAGCACTGTGTGTGGGCCAGAGGCTGAGAAGGGGACCCCAAAACCACCCCCACCAGGCTGAGTTGTTGGCAGATTGCCGATGGCTTCAGCAGTAAGTGAGGTGGTGCTGGAGTTACTGAGTGGGGGGGATTGTTGATGTCTGTTCCCGTGAGTGAAAGCTCTCCATTAGCAGCGTAGGTGTTGTGCTGTGTTGGTGAGTATGTACACAATCTGTTGGAGTGAAAAGCCTGTGGTGTGCAGTTTGGGTGGTTTGCGTGGATTTCACTGGCTCTGCTCAAAGTGCTGAAATAGGGAAGCGAGCTGAATGTTGCTGCAGTTGTAAACCCGCTCAGGCATCGGGAGGAAGCGCGATCTGTTCCCTGGGAGCAGCTTCTGCAAAGTGGTGTCCTGTGGGTGCTTATGGCTCGGTAGTAAGTTGATTTTATTGTCAGGCTCTGGTACGTGAGAGCACAGCAGGGCTGTGATGAGAGAGTCCTGGTGATGCCTCTCCAGGACTGATGGTGAAATAGTGGGGAGGGGTTAAACCACAGGGTATTGGCATTGCAGGATTTGGAAGTAAAAAATGCTCCTATTATCACCTGAGGAAGTCTCTTAAGGCTGACGAGGAGTGAAATGGTGTGAAAAGAGGCTTCATGTGACAGCCAGAGTCTGCTGGCTCTGAACTGATCACTGCATCTGAGACATCTGTTTTATCTGTGAGCTCTTCTGTCCTTTCCTCTTAACTGAGGATAAGCTATTGGCTTTCACACATTGCAGAACTCCCTTTCTGAGGAGGTCTCCCAGCCTTGCTCTGCCTACAGCCTGTTTTAAACTGCCTCAGTTTCTGTGTCAATACATAGGTTTTCAAAGGTTTAAAAATGCTGAACCTTATGTTTTGAAGCAAAAAATGACCCGTTTTTGTACTAGCAGCACTACACAGAGTTGCCTTGTCTTAAGCCTAGAGCATTGCTTTGGGAGGTTTTTCAGGAGATGTCCTTGATTCTGAGGATTTGGGTGATCTGTATGACCAGGTGGAGCCCCAGGAGGACAGATAAAGCTCAGAAAACCCCCACAAACAAACTCTGCTCCAAAGCAAACTAGCCTGAGAATGGTGGTTTTGGGTATTTTGGATATCTGAACTCTGAGAGTGGGTGCAGAGATGGGGTGTGCAGAGCTGTGCAGTGAGGTGTCCACTCTGTTTCTGGAGCTGTGGAGTTTTACCTCCAGCTCCTTGCAGGGAGGGAATCCATGGGATCTTGGGCCTTTCTGATGTACCTTTTGGCTTGCCCTGACCCTGCCTTTGAAAAAGCTGAAGCCGGGGGTTCCCCCATCTGTTTTGGGATGCTCTGTGCAGCCTCTTCTCCCATGGGAAGCCCTGGAGGGGTGCAGGGATGGGCGTTCCAGTGCTCCAGCCAAGGAGGAAAGGGATGGAATCTCCCTGGCCACACATGCAGTGCTGCTGTTGCTGTGCCAGTGCAGGGGCAGCTGTACTGCTTTTTAAACAAGGAGGATTTTTTAATCCATGAGAAGTTGCTGGAGCCGTGCGGCTGTTGGACATCAGTGCCGAGGGACTGAGGCTGTTCCAGGAGCCGCTGCAGCGGCTATTCCTGGGAGTGGGACGTCAGAAAGGAGTCAGCACTGGTAATTTTTTACTGCAAGTGTATAAATAGGTACAAGCACACACACACACATGAGGGCTGATCGTGGAAAGAGACAACTCTTGTTCTGGAAACTCCAGAGGGCTTCTAACATCAGAGTGCCTGGGCTATTTTTATAGAGTGGGAATATTTTGTATTATTTCAGTCTTCTTCCTGTCACACAACACTTTGTTGATTAATCTCTGTGTGGTTATTCCCAGCTGTAATCAGTGGTTATCCTGTGGAGCACCCAGTGGGTGCTTTGTTTTCTCTTAAGGGAAGCTTGTTAAGATAATTCTTAATACTCCTGAATGAACTTGTTTTTAAAAAAGTATCTTCTGCTCTTCTGCTGTTGATGGTCTTCAGAGTGGTTTTTAAATAGCACGTTCATGTCTAAATCTGCAATACACCCAGGTAAGGAATTTCTAACTGGCGAGTTTTTCACATGGTCTGTGTGCTCGCTGCCTGTCATCTTTGGTTGCTCCAAAGTTGCTTTTTTAAAAGTAATCACAGTGCATGTCCAAAAAATGTGAGGTGGTGGGGTTTTTTTGGTTGTTTCCACATGTTATTAGGTTTAAATCATAGCTGACAGAGAGGTGTAAGTATTTCTAATTTGCTTATATCAGACACTGGACCAAGTGTTGTCCAGACCCAAAACAGCTCTTGACTAGGACCCGCTGGCTGAGAAAGTGATTATGTGCTGCATCTGTCCTTGTCTCCTCCTGGCTTTTCTATCAAATCCCTGTGTTAATACGCTACAATAACATGCCTCATTCTTTTTGCCTTTTTACATCTACCTGTGGATTTAAGTTGCTGTACTTCTGCAGTCGGCGTGCTGGCTGCTGCAGCCAGATCGTAAGTCACCAGTTATTTGACTAATTACCTTTCCCGCTAGAAGTGTTGCTTTGTAAAGATTAAGTTTCATTTGCCAAAGGATTTTATAAAATGTAGAGAGCTGCTCTACTGAATCAAAGGAGAAACCATGAATGCTTTTTTACACGTATATATGTATATATTAAAAAAAAATATGGAAGAGGAATTTAGAAATCACTGTTTTGTTACTCTGGTGATACAGAGCTGAAGTGAAGTGATTTTTTTAAAAACTTTTGTTTGTTTTTTTAATGGAAATGGTTTCTTTGGTGCCAAGTGCTGTTCTTGTGCTGTTCTCTGCTGGAGGAAGCACCCAAGCTGGTTCCTGGGTAGGTACCCTGCAGCAACAGCAAATGGCTGGCAGGACAGATTGAAAGCTTCAAAGAAGTAACAAATCCCTTGGGACTTCAAAGGCCACTCTTTGTCAGCCTGCCTGCCTGCCTGCCCAGAGCTTCACTGCAGCAATGAAAAGAAAATTAAGATCTTCCTGCCCTAAACCCAGAGCCCCCTTCCCTCCTCCAAGGCCAGACCACTCTTCCATGTTTGTCCCTTCCCGTACCAAGCAGTGCTGCAGGTGCCCATTGGTGCTTTAATAAACACCAGTTTTTGAAGTAGCACCAGCTCCCAGAACATCCACTTGTATTAATTTTTAATGCTCTGAGATGGGCGCTTAAATCCCTGCAAGTGGCTTGGAAATCCCAGCCCAGATCCCTGTGCTGAGGCTGGCTGCTGGAGGTGTTGCTGGACCTTCAGCTGCAAACTGGTGCTGCCTGTAACTGAGTTTGCAGCTTTTCATCTGGTGTGTGGGAGGAATTGGGGACTGATGGGGAAGCACTGTCCCAGGAGATGGGAGGTTTGCCCTGCCCATGCACTCCCCGACGTTGCTGTGCCCTCAGAGAGGCTGCAGGACTGCTCTGTCACATGGCTTCTCTCTTCCTTTTTAATTTTCTTATTTCCTTACTAAAAAGAGTCCTTTGTACCAACAGAAGTTTACTGGTTTCACTGGTGAAAAATCCAGATTTGAATTGATATGGAGTAAAAACAATGCGGAAAGATGGGAAAAGAATTTAGTCTTTGCTTGCTTTCTGAGTTTATGCAAACCTTCAAATACTTCTTTCCTCAAAGGACCAATTTCTACTGAAATGAAATGGTGATGATGGTGCTTATGGAAACCTTACAAAACCTTATAACTTGACCCTATAGCCAAAAAATGTTAAGCCTTGTCCTTCAATCCAAGAGCAGCATATGACAAGCTTGATTGGTTAAAAATGTTTTAGGTCTCTTTATCATGAGATAAGAAAGCAGAATGAGATGGCTGCTCACCCTGTTTTTTGGGGAGGCTTCATGGTAAGTGCTTCATCTGCAGTAAAAGCAGCGGTTGGCTTTGAAGAAAAATTTAATAGAATTAGGGCTGCATCAGCAGTGTGTGGCTCTTCCACCACCAGTCCCGTGTGTGAGCAGTGGGGATGCAAGGAGCACTGCTTGTCATTCATTGCTCCTTCCTGTGCAATTCTATTAGTGCAGTAAACACAGCAAAAGACCCTGGTGTTAACCCTGATTGCTGCGTTGCCTTGGCTCTGCTGATGGGCCATTCCCGAGGCAGCCCTGTCATAAACAGACCTGCTCAGAACTATTTTTATGTACCAAAAATCTCTTTCGCCCAGTTACGCCTCACTCTCCAACTAAAACATGGGCCTGGCTTGTTTTAGGAGGTGATGACAAGCAGATAAAATGGAATTAGAGCCTCCGCTCTCTGCGGGCAGAGCTGCAGCGCTGCCTTTCATAGCTTCTTGCTCAGGCAGTTTGTGTTGCAGTCCTGGCGCTCCAGCTGCTGGAAGGTTGCTGGCAGAAGACTGGAATTAGCAGGTCTCAGAACTTCTCGAATGGGGATCTGTGTGAGCATCCTGCTCTGTGGCTTAGACCTCCTTGTGCAGCTGCTCTGCCCGAGGTGCCTCAGAAAGCAGTGCCTGTCAGACCTGCTGCTGTGAGACACTCATGTGAAATGTGGATATTGAGGTGAAACTGCAGCTGCTGCTTGTCTAGGCTGTAAAAAATCCATGACCACCATCCAGACTGATGCCTTTCATTGCATTTCTCCTTCATTTCCTATCAGCTGTCACAAGTCAGTGCCTTTGGAGAGGCTTTGAAGCTGCACGAGTGAGACGGGGGCAGGACAGGTCGTTGGTGCTTGGACTGCAGTCAAGGAGTTTTAATTAGCAGGAGCATTAAATGAAGGTGTTTGGAGGAAGTGGGAAGATGCCTCCTCTGTGGCTCCGCATCAGCTTGTGGTGTTCAGCTGGGCACCAGCTGTCCCCCAGCGTGTCTTGTGGAGTAATGGCAGAAGACCTCAGGGACTCTCCTGATGCTGGGGTTAGTAACTGCATCTGTGTTGGACAGGATTTGCTTTGCTTCAGCTTCCTTCCCACGGTGGGACTCTGCTTTTCCCATGCTGTTCAGAAGCTACTGGCAGTGAGGATCAGCTTTGCTTTGCCTGTGTCCCATCAGAGGCTGGGGCTGCGCTGTGGATGTGCCGGCTCTTGGGGTGATGTGCAGGTACATTCTTGTTTTCTCACTGGGTTTTGGGATCCTGGAAGCCCCAGTCAGGAGCCACTATGTTCTGTTTGCATGTCAGGGGGTCCTGTCTGAGCCGTGAGCTGCAGCTCCACAGCAGAGCTCTCACTGGGGCTGGCTGCTGGGCAGTCTTGGCTCCTGGCCTGCAGCATCATCCGCTGCCCCTGAGTTACTGTCCCGGCTGCTTCTTGGTGAGCCTGGTCTTGCATCACAGCTGGTTTTTCAGTGCTGGTTTGGAAGACTTGTGCATATCACTGATTTAAAAAAATAGAGTTGGTTGGGTGGGGAAGATATAGCTTTTTCAGCTCTGTTACTCAGCATGGTTTTATTTTGGTTAATGTTGATTCTGGGTAAAGCTTTTATTCCCTGTCATGATAAGCTGTGGCTGTTCCAAGAGGCTGCCCAGAAACCACCTTATGTGATGGGAGTGCAATTGCCTTTGTGGGCCAAGGCTGCACCCTCATGGAAAGTGTCACTGGAGCTGTTCAAGAAAATCTTCTCACTGTTCTGCCCATAAACTGACCGCAAATGGGGCTTTTCCTCATTTCAGCTGTTGTAGCCCCAGTGCTCTGCCTCCATGGAGGGCTTGCCTTGGCTTTGTGGAGCCCCTCATGCCCATGCTGTGGGACCAGCTCAGCCTTGGGAGCGGGTGCTGCAGCCCTGGTGCTGTGCTGGGCACCAGGGGCTCTGTCAGGGCACTTGCCTGTGGCTGTCTGGGAATCACCAGGACAGCAGAAGTGGGTGCTGTGCGGATGGGAAGGGAAATAGGCACAAAAATGTCCGAGGAAAAGCTGTGTGTGACTTAGCTGTGGGGGATTTTCTCCCTGCCTGGTTCCTGGCCCCTGCCCTGACACATTGCTGGACAGTTTTAGTCCAAAATCTTCAGCCTCCTGGTTTTCCATTCACCACATGAGGGCAGACTGTTTCTAAATAAAATACAGCGAGAAATCTTCAGCTCAGTGGATAAATTCTCCAGCTCCAGGCTCCCTCTGGCTCGGGGAGGGCTGACTGCTGCAGCTCCTTCCAGGCTTTGGCCCCCAAAAGCCAAGGGGGATGCGGTGAATGAGGACGGACATGCTCGGGGCCTGGATGTGCAGAGTCCACCCGACCTCCATCATCTCCCCTGCCCAGGAGAACCCTCCAGCGTCTCCTGTAACAATCTCACTGCTTTGTTATTCCTCTGGGCAAACTCCATTTACTCTAATGGCATTATTAGCTCTGCATAATAAATGTCTTTTCTCATCGTGCTGCTGCTCCGCCAGCCGCAGGTTTGTGGCGTTTGCCTGCCCTGGTACCCACATCCCCCTGAGTGCAGGGATGCTCTTGGCAGCATCACGGTGCTGTCAACCAGCTCCGTGGGGATTTACCACCATGGTCTCACCTGACTTCACAGCTTCTGCCTGCTGGCTACTATGCAAGTTAACACAGCTTCCAGTGGTTTAAAAAATGTTCAGAGTTAACTGGAGTTTGTCTGATAGTTGTTAATGCTGCCTCTGACTTGAATTTATGCCTCTCCTTGACTTTTTTTTTTTTTGTATGGATGTGTAGCAGCAAATGCCCAGTGGGAATATATGACTTGAAGAACAAAGCAATATGGATTTGTCAGTGTAGCAAATAATACCCATGGGTTTATGACCCGTGGACTTAAAAGCAAAGCAAGGACGCTTGGGGCGTCCAAGGAGGATGTTGAAGGCTTTGTGGTTGGTGCCCTGGGCAGGAGCACAGAGGGTGAGAGTGGGACAGGGGCAGCCCTATGAGTGGCCCCAAGGAAAGTCCTCAGAGATGTTCCTCTCCAAAGCCCTCTTCAGCTGCACTAACAAAATGCTTTGCTCTCACCGACAGCACCAGCAGAGTCCATGGGTCTGAGGAAATCCTCGCTCTCGCAGTCCAGTGCTGGCAGAGCAGCTGTCTGTTAACACGTCATTGCAAGTGACAGAACAACCAGGGATGAGGAGAAAGCCCAAGCCCCTCGGTGAAGTGATGTGATGTGATTGCTGGTGGGCAAAAGCCTACCAGATATTGTTAATCTCAGTGTCAGACACATCACAGTGACTGCAATAAACCCCAAGTCTCTCTCAGTTATCCTGAGAATGATACAGTTGAGAGATGTGATGGGAAACCCTCTCAGAGCGGCTCTGTCCTGCTCGCTCCTGCTCTGCTGCTTTTTCCAGGTTTTTCAAAGCTTCACTTGGGAAATTAAAAACCCCAAACCCCACAGAACAACAGAAAGCAAACCCCTAAACCTCAGAGGTGGCTGCTGGGGGAAGTGTCCAAGATGTTGGTGTTTGGAACCCTGGCCATCTTTCACTATGAGTGAGTTTGTGCCCTCCTGCTGCTGGAAACCTGATTTCTGCCCAGCCCCTGCCTGCCCTCAGGGCTGTGCCTGCGGAGCTGCAGGCAGCAGTGGATTTAAATCAATGTAGATTGTTCCAGTCAACTCCTCCTAGAAATGCTTCTGGTTTGCTTGCTTGCTCAAATAATTTTTCATGTCCTCCTGTGTGAAGCATTTGGGAGGACACCTTGGCTCCATTTAAAGTTTTTATTAGTGTCTTCAATCTGGTGGAGCTGTTGCAGCTCTGTGGGAGAAATGTGTCCTGGGCCACAGATGTATCCTGGGCGGAGGATGGGCCAGGCAAACACAACCTGCACTTCTGGCAACCCCTGCTCTTGCTCATCCTCACTCTCCACAGTTATGCCAGCATGACTGCTGATGTAAGGCAAGTAAATCCTGGGCTTGGGGCTGCCAGAGTCAGATGAAGTCCTGGTCCCTTGCCCTGACCAGTGACAAATTTATTCTCTCTGCATTTTTTTATAAATGGATTTTTTTTCCATCTAGAGGGACATAAATAATTGGTGCTGCACTGTTGGGTTTTTCCAGGATGGGAAGAGGTGGTTTCCTCAGTTGTTTTTTTCTCACTGTTGTGTGATGAGTTGAAGTGCAAAACAGCAGCTGGGGAGAGCGATGGCCAGGTGGGCAATTGCTGCCTCCTGGATGTGGCCCCTTGGCCCCAGTGGGGACAGAAATGTTATTTATCTTTGCAAGTGGTGGTTCTCCTCTGCTATCACTCTCCTGTGGATTTACAGAAGTGAACAGCAAACAGGTCACGATGGAGTTTAAGGACTGAATTTGGAAAACCACTCCATGAGCATTGTTAACCTGCTTATAAAGAGGGGAGAAGAAAAGTCAGTGCTCTGTGGGTGTTATCAGCTGATGAGATAAAGCTGGGACTCCATTTCCTGTCACCTCCCAGTGTGTTCCTTGGTGGTCCCAGCGCCTGGACCAGGACCTGCCCAGTGGTGTGTGGTTGTGTGTTTGCTACCAGCGTCTGCCGGCAGGACTGGAGCTGGCTGAGGAAGTTCCTCACCCTTTCTGGCTGCTAATGATAGAACAGGTTAAGGTAGCTTTTCAGAGGAAGGCTCCCTCTGTCCCCAAATCCTGTCCACCCCACCACCTAAAACATGGAGCACTAAATTGAAAATGTATTTTCACAGTGAATAGACTCCTCTGCTAATATGTAATCATATCCCAGCAGGCACAGGAATGAGCTAGTTGAATGAACAAAACCCAGGACTGGTAGGTATTAGCCCCTGGCTTGGAGTTGGTATTGTACTGGCCCCAGAGTTTGTGGGATAACAGCAACATTTCCACTATTTCTTGGTACTGGCCCTGTGGGCTGCTTTCCTGTAGTTCTTTCATGCCACTGTGTCAGGGTCTCTGACCTGGTGCCAAGCTCAAATCCAAGGAAATCCAGAGCAAATCTCTTTGCAGAGCTGTGTGATGTTGGTAGAAGTGAAGGAAAGCTTTCCAGCTGCTCTGCAGGGAAATCCAGCCCTCTGCAAAATGCAGGGACTGAATGTCAACGAGAAAGTTCCCACCGACTTCAGCTGGGCCAGATTTGGGTTGGGATTAAAAGCTCAAAGTGCTGGTGCTCAGCCCAGCTCCATTGCCCCACTTCCAGCACTGCAACCTGAGGACTAACCTCTGTTTTAGCAGAGTTCAGCCTGCAGGATTTGTTGCTGATCAGTTCTGCCGTGGTTGCTGCAGGAGCTGAAGTGCCATCGGACGCTGCACAGCCCCTGTCTGGCACAGGCAGTCCCTGCTCACAGCCACTTCCTCTTTCTCGTGGGTGGTAGCTAACAGCTAACAAGCTGGATTTCCCACCCCAGCTCCTTGCATAACCAAGAATTCAGGTATGGGAACAAACCTGCATTTCATTTTCCTAATTTGGGATCACTGGTGACCTCTCTGGGTTTTTCTCTGTGGCTCTGGCACCAGCCTGACTGTGGGCTCAGGATGCTCAGCCTGATGCCAAGAACCAGGATCTGCTGTGCTGCATGCAATGTTCTCCTGCATTCAGTTCACCCTTAAAATACCCACAATTAAATTTTAAGACTCAGCACTTCTCTGGATCTGACCCTGGGAAAACAAAAGGCTCCTCCACAGTGGTATAAAATGTCCAAGGAGACAAACCACCTGACCGAGGCATTTTTTTTTTAAATCTGTAGATGCATGACCATGGGGAAGCGAAAACAAGGCCAGTTTCTGTATTTATTGCTTTCCAAACAGGCCAGGATTGCTAACATTCTGCCCCATTGCTGACTGGCTTTAGCGACCGTTCTTTAACATCACCCCATAATGGCTAAATACAGTAACTTCCCTTCAGATCAAAAAATCTATGGCACTGATGTCCTTGAGTACTTTGGGATTTGGCCTGTGTTCAGACCAATTCATAAAACACAGCTCCAAAGCTCACTCACTGCCAAGTCTGCGGTGCTTCAGTTTGTTCTGTGATTCTGTTTTAGCCAAGACGGGCAGAAGGGATTAGACAAATTCTTGCAATGCCGTGTTGCTCGGATGAGCTGCTGCCCGGGGTGGTGCCTCTCAGGGTTGTGGGTGGCACAGGGAGCCACAGGTTCTTCTTGGATAAAATTCTGCAAGCAAGGTGAGCTGCCAGCTCAGCTCCTGGCTCGGACTGAGTGGTGCAGAGGGGTTTGGGTGTCTTCCCCAAAATGCACTGTTATTTGCTTTTTTCCAGGCTGTTTCCGGCTGCTGCACTTGCTGCTGCCTGTGGCTGTTGTCTGGTGCAGAGAAGCTGCGAGTGGCAAAGCTCCTGCTGGCATCCCCATCTGTGTGCTGAGCCTTGGAAGACTCTTGCTTTCTAGCTCTCTCAGCTTCTGTGGAGTCTCATGTTGTCTCCACCATCACACCCTTGTGACGTGGGGAGGTGTTTCACTTGAAAGACATCAAACCAAGATCTCAACAGTTTTGAGGCTTGGACATCAGCCTGCTCCATAATCAGAGGAAACAAAAGTGAAGTCCTTGAATAAACCTTTGTAAAAGACTTCAGATTTGTAATGAAATACTGAGCAAGCCTCGGTGTGTTCCGCTGTATCACAGAGAGGCCCTTGCAAGTCACAAGGGTCTGAGGTCTCCATGGTAGTTACAGATTCTCTCTCAAAAGGCTGTGGGTGATGCATTTAGGGACTGTAGCAATTCAATGGACCTGGATATGGCAATCCCAGAGCCGGCAGGCTGGAGTGGTGGGCTCTCCATCCTTGAAATACGTCTGCCCAGAGCAGGGCCTGATCCTGTTCTGCTCCAGTCTGGACAGTTACTCTCTTTAACTTAAACCATAAAAGCTCAGTATGGCTTTGTCCAAGCAGATCCCAGTGTGGTGTTAACACCACCACCTCCTTAAAAGATGCAAGTGGTGTTAATCATTATACTGTTTTTCCACAACAGATGCTGACATTTCACTATTGTCCCAGAATTAAATGTCAAGTTATTCCTGTTCAAAACCACCACTGGAATGTTCAGGGATTCCATCTGCAGCTGTATTTAGAACCTGCCTGCCTGGTAAGCCAGCGTTTCCAAGCAGGTTTGTACACGGGTTGTGATGAGTTCATGTGTGTACCAGAGAGCTGTCTGGGTTAATTAATTCCCTTTCCACACATTATAACCTAGAGAAGCAGGGCAGCTGGAGTGGGAGGTTTTCTTTACACATTGTGGGACTAGCTTTTGGATTTCTGCTGTTGTTGCAACCTGGAAAACAGAAGCAGCATTCAAGAATGAGCTGATGGTGGATGTGAATGCTTCAAACGTGACAGATACATGATTAATCTGAAACAATTCATAACCCAAAATCCAGTGCAGAAACACTGGCACAGCTTTAAATTTTGCACTTCTCACTGCTTATGAGAAATCTCTAGCTATGCCTCTGAAGCCACTTTCTGTGCTCTTGGCAGCTATTGAAACACTTTGCCTTCATTTGAGGGGTCAGGTAAATATCTCCGTGCATCACTGAGCCGATATGAATGCCACGTGCTCTGCATCTGATGGCAAGTGCCTCAAGCCATCTCATCAGAGGCAAACTCTTCTCTGTTCAGCTGTGGAATGTTGTTTCTGAGCATCTTGCTCTGCTGCCTTGTTCAGGGGTGAATGCCAGTGAGGGATTTGGGAGAGACAGCAGGGGTGGAGGAGGTTCCTTTTGTACAGCCCCTGACCTAGTCGGCTCCTGTCATTGTGCTGGTGACAGAGGAACTACACTGGGTGGCTTCAGGTGGCCACAGCAATGACAAAGCTGAGGATTTGGGAAACCTAAGATGCAGGTGATGTTAATGCCATGCTTGATAGCTTTAGCTGCTGTTGGTGTGCATAGCCTGTGGTTTGACAGCCTAAAAGACAAAGGTGTTTTCTGCCAGGGCTATCATCTCTATGCATCCTGTGCCTCTCTGGAGAGAAACCCTCTCTGAGGTTAGAGGGGCAGCAGAGGCATGGCTGGAGCCACTGGTTTGCAGGACATGTGCAGCAGAAGAAGGAGGGTTGTGCTTTGGAGCAGAGGGCACAGGGAAGGAAGAAAAGAAGGAAGACAAACTCCAGGATCTCCATCTTGTAGCATTTTTTGATTGAATCTGGATGCTTCCAGACCTACAGAAATAGGCAAGGGGCAGGTGCAACAGGAGGCAATTTGAAACTGTGGTGACAGGAGAGCAGATAATCCAGCCAGTACTTCTGATCCAATAGATTATGGATTATGGATTAATGTCTCCTCAAATAAAGGCCTCAGGTGATTGCAAATATTTCCAGAAAAGAGACAAACCTCCTCGCCCAGTCTCAGCCAACAGTGCCATGAAACAGCAGCTTGGGCAGCTCACACCAGCCATGATCTGGGCTTCAGGGCTGACTTTTAGGTGACGAAGCAGAAAATGTCCCTTTGTGGTTTCGGATGGCAGCTTGCAGGGAGTGTGCCATTTTCAGCTCTGTGAGGGATTGTTGAGATTATTAGTCAGAAGCACAGAGAGTTCCTGTTTCTGGAGAGTCTGAAAATGAACAAAGAAGAATAATAAGAAATAATTTGAGGAGGTTTTATTGTTATTACATTTGGTGGGAGTTTTACATTAGTTTCTTTAATGCTTTATATGTTTTTTCCACACTAGATAGGTGAGCTTATATTGCACAGTAAAAAGCTATTAGTTTTCTCAAAAGATTGTCAATTTTCTTTCCAAATTGCTAAATTAAATTTTCTATTTTATGGGAATGCTCTTTCATTTGTGCAAAATCCTGTGCTCAGATAGTTAGGCCAATCTCATCATGCAAGACCATTAGATGAACTAATTGGATCTGTCTTACTTGTACATTTCTATCAGGAATATCTAATAAATGTGGAAATCCATTTGGAAATGAAGACAGCATCTTCATGTTCTCAGGACCTTGGAGATTTCTGGCGTTGCAGCTGCAGCCTGAGCCCAGCCTGTGGGAATTAGCTGCTTTCCTGTTGGCAGCTTTGTCAAAGCCTTTTTCCGAGGTAGGAACCTGATCGTCTTCATGATTGTCACAAGTTGCTAAAGGATGCAGTTTCTCCATGGT
Source organism: Oriolus oriolus (assembly GCA_013400235.1). Lineage (NCBI taxonomy): Eukaryota > Metazoa > Chordata > Aves > Passeriformes > Corvidae > Oriolus > Oriolus oriolus. Next base: position 1,109,506 of record VXBT01009197.1, read on the forward strand.
ATTTAATCCGTGCTAGCCCTGTCCATTTGGGCTGTCACCGAGGAAGGCGTGAGGGTGACCTCAGTTCTGTCACTGCTGATCCTCTTCAGTGTACTTATGAATTTATCTGCTTGCTTTCCCAGTTAAGCAGAGTAAAACCAATATCCCACGTTGCAAATGCAGAGGTGTGGGAGCGAGGCAGTGAAGGAGCTCCCAAGGCTGTCTGGTCTGGAGGCATCTGAGTGGAGCTTCCGCACTCAAAATCCTAGCACTTCAAAGTTCACCTCTGCTTCATCTTCCTTCCTGCCAATGCTTCAGAGACTTGCACAAGACTATCAGTGACTCCTTTTGTACTCAAGTTTTTATCTTCTAAGACTCCTGGCTGGATTCAGGCAGGGCTGCTTTTAATGGGATTGCTTTGCAGTTTGGAGTTAAGTCATTTTGTGGATAGGAAGCTGCTGGCCCATGTGCAGGGTGTTAGAGCTGTGCTGGCAGTGGGACCTCTCTGTGGCAGGATTCCTGTCCTGTGAGTGAGGATAGGTCTGTGCTCCCTTGGCAATGCCTGGTCTGGCAGAAACTCTGCAGAACAGAGTGAACCTTTCATGCCTTCGCAAGGTGCTTGGACCGACAGAGTGTGCTTGTATTGGTTCAGTGCTTTGTATCACACAAAAATGAGGTATTTTGCTCTTAAACTGAATATACTTTCTTGCTGAATCAGTCTTGCCTTCCAGGGGAAGCTAAACCAAAGCCACCCACACTCACTTTGTGAGTACTAAATACTGCTGACTGACAGCAATTCTCATTTGTGAGAGCAGTTTCTAATAAAGCCAGACCTCTTTCTCCCTAAGATCTTCCTTCTTACTCTTGCCCAGGTCACTGATGGTGAAAAATCCCAAAAGGCCATGGGTAAGACCTGAATGCTGCTTGCTCCATGCTGCCAAAATCAGCAGGACATTTACTGCTGGCCTCAGAGAAGGTGCAGTAAGAGAAAGGGGGCAAGGGGAAGTAAAGTCACTCAGCTCTAAGCATGTATTGTTTGAATTATTCACTCTCTTCTAAAACAGACCATTGAATAATACATTGTGGTCACTTTTATTTCTAAATGCTTGCACTTAGGCTGAGGTTAAAATGATGTCCTAAAATGCCAGTTGGACTCAGGTTCCTCTGAAGATGCCCCCAGGCAGGCCTTAGTCCCTGCTCTTCTCACCTGTGTTTTATGGTTCTGGGTCCTGTGCAGGGCAGAGTCAGCTCTAAGTCCTGCCCAGTCAGGTCCCCCACACCTCCAGTACCAGGAGACTAATTTCAACAATCTCAAAGCACTAAAAATAACAAGCCTGGGCTTGTTTCTATTTGCTTTTTCCATTGCTGGCCAAGCTCTCTGGAGTCATTTGTCAACAGCTTTGTTCCTTCTTCATTAATGAGAAATTTTGACCTAATTGCGCTAATCCCTGAGTTTATGGAAAACCTTTGAAGTGCCCTACACCAGAGTCGTAACATGGAGCAGTGGATGGAGCACAGTGACTTGTTCTCTCTTTCTTTCCCATCCTGTTCCTGTAACATGCTCACGCAGTGATTTCTGTATTTGGGGAGAATTTCTACTTGAGACACCCGTAGTTCAGGTGGGTTTTGCAGTCTTATTTAAAGAACAGAGGGAGTCAGGAGAAACTACCTCTGCATCACACTTATCTGCTTCTCAATTTGTGCCTCATGTTTAATAGTAATAATGTAAACCAAATCCCCAAAGAAGTGTTTGAGAGGTCTGACATTTATGCATTGTATGCAGGAATGATTTAGCATTTAAAAACAAAACAAATCTCTCTGTGTAAGGTGGTTCATTATTCTAACTGATTGGAAATGAGACAAATGTGAATGTTTAGTGAGGCTCCTTTTCAAGCAAAACTTCCCTTCTGTCGATAAACTGTCCTCCTCCACAGAGTGGTGAACCTGCCTAAGCGCCCAGCAGGATAATTAGTTGTTCTTTGGGAAATGCCTTCAAATGCACCAGTGTTAAATCTTACTGGGTTTTTTTTTTTAAATTAATATTTGGCTTGTGCAAGAAGGATGCAATCTTAATAGCCAAGCCCTCTGAGATCTATTAATATCCTCACAGATGCAAGTGAGGATGCTGATTCTGAAAAGCCCAAGGTGTGCTGAGCTCTGAGCCCCGCCATCCAGGAGGAGCACTTGGATGGCTTCTTGGGCAGCTACTGCTGCCATCACCTCTGGAAGGGTCAGGCCATGAATACAGCTGACAAAAAAGAGTCAGTGCAAGGTTGTGGTCTCCCAAGGAGATGGGCTGGAGGGACAAATGACGAGGGAGCTGCTGATGGCAAGGGACAACTCTGCACACCTTGTGGAACCTTCACCAGCAGAGAAGGGTTCTGGGACACAGCTGTGCTCAGCACAGGCATTACATCTGTGATGGGAGACCTGGGGCAGGAAAGCCCCAGTAGGCCAAGAGAGCCTCTGGGAGCAGGGGTGTCTGCAGCAGAGGGGTAGAACAGTGCTGTGCCCCATTGCGAGCAGAACGTGCACCTGGGGAACATCAGGCACTTCCCTTCTGCAGGATGAGGCTCACAAAAACCCCAGGGGCCTGGTGGGTACTTGAAGAAAGTGGCTGTGAAAAACAGAAACTCCTTTGGTTTGCAATTTTTTCTCCTTGCCATTGTGTGCAGTGACCTCTCCTTAATGAGAGAGAAGCCTGAGAGGGAGGGAGGGAGGGGGAGGAAGAAGGTGCTGGGGGGACATGTCAGCTAGCAGAGGTGGTGCCTCTCCTGCTGCACAGTGGCTGAGCACCTCAGAAGCCCACTGGCAGCCCCAGAGCCATCCTGCCTGGGATGGAGACTCTTCATTTTGCTTCACATTCCTTTGTTCCAAGGTCTCCTCCCTTGCCGAGACTTGGTGCTTGCTGGGGCTGCTCCAAATGCACTGGCTCCAGCAACAACTCCTGATCTGTGTTGGTGAGGGAGAGGAACACTGTATCCCTACAATTTCTTGAATTATTGAGTATAAAAGCTGACACTGGGTCACCCATCCACCCTTTTACTCACAAAATGGTGTTTGAGGAGCAGTCTAACACTTCTGATACCTTTGGAAGTGCCTCATTACCATGCGACTGGAGACGGCTTCTGCATGAGCCCAGCAGAAATAGTCCTCTATTACGTCTCTTCACAGAGTTTTTGCATATAATATTAAGCATTAAAATAATTTAATAAGGCATAAATCAAGTTTTACTGCAGTGCTACTGCACAGGAGGAAAGCACTCCTGGAATTGCACCTGAATACATTGTGGCCTCCTTTGGAGTGGGAACAATTTATATATTCAATATAACTTCCATTGGTTCTGCTGTAAATCCCATCTCAGAGCTCTCCTCATCGTACCATGGGACTTTGTCAGCATGTGCAGCCCCACAGCTCTTCCTTGGGGCTGCCTGGACTGCAAAGGTCCAGTCTGGCTCTGCCCTCTGACCTTGCACTGTGCACCACATCACCTTTGCTCCAGCAGCGCCGGAGCTTGTGTTGTGCTGTTGAGCCTGTGCAGGGGAGTGGGAGCGCTGCATCTCCCTGGAGTTGTATCCAGAGTGCCCCCCGTGCCTGCCCTGGAGCTGCCAGGCTGCTCCCACTGCGCAGAGCTAGTCCACAGCTCTGTGATTTCACATCCCAGCTCTCTGTGTGAGTGTGATGCCCATGGTGTGGCAGCCCTGGGCTGGTACTTGACGGCAGCGCTTTATTTCTGTAGGTGAATGCCCTGGGCTGATCCCTTCTGGGCTGGCTCCCAGCAATGTCTCTTCTGTAGATTAATCACCAGGAGATGATAAATGAAAATATCAGCTTGAGAAATGTCTGCCTTGTGCTCCCAGCAGAGGCAGCAGTGCATGGTGAATAGTTTTCTCCCATCTCTTCTGTTTGGTTCCCTCTGCAGAGCTGCATCTCAAGTGATTCTCTTGTACTTGGGAGCTTTGCCAGTGTTCAGGCCCACTCGCTGGGTGCTGGAGAAGAGAGGGGTGCCACAGCTTGGGCAGTGGTGAGGAGTGCTGTGAGCATCCATCCTCCCTGACAGCTGCATCCCACCACCAGTGTGGCCCTAACTCCAGCACACTGCTTGTTTCATCCTTTTATGCTGTGCGTTGGGTTCTCCAGAGATGGAGGGTGTGGGGAGGAGATTTTGAGGCACACCAACTGTGTCTGTGCACTTTTAATTTTACAAAAGATGCCAAATCCTTCAGGTGACTGCATGGTTAGTTATACAGCCAGCTGCCCCCTGAAAACTTGTGCCTCATCCACAGTTAAGAGCTCATTTGGAAAAGTTTGGATCTGAATGGGATTTTATCCCATGAAATATTCTGCAGTTTTGTGTCCTTTAATGGGAGAGAAGACTTTTCAAACCCTTTGTATAAAAAGAGGAGATCTCTAGGACTGGAGTGCAGAGATTTTCCAAGGCTCTGGGAGACATTTCTGGTGTGTGACTGAAACCAGTACATACTTGGAAAAAAAGTTCTAGGTCTGAAGTATCTCATTTTGGACAGGGAAAGTGATTTGTCTGTGCATTCTTGATGTACAGCCCTATTGGCATCTGCAGTGTCTTTAAGTGATGTATCTCTCTGAAGGCTTCGCTGCTTCTGCTGTGTGATCTGCTCCCAACAAACTCCAGAGAGCGAGTGATTTATCAGCCACTGCATTTTAGGGTGAGGAAAAGGCTAATGCTTTATGGATCTATCAGCATTCCTGTATGGCACACAGAATACAATATCCTGCCAAAGCGGGAAGGGATGTCTGCTACCTGGCAATCCATCATTTCTCCCAGTGCCCCATGGCAAATGCACTTTTCTTTTTTCCATCAGGCTATGTGGTGAGTACTGTTATATAGTGAAGAGCTTCTCCCTTCTCCTCCTCCACAAATGGTTATGAAAGCCTGAAAGTGCAACTTCTGCAGGGTGCAGAATAAGATGGGAAGGGTCATTTTGACAGGGAGAAGACGTCATTGCCTGCAGCTCCTGGTTCCAGCAGGACCTGCGAGATCTCAAGCGATAGAGCTGTGCCATAGACAGCACAACAGGAGCACAGCAGGGATGAGAAATACAGGCCAAACATGCCCATGTAGACTGCCAGGTATGTGCCAAAACCATGCAGATATGTCAACAGATGCTCCAGGATTTTCTCTTCTCCCCTGCCCCATGGTGATTTCCTCTGTTATAGGCATGGCTCAGCTGACCTTGTCCCCATGGAGCTCATTCATCCAATCCACAGAGTAAGTGAAATGTGTTTATAACCCGGTGAGCATCTACTGGGGAGTATGAATCCCTCTCCTACATCTCTCCTTGGTGTTTTAATTGATTCAAGGTTTTCCCAGTGGAGAACTTCATAAGAGCATTTGATAAAATCAGCTACACACAATTCTGCCTCTCATTACTCGCAGGCTTGAGGCAGGTAGATGATTAAGTGAATTTTTTACGGTGCGAGCAGTTGTAACAAGGGAAATTATCATCCTGGATATGAGACAATGACTTGGCTCTTACTACATCTGCTGGCAGACAACTAACCCAGTGACTTTGCCTCTGATATTGGAGCAAATCTTCTGCTTTCTGCTCCAGGACAAACCTGCATTTGCTACACTCACACTAAAAGGACAAGTCATATGGATGTGCCCATGCTCCGGAAAATAGCTTCAGATTTTCATGGGGCTGGTGTTGCAGTCCTGATGGATGTCAGAGAGTCTGCAACAGTCCTGATGGATGTTAGAGAGTCTGCAATTGTCACCTTGGGAATGCTTCTGCAGACACTACAGCAGGAGAGCATCCTGGGCTTGGGGCTGGAGGTGCTACAGAACATGACAGTATTGTTGGTCCGTGGATGGGATGGGGTTCATCCCTTATTTCCACTTAGCTGCATCCTAGACTTTATTACCCCAAGAAAAGTCAGTAATGCTGGAGTGAAAACTAGGGAAAATGAGTGAAAATAACTCCATTAGGGATAGTCTCCAGTTAAAATGTGAGTTCTCTTTCTTCCTGCCAGTGGACTTTGGTTACAACCTAGAAGAGTGACTGAAAGAAAGGGCTGCCACTTGGTTTTGTTGCATGTTTCTAGAAGCTTTAACTTGCTTTTGAGGCGTTTCCTTGTTGATAAATAAACTTTATTTTTGCAGGGAGTCATTGTCAAGATAATGTCAGATCCCACTGTGAAGCCAGATCCAGTAAAGAGCAGTAATGTTGTTTTCTAATTTGCTTGAAATCCTAAAGCACTCCCTCATATGAGCAGTGATTCCTAAATGGCACCTATTTGGTGCTGTGTGTAATTCTTTGCTCTAATGGCATGCTTGACAATATCTGTGTACTTACCTGGAGCAGCACAGGCTCCCTGTACTTAAATTAAATACACACAGCAGGTTTGAAGATGAACACTGGAGATGCTTGAATGCCTTTTAGACAACTGTAATTCAGGCCATAAACATAATATAGATTGCAATATTGTATATAAAGGAGCGCTTCAAATACCAGCCTTTGTGTTCTGCAATTCAGCCCAATTGATTCCTGACCTAATACAATGCTGTACCCAAAACTGTTGCATAAACATAACAAATCCATCACCAAATCAATGGAGGAGATGCAGAAGAGGTGTGGTTAGCTTTGTGGTGCGATGTGGCTCACATCAGCCGCAGCCTGTGTGCTGGTATTCCGTGTAAGGCACCAGGAGAAATGACAATGGGTAAAGGATGACTCCTCATCCGTATCACTGACTGCATGCCCGCCTTTTGCTCTGCTGAAAGGCACAATTTGCATTGTGGAGCACCTGCACCTCTGAACAAAATGAAATTTCTGGATTTCTCTGAATTCCTGCAAAGCGGGACTTTTTGCTGCCCGGTTAATGGGAATTTTGTCAGTCATGCTTACTAGAAACAATAAAGCGATAATAAATAGTGCAGTCTGTGGACAGCAACAGGCTCCGACAATCCATTAACCAATGAGACGTGTTGCACATACCAGCTTATTAGACGCATATCCATAATATATTTTAACAATCTCTCCCTGGCAGGCATTTTCCTAGAACAAATACACAGTTTGGACTTCTATTTTTCATCCCTGTTCAAAATTTCAGAGTGAAAAAGAGCTGGTAGTGAGCCATTAGCAATAATTTGATCCTGCATTTGTGCTGGAAATTTTTAATAGATTTTTCTTCTGTTCTTCTGCTTGCACTTGCTCCGTCATTGTTTTTCTGTGCATGGTGCAGGCTGGGGGCGAGCAGCGAGGAGACAGCCTGGGCAAACACTGTTTTGGCAGTTTTTCATATGTGGCCCTGGCTGTTTTAAATAGAGCCTTTCCTCACCCCACCTTCTTGCTTCCCACTTTGAACAGCTGCTTGCTGACCGATGAGCAACACGGGCCCCTTCCAGCTGAGGGTGCAGTGTTGGTATTTAGGGTCTTTTGCTGGTTGAGATGGAGCTGGAATGTCCTTTCACCTGGGGGACACAGGATCTGACCAGGCCTGTGAGGCTCCGGGGGACCTTCAGCTCAGTGAGCGAGGTGTTCCCAACAACTCCATCTGGAAACTGGTGCAGAAATGGTCTTGCTAGAAGAATACAACCTGCTCATGTAAAGCTGCCTGTTTCCAGTGTAGCTCCTCTGGTGATTTGTCCTGTGCACACCCAGCAGCATCTCAGACCTGTGGGGACTCCTGAGCGTTCTGGAGACTGGGCTATCCAGACTTCAGTCTGCCCCAGGGGGTTTAGTGATGTTGATGGCCCTGCACTCAGCACCACTCCGCCCTCATGGCAGGGCTTCCAGGTGAGTCCCGCTCCGTCCCTCTGCCTTACGGGAAGGGTTTGGTGCAGTGTGCGGAACTTCGCTCTCCCTGCCAGCCCCAGCCGGGGCTGGCGAAGGCTTAGGAGACGCTCTGTTCATTCGCAGTGCAGCACTATGAACTCGTGCAACACGTGCAAACGAGGTACCGCGCATCCCACATCCCCAGCCAGGTGCGCGCGTGGGGCTACGCAGGGTCTGCACCGCGCAGGCAGCGAGCGAAGGAGCACCGGGAGCAGCGCTCAGCGCGGTGTGAGCCCGCGGGGCTGCGCACCCCGCACCCGTCCGCAGCGCTGCCGGGGCCGGGGCCGGGGCCGGGGCCGGGCGGGACGGAGGGACCACGGCAGCGGGAACGGGCATCGGGAGAGGCGGCGGATCCCGGGATGGAGCCGGCACCGGCACC
>VXBT01009197.1:1121671-1180200 GCA_013400235.1 Oriolus oriolus
TTTTTTTTTTTTTTTTTTTTGTGGCTGGTGTGTGCCAACATACAGTTTAAAAATTAAAAATCCCAGCTCTTCCCGTTGGTCTCTATGTGCCTTTGCTCATGAGCTGGTTCCCTTTGTACTCCTGCTCTTTTATTCTGTTTTTCCTGAGTGGGCCTAATGATGGTCCTCCCTGTGCAGCCTTTCCATTTAGCTTAGCACGGTGGTTTAAGAGCTCAGTTTACTAGATAATTGAGTTTTCTGTTCTTAATTATTTCAGGCCTGCAAGTTGCTCTCTTGATAGTTAAGAGAGCAGGAGCAGAACCCTAAAATTTAGTAACCTCCCCAGGCAGTGGTTTTATAGTGAGATCATTAATTTTTTTTTTTTTCCTCTCCCAGGGGTTAACTTTAACAACATCCTGAAGAGTGTTCTTCCCAGTCTTTGGAATGGCTGTAGGATGTGTGCATGTGACTGTAATAAATCTGTGTGGGGAGTGGGTGCCCAAAGTTAACTCCATTGATGACAGTGTTGATACATTTGTACACTTGTTAGGAGGAAACTTTTACCCTGTAAAACCTATTTTTCTCTGTAATGTTTTCTTTGAAAAGATGTGTTTTTATAGAGTGTTAGATTTGCATGAGAATCATCTGGCCAACATTGTAAGGCCAGGGGAGGAATCCAGAGTCAGATGGCCTTGTGAAACACAAGATGGAATAGAAAATAAAGGATAATTAAGCAGTAATAAATATCCCGTGTAGTACCCATACTGTTCCAACTTAAATCACCTATTGAATGAGGTTGGTTTATAATTTATATCTCTTTAATTAGGTTTTAAAAAGATCAGCATTAAATCTGGGTTCTGGGTTCTAAGCAGTTGTATTTCCTTTCCCTCCCCCCAAATGCTGAGCATTAAAAAGCACTGACAGATGTACAAACCCCTAACCACATAATTTAAAAGGTTTTTAATAAAAAGTATTGAAAAAGCTGGGGGGAAATCCTCTATATTTAAATGTTGAGTCAGTGCTTTTATCTATTTAAAGCATGATGCTGGATGTAAAACAATTGGAGGAGGAAAATTGACCCAAAACAGCATCTTTCTTGTGGGCAGTATTAACAAATTGGTGAGTTAAGAGGGTGGGAGGAACTCTGACATTTCCAGACTGCAGAAGGCGAAGGTGCCACTGCGTGGGGTAGCAGAGCCCCCTCAAGCGGGAGGAGGCTGCAGGAATGTAATGTTCAGCACGGAGAGGTTCTTATTTTGGCAGTGCCTGAGGTAAATTTGGGGGGAATGTTAATCTGATTTAAGATGCCATTGGATCTGGGTGGGAAGACTTCTGTGACCCAGTGTACACAGCTTGTCTGCCTGTGTCTGATGACAGGGTTGAAGCTATCCTGGGATGCTTAAAATCAAAGGAAAATCCTTCAGCCTTGTGAAGGAGTCCACAACTCCCCATAGATGATCTTGAGGGTTTTTATTTTTGACATTTAATCCACTGAAATTATTTTCACTTCTGTACTAACTACCTATCTGCGGGAATAATTGTACATCAAAGTCAAATGTAATGGTTTAAATTCACTGCTACCCGGCCATCAGTAAAAATTCCCTGTCAGGATGAGGAAGAGGCAGGGTGCTACTGAAATTACTGCAGCTTTAGAGTGTATTTCTGTCAGCTGGGAGTGTATGCGAAATTGCTGGAGCATTTACACTGCTGTTCCCCAAGATGGCATAAATGGCACAGCTCTGATGGTGCCTGGTGTTCCTGCACCCATGGAAGGGGCTGCATCCAGTGTCTTCTCATCCATGGGAGTTGGGTGTCAGAGGGTCAGGCTGCTGTGCTTGGCATCTCATCATCTCACTAATCTTGCAAAGACTGGTATGTGAGCTTCCACATGCAATTTAATAAAATGGTTGCAGTAATTTGAGGGGTGCTTTCCTTCTGAAAATGAGTTTGTAGTGATTTATAGCAAAAGGAGAAGGTTGTTTGCAAGGACTGAGATTGGCATTACAAGGTGTAATGACTTGAAACTTTAAGAAAAAAGGGGTTGTGTAGGTTGGGAGATAAAAACAGTCTTAACAGTAAGGGCCATTAGGCAGCGGAATGGGCTTTGCTATCTCACAAGCCGGAGTATCGCTGGAGGTGTTTGTGTTAGATAAAATGCTGAGAGGGGGTGGATTGGGAGGCAGAGGTATGATTTGATGACTCACAGGACCTTTTCCATGCATTTTTTTGGAGCCAGAAACGTGTGGCACCCTAATTCATTTATTGCTCGTGTCTGGTCCGTGGGCTTGCTGAGTGTTCCCAGGTATTTGTGTCTCTGCATCCTTCACGCTTCTGGAGTGCGCGTGGTTTGCACAGCCCCCGGCCTTTGGGGCTTTTGGGGGTGCTGCAGCTTGAGTGCAGAAGAGGCTCCTTCAAGCAATGGCACGAATAACCCCCAAATACAGTTGCAGGTCAAAAGGCTTTATCTCTATTTCATCCGTGTCAGCTGGGGCTGGGGTCAGCGGCGTGGGTTAGTGGCTCCTGGGGGACTGGCATCAAAACCTCCCATCCTTACTTCTCGTGGGGGGCTTGGAGATGGGAGTGTTTGAGCCAGCTTGCCATCTGGGAAAGCCATACACAGAGAAGAGCTGGCAGATGGGAGTCAGGCCCCCATTCCTCATCCCTCTGTAGCAACACTGTGCCAAGACGGACCTTGTCCCTGGTACCTTCCAAGAGCCTGCCCTGCCTGTGTTGTACTGTTGCGTTTACTGCAACGTTTCTTACCGTGGTCATTGGTGTTAGTTGGCTGTCTCTGTAAAACATTTTAAGCTGAGTTAATTCCCAGGCTTTTTCCTCCTCCTCCGTGATTGCTCTGATACAGCATGTGTCTGTCTTTTTACTGCACAAAAATAAAAATCCATTTAAGGGGAGAAGTTGGCTTAATTGCTAAAAAGAAGGATGGGATGTGAATAGATGACCTTGCTTCTTCCTATCCTTGGCTTTAACTTGCAGAGACCTCTTAATTGCGAGCTCTCAGGTTTTCTATATTGGTATTTCCATTAATCATGGAATGATTTTTATTTTATAATTTGAAATGTGTCCTAATATAATAAATGTAGGAGGAAATAAGCTTTGTATTAAAAAGAAATTTATGGGCGTATCGTAGTGTTAAAGAGACCATGCTAAGCCTTTTTGCAGTGTAAATTGAGTTGGGTTTGACTTTAAAAAACCTCTTTAACTTGCTGTTATATAACTGCTTCTCTCATTAACGCAGTGTCTTGCTGTTATGTGGTTTTAAGGTCCCTTTTACTTTTTCAATGCATGCAATACCTGCCGCTGTGCTCCTCTGGAGTGGGTGAGTTCATGAACCACTGAGGCTTGAGCTTTAGACGGTGGTGGTTCTGTGTCAGGGGGCTTGAGGAAGGGACTTGTGTTGGGCATCCTGCTTTGCAGAAGGGGAAACTAAGGCAGCAGGGAGTGATGGAGCTAGGATGGGAGTTTGGACCCCCCCCTCCCCCTTTGCATGAGGTTTTATTGCAGCCACAGCAGGCCCTGCACTGGTTAAATCTCCTTTCCCCACATGCAATGCGTGTTGTAGATGAAGTGTTTCATGTTCCTTTTCCCATGCTGTGCCAGGGGAAGGGATAGGGCTGGAGGGAGGAGGATTTATGCTGTCGCTGCTCCTGAGCCCTGACAGCTGGTTTTCCCTTGGCACTGTGCATGAGTGTTCTTCAGGAGGCACACGATTGAACTGACATTAATATTAATTCTGTTCTTCTAGACTACACTTGCAAAAGTGACTTTTGACACTTTCTAGTAATTAGGGAGGGAGTGGATGTGGTAAAAGACTCTTGTGAAGGAAAGGAGACAGGAACCTGAAAGGATGCATAATCCTTCCACAGCAAAGATGTAAATTACCAAAGTAGCTTTTATTGAGGAAAAAACCTTCTATAACAAGCAGGAAGGCAGAGTGAGGGCTGAGAGGTGTGAGGAGCCTTCACTCTGTCAGGGCTGTTGGTCACTGGCCTGGGGACTGCTTCCTAATCCTGGTTCTTGGCAGCGTTGAACCTAGCAGGGAGCTGCTTTTGGTTTGGGCATGATGCAGTTTGGGTGGCAGACACTGAAATGTGAGGTTCTGGCTGTTCTTTGACCCTGAATAGCAGTTTTTAATGGAGCTGTTGTTTGCTGTTTGAGTTTCTAAGAGCAGCATCAGATTAGATGTGTTTTGCATGAGGAGAGCTATTTGCTTTGATATGAGCTTGTTGCTCTGGTTGCGTGTTTGGGGCCTCAGTTTGCTCTTAAAAGTTGATTGAAGATGAGACATTTTTTTGCTGCTACTTCCAGCTCTTCTGTTTCATTTTCTGTTGTCTGAGCCTAGAAAGATTTCTATTTTTTTCCCTAAATTTTATTTATTTTTAGCTAACAACGCTTTTCTTAAAGTTGTCACTTTCTGCATGAATAAATGCTTTGGGAGTGTCAAAAAAAGTAGTTTAGCATCACAGAGCAGTGCTGGAGATGCCAGAGTAAGCGGTGTCCCTCTGGCCTTTGTCCCCTGGCTTTTGTCCCATCCTGGTGAATGAATCAAGGTGCTGCTGAAGAGGCTCTTGCCTTGTGCAGTGCTCAGAGCATCCCTCAGGATCTGTCCCTCTGCAGCGGGATGTCCACTAGTGAAGCGATGGGCCTTGAGCTTTGCCTGTTGCAATGGAGGAAGGATGGGGTGGGGACACTGGTGGTACAATTTAAAAGTTAGCACTAAAAAGCCAAGTAAATCATTATAGTTGTGTCCTTCTGCTATTACTGTTGCTGGGGATACAAAAGGGTAGAAATTGCAGGCAAATAGCACTGTTACATTTCAAATTACTTTTAAGCCTTTATGCAAATTACAAGAATATCGTCCTTGATGTACTACATACATTGCTCTATTCACTGTAAATCCAGAGCCTCAAATCCTGTCTCCGTTTTCCACCTCCCACTCCATCTTTTCTGCCCGCCTGTGCCTCCTCACTGGTGTGCTGTGGGCACACAGGAGACAGCAGGGCGAGGCTCGGGATCGCTCTGCTCGGCACCGGCTCAGCAGTGCATGGAGTGTGTGGGAGCTGAAGCAAGCACGGTGCTGGCAGGCAAGCACAGCTCTCGGGGGCCACTGCTCAGCGATCTGGGCTCTGCCTTATCTGTCCTCTCCTTCGGCCAAGCTGCTTGCTCAGGACAAATTCCAGAAATGTCATCAATTTGCCCAAACAGTAATTACAGCCATACTGATGCTTGGAGTTGGTTTCCTCCCCACTCTAAGCAATTCCACCTCCTAATGTGAATTTTCTACTCTTCTTGTGCCTCTCCAGGGACTGATCTGCAGGTATGTATCCCAAAGGGCTCCACGTGCTGCTCGAGGAAGATGGAGGAGAAGTACCAGGCAACCGCCCGCCTGAACATGGAGCAGCTGCTGCAGTCTGCCAGTGTGGAGCTGAAATTCCTCGTCATCCAGAATGCTGCTGTCTTCCAAGGTGAGTGCTGGGGGTGCTCCAGTCACGTGCAGGAGGAGGCAGCATTTCTGCTCCTCTTCCTCAGCACTGGGCAATTGGAAGTGCAGGTGGCTGGAAGCTTTCTGTTCACTTGTTTGTGGATATTATATATGCTTGTTTATGATTAGTAACACACCTGGTTTGCTGCATGGTTGCTCTACAGGGTTTGTCCTAAATATTCCTGCAGCTGTAAGAATGAATGGAGATTTGAAGACTAAACTTCTTGAGGTGCAAATTAAGAAAAACCCCCAAAATAAACCACTTCTCCAAGAACTAAAATCTCTGTGCAAGTATTGACTTGTCTGACTCTGTCAGTCCCGAAATACAGGTTGCAGGGATATGATCTGGTTGTTACCTCAGTGTAATGTTTGGTAAGATCTGCCTCAACTGTGTGTATTGTTATTGTTATCCACTGCACAACACAGTTGGTTATTCTGTGGGAAAGGTGGCAGAGGCTGCAGGTTCCCAGATGTGGTCCCTAGTGCCCCATGGGGTGTTTGAGTGCTTGGTGACCCGATGCCCTGCTGTCTGGGGCAGCTCTCTTTCTAATGATAACATGATGGGTTTGTTTGTTTGCTTGTTTTTTATTTGCAAAATGAATCTTGGAATATTTTTTAGTGTGGATACACACTAGCTTGTGCCACTTAAATCTGCAATCATTTTTTTAGGGCCTTTACACAAGCAAAACTTACTCCATCCACGGTTAATGCGCGGTGAAATGACTACTTATTTGTTGAGTGCTGTCCTATTGAGGTCCCATCATTCTGTATTAATGGTGTTTTTGCCTGTATTTAAAAAAGAAGTCATGGGCAATCAAGCGTTTTTTCCTTCCTGATGATATTTTTGCAGAATAATTGATTTATTTTTGTTTATGCCTCACTAATAGCAAGACTCAAGGCCTGCTGAAGCCTGTGAGATCAGGGCAGAGCTCTGTTCTGGGCCACAACTGACTGATGAAGTCTAATATGTTGTTTTTCTCTATGTAAGATCAAATGAATTGCTGAGGAGATAACAGCACATTCCTCTCCCCCCCCCAGTAATTCTTAATGCTGTTACCATTAAGTTCCGATTCTAATAACCAGAATGGAGTAAAACGAATGAGAGATTGGTTTCCTAGGCATTGGAAATGTAGACCAGCTTCAGAAATGGTGAATAACCTGGGTGGAATACAAAGTGTCTGCCTCCCTCCTTCCCATTTGACAGAAATTGCAACATTAGTTTTTATTGTGTGTGGGAATGACACCCTGTGGTACTGCAGGTTGTGCACAGCAGTCGGGTGCTCTGGCTCTGAACTTTCTGCCTCTTCTGGAGAGAGCTGAGTCCCTTGCTTTGATTTTATTGTTTTTTCCCCTCTTTTTTAAAAACTGTTATTTCCATCCTGGCCCAGAGACCTGTGCAGGGATTTTGAGGCTGAAGTTATTCCGAGAAGCCCTGGTATGTGGAATTTCCATTCTTGGTGGTGGGGAAGAAAAGCATTTAATTGAATGGTTTCTGACCACTTCTGCTTATAAAAAAGCTCGTGACTAAAAATCGTTTGCAATCCCATTGCGGAGGAGGAATTCCTAGCTGGAACCATTGAGGAGCTCAGTTTAATTATCTTGTATAAACTGTTTTGGACTTGGAAGGACGATTCATTAGACTTTGAACACCATTTACTTTTGTTATCTTTAAAATTAGTCTGAAAGTCTCTAGAAGAACGCTTTTTAAAATAGGTTGATCTTTTGACTGCTGCTTGCTTAAGAGTATTTTGATGGCTGCAGTGCCAGAGGCTCTTCCAGCTAAAGAAATTGTGCAGGATGCCCCCAGCAGGGCTGTGCAGGGCACTCAGCTATTGGGGGGATGCTGGAGTGGTCAGGGAAGAGGAGCCCCTGACCACCATTGGAGCCCCAGTGGCCCCTGAACATCTCCTGCAGGTCCTGGGGACAGATTCCCTGTGGCTTTGGGAACTGGGACTGCAGGAATGGGACAGCTGAAAGCAGTGCCAGCTGTGAGATGTGCTCTGGCAGGGAAGAGAGCTCCCGATGTGTCTTGCTTTGGGTCAGACCCCCAGTCTGGGGACCCAGTGCAGAGGATGGATAATTGCACCTCTCTCCAGAGAGGGGAAATATGTTGGTATGGAAACACAGCCCAACCACTCATATTAAAAACACAAATGTGAAATCCTTCAGAGTTAATTTTAATATTTTTACCCTGGCGTCTGAAGGGACTGCTAGTCTGACAAGCAGAATCTCACCCAGATGTTATTATTTTGCACCAAATTTAATTTCTTTCTGCTGAAGCTAGAGCAGCATCTCTGCTGATAAAGATCAAGGGAAATTGTCTGGCATTTACAGGAAATCTCATCCAGGCCTATCTGTTACAATGTTCACTTAGCAAAGTTTATTAGATTATTAGTTTTAGACCCTTGGGCTTTTTCTTTATTGCAGTTAAGAAGGAAAAATCCCAACAAAAAAAATCCTCCCTTCACTAAATTTAAATGGTACAATTAGCTCCTGGTCTTATCTTGCAGGCATTTTTTAAAATTATGAGGATGATTTAAGTAGTGATTTAATCTTTTGGAAACTTGCTGCGTTTGACAGTGTGAAAATGGATTGTGGCTGCCTCGACTGCAGTTAAATCTTACTCCAGGATTTTTTTGAGGCAGTTTTTTCGCTTTCCCTTGGTGTATCCATGTTGGTACCTGCCCGTGTGGGCACCTCCTGGTTGGGGTTCTCAGCTCTGAAGCTGGGATGAACCCCATCACCTCAGAACTGCTCATGTGTCTTTTTTCATGTGACATTCAGTATTGCTAAATGTTCTCATCAGAACTAACTTGTAGTTAGTGCAACTCACCTGCTGGAGAGAACGGTGAAAACCTTGCCTATGGTTTGCTTTCTCCCCTCTTCTTCTTCTGATAGATCTTTGCCTTTTTCAGTGGGGGAATTTCTGGCCCTCCACCATCTAGTCTTTTCCTATTGAAACAATGACAACAAAAAAATCCCTCAATGAATTCTACTGATTTCCTAAATATTAAATCTGAATAGCTCAACTTTGTGAAAGGTAAACTTGAGCAGGAAAATTCCAGTGTGGTTCTTCATCTGTCCTTCCCCTCACTAAAGAACTCTGTTCCCTGGGGTTGGCTTGTGAGCATCTTTATCAGTCTGATTCCTCCTGCTTCCCAAGACTGGGAATTTGCTTTTGAATGGTCACTTAATTTCTTGCCTTACATATTTGCCACATTGCTCTATGGATAACAGAAAATTAAAGCTTTAGCAGCTGCTCACTTGCAGCTTTTGTGGTATGTTCCTCACACTTCTTTGTTCAGGGGAAAAGGCACTTTAAAAAGTGGAAAGATGGCAACACAATTAAGCACAGAAGGACCTCTGAGAGAAGAGGAGCATCTGCACCCATTCTTTGTGTCAGACTTTCTGGTAATCTTCCCCCCTCCATCAAGTGAGAAGAGCAGGAACAGGAGAGCTGACTGCGAGGGGCTGCTTCTGCACACTGAGCTCCTGGGGAGAGCTGCTTTCAGTATTTTAAGTGATTGCTCAAATAAGTGATCAGCAGGATCTCGTGCTGCCTTTCTGCAGCCTCTTCAGTTGATGCCAGTCCCATCCTGGAGGGACTTTTCCACATGGTGCAAGCATGGGGCTGTTGGAGCGTGTCAGTGGCTGCTCTGTCATCTCCTGGCAGTGGCATAAATCGTGAGATACACAATGTGGCTGTTTCTGGCCCTGAATTGAGCTGCCTCAGTGCTTGTGTGGGTGCAGAACTTGCTTCCACCCACTTCCCAAATAGCTCCTGTGGGGCTGTATTGCTGCTGGAGCTTTGGGAATGTGGTGGATGGTGGTAAGGTAGGAGTGCAGTAACCCAAACTGGAAAACTGACTGGGGTGCTGCAGTTGAGGCCCCCTTGGTGAGGGCCTGTGGGTGTAAATGAAGACCTGGTCTGTTCCCTCTCAAAGGCAATGGCATCTTCCCTTCTGCAGGTGGCAGCTGGAAAATAACCAAAGCTGTATTGGGGGAAACTTGCAGGGGCTACAGAGATTTGAGGGGCTTTTGGGATGTGTGTTTCACGGTGGTTTCTAGGAAGACTGTAATAAATCAACACCAGCAAACCTGCCTGTAGGTGTTTATTTTCTTATTCATGGGAGAATCCTGTTTCTTGTCTCCTCTGGATGAGGCCCTCGGTGGTTCTGGCAGAGAGGATGCTGTGTGTGGAGGATGTCAATTCATCTCCCCTTGTGTGCTGTGGTAGGATAAAGGCAGCGCTGTAACTCTTAGTCCTACCAGGCAGCTCTGAAGGCTGTAAATCCTCCATTAGGCATAAATGCAGCCATTTTGGTTATTTATAGTTATTTACACTATCCATTCATATCTGTCAGGAATGAAGGCAGTTTTGACATTGCAAGCCTCTATCAGGTTATCTTTAATCAGTTTAGAGGCACCTAAGCCACAAATATATCAAATAGCCTATCCTAATATTGGAGTCCTCTAAAGTATGACTGAATTATTTATTTTGTTATGATGAAAATGTCTGGGCTTTATTGGGTTTTCTTTGAAGAACTTGATTCTGCTTGAAGTCTGGAAGATAAAAGATTAGCAATTGTCTCTCCAAGTTTCTTATTCCAAATCCTTCAAGGCTTTTCATTTTTCACGAGCTGCTGTTAGTACTTTAGAGTCAAGGTGAGGGAGCTGAGATTTCTTTTATTCTATTAAAGAGGTTTAAGTATATAAAGAATTTTATCTTTACTAATTATGCCTTGTACAGGTAAATCCAAGATAGGCGTAGCAATTAGATGAGAAGAGGTGGGCTGTGTGGTGGGAGCTTTTGCATGTTAATCACCAAGAAAGGTCCACTGATACCAGCACTGCCCAGCAGAGCTTGTCTCTTATCATTTGCAATAGTTTAATACTCCAGTGTCTTTAAGCCAATTAAGTTTTGATAATTCAGAAGGTCTTTCAGGTGTTGGCAGTAAGAAGAGCCTTGGGTGGACTTTAGCACTGCGTTGTTCTACAGATTGTTGCCCTTACTATGGGGAGGGAGGGAGGAGGTGATATGGGGCAAGTGGGAGAAGTCTCTAGCTTGGGAAATTAATAACTGTTTCTGAATGTGGAGGTGAGAGGTGCTGGGACTTGGGAGGTCCTGCGAGTTGAACCAGCCCTGCAGAGGGGAGATGTGACCAACCGGTCACAGCTGTGATGTGTGGAAGGGCTTGGCTGTCTAACCAGTGTGCAGAGTTGCACAGCTTTTCTAAACAGGAGGAAAGTGATTACAATTAACTGAACAAATGTATAACATAATTCTTAGCAGGACTTGAAAGTGTCCTGAGTGGGGTGGTCAGTTTAATAGCTGCAGGTGAGAAGTGCATGTGAAAATGTCAGCTCCTGCTCATGGGCTTGTAAAATATTAAACTGACATTTTAGAGCAGACTCAAAAAATGAATACATTTTTTGCAAGAGAATATTAAAACTCTTATTAGAATTTACAAGTAAATAAGCTCAAGAAACAGATCTCTGTATCATCTTATCGTTCCTCTTCCTAATTAGTCCTCTGCTAACTGGGGTCTTGCTGCATCCTTCTGTGATGCACCTATCTCCACTGCGGCCTTCTCTCCAAAAGCTTTTTAATTTGTTGTTGCTTTAATAATTTTTTTTAATAACTTGTATTTAAAATAGGAATTGTCTCACTGGGTCAATTCAGGCTGGTGTTCTGCCTTTGGTGGGGCTTCCTGCCAGATGCTTTGGATGCACAAAGTTTGTAGTGGAAAACTATGGTGATACATTTACCAGGTTGAAAACGATGTTCTAAACCAATCATTACGGGTAGGTGGAAATAATGTCTGCATAATGAGAGATCTCTGGTTGTCAGAATTGGTCTAGGGAGGTAATGTTTCCTTTCAAATAACCAGAACTTACTGTTCATAAATCACAGTTAATCTGTTTATTACACCAGCATACGAAGCTGGAAGTCTGGAGTGTGCCATAATGCTTAGCTTTAGGAGCAGAGCTGTAATAGTAGCAGCAATTTCAAATGATTTGAAATTGGGGGATCAGCAAAATGCAGGAGTTTGTGGAGGCTCTGGGCATTAAAAATGACTGCTGAGGATTGATGAGTTTTTTTAACAAATTGTAAAATCCATCATGCAGGAGTTAGGGCATGAAACTGCCCTCCCGAGCCACATAAACCATGGCTTTGGAAGTATTGCATGACAGTGCATGCTACCGGGAAGGGATATTTTGAAAGATGTTTGGTTTTGCTCTTGTTTCTTCCTCTCATTGCCTGAAGTTTCACTGCCAGCACAGCACTGGCATGTGGCTCACTGGGCTCTGGGGGTGCTGGATGGGGCTTCCCCCAGAGGGGCCTCTCAGTGCCCCTTTGGATGCTGAGCCTGAGGTGTGGGGCTCCCCTCCTGCCTGGGCTACCTCTCTCCTGCCTCAGTCAGCACCAGAGTGGTCCCATTTCCCATGATTTCCCAAAATCCTGGTGCATCTTGGACAGCCTTGCTCATAGTTGGTGGAGAACTTGGCATGTGTCTCTGGGGCGTCTCCTTGCAGGAGGGACCTTGTTGTCTTTCTTCTGCTGCTGTTTCCCTGCATCCCCCCTTGAGCTCTGCAGTACATCCCCACACCGATGGCCTCTCATGCTCCCACCTACATTTCCATGCATCTGTTGACTGCTGCAGAAAGATTCTGTGTTATGCCCTTTGCAGAGATTCAGCAGCAACCCTCTGGCATGTCGGT
Organism: Oriolus oriolus; assembly: GCA_013400235.1. Taxonomy (NCBI): domain Eukaryota; kingdom Metazoa; phylum Chordata; class Aves; order Passeriformes; family Corvidae; genus Oriolus; species Oriolus oriolus. Next base: position 1,133,871 of record VXBT01009197.1, read on the forward strand.
GGAGGAGTAAAATGTGTAGGAGATATCTCTGGCCCCCTAGTCCCTGCTTTTGGGGCCTTCATGGCTTGAGGGGTGCAGCAGTGGGGAGCTGCGACCCTTCCCTGTGTCATGCCTCTGTTTTTCCCCTGCAGTTGAACACTGCTGATGTCCTTCCCCTCCTTGGTGAAATGAGGCTTGGAGGTTAATGAGGGGCTTTTTGTAACTGCCTACGTGCTGCTTCAGCAATTTTTAAGCCCTGCACTTGGTGTCTGGGCTTAGGGGTCCCCAGTTCAAAGTGTGTGGAGGAATTCCTGGATGCTTGTGCCTTCTGCTGCTAGGGTGCTGTCCCCTGCCAGCTCTGATGCTGCTTTTCTGCTGTGGAAGGGGATGGTGCTTTCCTGCTTCTGAGGGCAGAGGGAGGAATTGACTGTGTGTACCCTGGGCCTGCTCCCTGGAATTAACACTGCAGCTCCATAGGGAATGTAGACCTTTTGGGTGGGGAGGTGTCTGGGCTGGGGGTCTGCAGGAGGTTCACAGCCTTGCTGGGGTGCCTGTGGCATTTTCTGCAGCTTCTCCACATCTGCATGGTGGTGCTGCCTCTGCCCCCTCTGTTCTGAACCACGCTGGCAGAGCACAACCCTCTGCCTGCATTCCCTGTCGGAGCGTGAGTTGTGAGACAAGCAGGGAGCGAGGGCTCCCTGTTCCTTCACGTCTCCTGCTTCCACAAGTGGGCTGTTTTCTGTAAATACCTTTTGAGCTCCAAGTTATCATCTTTTGATAGTTCAAGTACTAATGTTCTTTAAATGCCTCCCAACGCTATAAAGCAGTCAAATGACATCTCTTTAGCTTGCAGTAAGGTGATATAAATGTCATGTTACCCTTGAATGTGGTATTTATAGAACTACTTGGTGCTGTTGAATATTTGTGTTTTATCCTTTGCCGTTCCAGTATAGAAATGGGCACAGCAGCATCTTCCATCACTTGTCCTGAAAGGATATATAGAGGCATTCTCATCCTGCAAAGTGCTTAAAATGCAAACAAGAGCTAGTTTGCATTTGCTTGGGAGGAAAGGGGGGAAGGAAGCCAGCACCCAGCAATAAAGACAGGGGCTGTCTCTGTAACGAAAACATTTTGCTAGATTGTCATCTGTTTCACTTTTAAAGCAGCAATAAGATACAGCGATAAGATGGCCAATGGTGCATTTCATCTGAGGGAAATGAACTCTTGCTGAGCCAATTAAACTGTCAATACACTGTGGTTTCACGTTCCCCTGAGCAGACTGGGTCACCTCAGGTGTGTTACTCACTCTGACTTCACCACTGATGTGAAATCAATTTTAGCAATTTATAATCTTTCATTCTACTGTGAAAGTATATTAATCTGTGAAAAACACCACTCAGACAGTGAGGACAGATGACAGTTTTCCTCATGAGTGTGTATGGCTGGCAGTGCCTCTTGGATTATCTGGTGCATGGAAGCCTGTGTAACTTTTGGACACTCTGGAGGCGCTGACAATCCAGTTTTCAAGCATGGGGCTTTATCCTTAAAATGTTCAAAAAACCATAGAGCGCCTTGGTCAAACTTTTCACTACTCAACTGAAATTGAGTAGTGTGAAATTAGCTTTATTCCCTCAGCCTAGAAGAGGCAGAGCTCTCCACATCACTTTTGGTATCAAAGAAGTGCTTGTGGCAGACTTGTAGTATTACTGCTCACTAGAAAGTAAAGCAGATATATCTGGCATGGATGGTGGAGAGTTGATGAGGGATATTGGATCTTCTGTGTTTGTTTCTGTAGCAGCAGTATCTGAATGTTTGAGGTTAGGTTTTTATCCTGCAGCTGTCAAGGGGATGCAGGCTGGACTGTGTCTGGTTAGGACTACCTGGAAAAACCCCTCCCATCCAGGCACACTGAAATGCTGTACCTGGTGCTGTGTCTACTTGCAGCCCTCAGAGTGCAGGTGTCATAGGAATCATGGAATCATTTAGGTTGGAGAAGACATTTAAGTTCATTGAATCCAGCCATTAATCCAGCACTGCCAAGCCTACCACTAGACCATGTCCCCAAGTGCCACATCCACGTGGTTTTTGAACACTTCCAGGGAGAGTGTTAGATTGAATCTGTGATTGCTGTGGTGTGCACTGTGGCTGGGCTTATTTAGGTGTTTTTGATGGGTGCTGGATTGAGCCCACTTGTCCTGTGTCACACTGGTTGGTCAGAGATGGACATCCAGGTTTGCATGTGGCAGGACATGAGTGAAAATTCTGATGTGTGAAAGTAAAGCCATTTCCATGAAGTGTTTCATCTAGGAATTAACCTATCTTCTATGACAGATTAAATGTAGGAAGCACTGCATGTATAATCTGCTACTATTAAAAAAACCCCCAAAACTTAATTGGAAAAAATAATCTGAATGTGTGCTTGGGAGAAGAAAATCACAAACCTGTTGGTTAGCAAGTGAAGATTAAAAAAACAACCCTCTGAGCCAAGGCAAAACAAAGAGCAGTGTAGACCAATTGCAAATGAATTCTTTTGCTGATTATCTCTTCCCAAATTTGTCATCTTCAAGTCAAAAAATCTATGACTGGGTGTCATAAAGAAGCAATTTTAAAAGCAGTGGAGAACAGTAAGGCTGCCTCTAGGATTACAGCTCACAGCTTTGGAATTCACTCCTTTTGAAGGAAATTGGTGAGTAACGGATTGCAGTAATGCAGTGTATTTGTATTGGTCAAATTCCTATTATGATCACAGTGAAAAATTATGTTCCTTTTTCTAGGGAAAGGAAATTAAACAGGCCTAGTAATCCATGTAAGAAGATTGGTCTTACACTAAAAGGAGGAAAGAATGTGAAGGCTAATCAGATCAATGCATACTCTCAAACCTATCTCATTAAAAAAATAAAATCAAATTGCTACTGAATTTCCAAGGAATTATATTGAAATGACACACATGCTTTTACTGCCTTTTAATTATGGAATTATTTCAATCCGTTTGCGTCTGCTATGTAAGTGGGCTATCAACTGTTCTTAAATATTGGCTCATAAATTCAGAATAGTTCTTTAAAAGGAAGAAAATAGTATCCCTGATCCTTCATCTGAGAATGCCAGCCCAGACCATGACAGGGTGAGAGCTACCATTTGTACTGGAGAAATCTGCACTGGTTGATTTAGGTGCACAACCTCCTTTGGACGAGGCTTTTAAGGTTGTTATTTATGCTGTCATTTGTCAGGGGAGCGCTTGGTCTCCAATGTCCGGCTGCACAGCCGTGATCCACCTTGTTATGAGACCTGTGGGAATGGTTATGTACTTAGTGAGGGCTGGATGGAGGCTTCTGAGGTGGCCTGAGAAGGATTTTCACGTGTGATGTAAGGCACTGCCCCCCTCAGTGGGGCTGGGGTGCACAGCTGGTGGGTCGTTGTGCAGCTAAGCCTCCTCTTGCGTAGATAAGACGTTAAAAAAAAAAGGTAAATGAAAGTGTTGTCTACGGAGGAAAAATCACAAGAAGAATGCTGAGTCTCTTGCACAGCATTTCTGCTTCCAGCAAACACTTCAGTCAGACGGAGTTGGTCTCTGCTGTTAATGTGTCAGTAAGACACATTGAAAACTTGGACTATTTTTTTGGATAAGAAAATACAAGAGCTCAGCAGTGGATGGTGGTCTTCTGCTCAACCTCTTGTGGAGGGCAGGGTGATGGCTGGTGGCCTTCCCTGTCTTTGCAGAAGAGCTGTGTGTGCTGGTTGGAGGGAGGATGGTGTTTGACCATCAGAGTGGGGCCTGCCAAAGCACTGCCGTGGACACCCAGGAGCAGCACTTGTGAGACTGACCCGTGGCGGTCCCAGCTTAAGCAGAGAGCTGGTTTTAGGGGAGATGAGGGGAGAGAGATGGTTACCCTTGCCTGTGCTCCTGCAGGAGGATGGCATGGCTGCTTGGTGAGCTGTGTGCTGGACTTCACCCTCAGTAGAAAAGAGGGACAGCAGGAGGAGGGTGCCCTGGGCTGGTGGTGTGCTGCTGAGGGGTGGCCTGAACACTGGGAGGCTCTGCAGGTGCCTACAGGAACAGCCCAGCACCTCCTGGCTTGCTGTAGGTTCACATCTGCCCAGCTGTGCTGGGTTCCCATGGCAGCTCTCCTGGGGGTGGGATCCGGGATGGGGCTGAGGTGCTCCTGTCGCCTGTCAGCTGGCAAAGAGGGGAGACCACGCAGGGCAGGGACCAGGAGGTCGCACTTACTGCAACTTGTGTGAGGCTGCAGCACTGGAGTAAATGAAGAGAGTGCCTGCATTTAGAGGGGTAGCCTTGAAAAGGGTCTGCCTTGAAGAGCACTGCGCTGGTGGAGCCTTCATTGTCCTTGGGAATGAGCTTTGTGATTTCTGAAGAGACTAGAGGTATGTTTCCATACTGAGCAGCTCTTCTGTGTTTGCTGAGAGATGGCACTTGCATGTTGGAATTTGCAGCAGCTTTAAAGCTGGAGGTGATAAGCTATTTTTTCCCCCTCTCTTGCTTTGTTCATATGTTGTTTGTTTAGATAATGGCCTGGAAATTATATTAGTAACCTTGTACATAGCATTTTGCTACCAGTGGGGAGTAAACAGTGCATTTGACATTTGAAGAAATGGTTTCTTTTCTAAGGGATATGATTCAGAATCTGATTCTTGAACTAATGGACAGTATACTTTTGACTCGGTTGCATAGATTTTTACCTTGAAGATGCTCTATAAAATGCACTGCGTTACTAGTGTTAAAAGCAAATGCTTCACATCAAATAAGATGGCAGTGTTTGAACTGGAGAGAGGCTGAAACCCATTTCTTTGTCTAGCTTGTGATGCTTCACTGTGACATAAGCATGAAAAATAATTAGACTCACTAGTAAGTAAATATTTGGTCCTGAAATGCATCTTGAACATACAAAGCTGGAAAGAGTAACCTCTTCAGGTGCATGTTGATCCTCCTGGATTTGTCTCACACCAACAGCTAGATCACAAAATTATGCCCAGAAAACTACATCAGAAAGACATTATTGAGGGTGAAAAGTTTATAAAGGTTATGAACAAACCAGGCAATCTCTGCAACCTCAATTTTGGTTTTTGTGCATTGGAATACAGCCTTTAATTATAGCATCATGTATTTTTCCACAAGCTTCTTCCCTTGTGTAAGGGCACGGAATGAATGTCCCTTAATGAGTCGTTTTCTTTCCCCTTGTTGTTTGATGTCTGTTTTTGAATACTTTTAAATGACACCTGAAGATAGAATCCTTCCAGATTTTCAATTACATGTGAGTACTTAATTTTCATGCTGCTTCATAATGCCCAGCACTGAGCAGAAGCACGTTTCTTTCACGGATAGAAAAACCAGAACTCAGAAGGACATTAATTAAGACCTTTCAAGTTTGCATTCACTGCAGTGTAACAACAGATATTCAAGTTCTAGGTCTCAGGCTTGGGTTCAGCTTCTTTGCTGGCTTTTACACCACACACTTTTTGTCCTCTGAAGCTGGCAAGGCAAAGAGCTGGAGGGGCAGTGTCCAGCTTTGAGTACTTCCACTTGGTCTTCAAGTTAATAAAAAGAAGCATTAATGCACAAGACCCTGGGCTCTCTTTTAAAAAGCAGGAGCTTTCAAGGTTGTAAATATTAAAAAAAAAATTAAACTCTTATTCTGTCTCCCACCTCTCAAGGCAAAAGTGATTTGGATCTGGGTATGTTCCTGCAGATACAGCAAAAATGCGCCAAACTCGACCACACCCCCAAATTGTGACCAAAAAGTTCATGTTTATACAGACTTGAAATAAATCCTGTCAAAAGCTGAGTTCTGTTTCAAAGTCTGGGAAGTGCTTTAGCTAATTAAAGAAAAGGTCAGCAGGATTTCTTACTATAGGCAAAAACCCCGAAAGATAAGTCTTTCTTCTCTGCCTTGTTCTTAGAAGCAGTCAAACCGTTTTGGCTGAAATTAAAATTTGCCTGAGACAGACAAAAGGCACATGAAGTTGCAGTCAGATGGCTAGAGCTTGGCAAAATTATAGGTAAGTAGGAATGGGGTCTAAAGATCAGAAGCATTAGGCAACTGTAATAAGCAGGGCTACCAGCTCTTCCTGTAATCAGTTATGGTATTTAATCTAAATGTCTCTTGCAGAAAGCTCTTACGCTGTTCTGAAGTGTGATCATTCATTCACAGATTTGGAAGGGACTCAAAGCTGTAGTTCAAGTGAGTTTGCTTGTGGAATGTGAGAGGGTTTTTTTATCCTCTGGATATATGATATTAGGAATGTGTCACTTCCTCTCAGCTGGATCTGTGTGAGCTGTACCTGCTGTGGCCATGTAGGCCTCAGGTGCCTGTGTTATTGTTTTATTCATCCTATAATCAGTCTGTGTAATAGATGAACAAAACAAACCTTGATCATAAGCAAATCTTTCATAAGTTTGAGTTTATTACTTATTTTCTGACGCATTTGTAACGAAAAGTTTTGTTCCAATCTTGTAAATGGCTCTGCCTCTTTTTTCATTTGTGTTTGTGATGCTGCAGGAGTCACTGTAAGCAAATTAAGGCATGTGTGGGTATTTTTCCATGGAAGGCATTTCAATACCATTTTTAAGCCCTTTGGGGACTAACCCAGCAAGAGAACTTAGTTTATGGGCTGAAAAATGATCAGCTGTTCAAGGACTTGACTCTAAACACTATGAACGTGCCAGAAAATGTTTAGAATTCCTTAGTGTGTTCAGAGGAGAGGAGAAATGAAGGAAGAAAAGAAAAAAAATCGCATCTTTTCTATCTCTAACAGGAGCTGAGCCTGTTTAAGGTGGCAGGAGCTGCGGAGAAGATGCTGCAGTAGCCCAAGTAGAGCCTCATGCCACCCTTTCGGGGAGAAAGCATTGCTCAATTCTGTCAGTAACACTGATGCTTGTGGTTCATGGGACAAGAAAAGGTGTAAGGACCCCCAGCAGGCTGGAGCAAAGTTTCATTTGGAACAGCTGGCCCAGGGGAGTGTTTGAGTCACTATCCCCTGAGGGATTTAAAAATCATGTAGATGTGGTGCTTGGGATCATGGTTTAGCAGTGGACTTGGCATTGCTGGGTCAGCAGTTGGACTTGATCTTAAGAGGGCTTTTCCAGCCTAAATGGTTCTGTGATTTTTAAGTAATACCAAAATGTTGAGTTGCTCTGGGTAAGAGACAATCTGCCCTGTTTATACACATTTTGGTACTACTGGACATCAGCTACAACAAATGATGAAATCAGGTGGTGACCTGAGCCCTTCGATCTTCAGGGCTGTAAAACTCTTGTGGAAATGGGATCGGTGTCTTCCACGGGCAATGCCTGTTGTGTCCCAGCCTTTCTGCAGAGGCTCTCCTGGGGAAGCAGAGATATATCTCCTTTTGTGTTTTTGTAGAGGTCTGAAAGTGCCCATAACTCACTGTGATGTATTTGCAGGCTTCAGGAAGGGTGTTTGTGCACATACTGGAGCTGAGGTCGCAGTAAAACAGCAGCAGCTGAGCTCAGGGTTGAAAGGGGACAGAAAGCAGGACTCCTCTGTTATTTCTGAAGATGACCCCCTGCCTTGCCTTGGGTGAGCACTGAGAAAGGCTTCAGGGATCCTTCTGAGAGACAAGTAGAATCAACACAGCACTTTTCTTCATCCTCTCTACAGACAGCTATAATTTTGGGTTGCCACCTCTGCATGCAGAGGTGTCAAAGAAGGAATTTAAGGCTGATTGAGCACTGAGGATCAAGCCTTACTGCTCTGCTCTCCTCTGGGCTTTGCATGCCCCTTCTTCTGAACAGCATGCAGCTTTTCAGCCTGCTCTCAAGGCAGAGGCATTTGGTTTGGTGCTCCTTATATTTAATTCTTGTTTGCTTTTCTAACCAGCCAGTGGCTGACACTGCTTGGCTCTCTGGCCCCCTCCCACTCCCCGTCAAGCACCCTGTCTTCCTCTCCCGGAGTGAGATGGTTGAGGAGGTCATGCAGTATTAATAGGGAAGCAGATCTCTGATTTTGTTTCTGCTTATGGACTCTGACATTTCTGACGTTTTCTGAAGTGTAAAATATTTCTGAGAAAACAACAACTTGGCTTTTACTGAAAAATTAATTATGTTGGCACTTTGCCCATTGTGATGGGCTTCTGTCAGAGGACAAAGCCACTGACTTTAGGGGGAAAGGGTGAGGAGTGGAAGGACAGCAGGAACATTAGGGAAAGGAAATCTGTATTAATGTAAAAAGATCTAATTAAGCGTGGATTATCAGGGAGCGATGGAAACTCTACAGAAGGCATTACCTTCTGTGCACTTACGGTATAGAGCTAACATATATCCAAGTTTATTTGCTTCATAAATTAGTTTTTTCTCTAATTACAGTTAACAGACTATGACTTTCTCTGCTCTTCAGTGATGTTCTCTGTGTCTCTACTCCCCTCAATGCAGAGATACACCTCGTACAGCAAAGCACGTACAGCTCCTCTTGCGCTGCCCTGGGGAGCATGTGGGAGTAAATTGGGGAAAACCAACCAGGTTTGGTGCATGTGTGCACTTCTGAAGAGTTAGAGATCCAGTAAAAAGCACAAGAGGAGGCAGAATACCAAAGGGCTGTGCTGTTGATCCGTTCTGACCTTTTCAGTGCTGGTTTTCCTTTTGTCCTTTCAAAGGAAGGGATCATCGGGAAGCTTCGCAGTAGGACACTAAGGAAAGGATAATTCAAGTTCTTGCTGAAATCTGGGATTAGGGGCAGCTTGTCCACATTAATTGCAGTGATGTAACATTGGCTTATAAATACACACACAAGCGTTTGTAGCCAGCCCCTATATGGGACAGTGGTGGTGTTGTGTCTGGTCTTGCTTCTCTCTGGGGTTTGCAATCCAGGTGTAAACAGATGACAGCAATTGAGTATGGACAAAAGAGGGGATGTAAAGAAACAGGTGTGTATTGATGAGCATGCAAAGAGCTGTGGTCTCAGCATCACAGCAAAAAAAAAAGGTGTGAAGGAAGAACCTGAAGGTATAGAAATAAGTAGCTTTGCCCATGTTTCTGGTAGCCCTTCAGGTGTAGTGGAGCATGGCAGAAAAACTAGTCAGACAGTATATTCAAATTTTCATTTTATTTCTTCAAGTGGTCTTCAAGAAGAAATGGAGATAAAATATGGGCTGATAACATGAACAGAAAAAAGGAATAGTTATTGTATTTGGAGCTTGCTTGGCCATTAGTATTCTATTAATTTTCCCCCTGCTTCTAATGATATGAGGAACACTGGATACACTTAAAAGGATGCATGTCATCAAAATGGTATGTGACAACAGTCCCTTCACTGCTTATGATGCTTTTGATTGTTAATGTAGATAAAATGTAAATGATCAGAATATAAAAACTCCCTTTTGTCTTTCTAATGTTTTCAGCTGCCTATTAAACAAATTACATGGGAAAGTGAGTAGTCTGTTACTTAGTACAGTGGTGTCACCCAGATACTTTGAAATGCTTAATGGTATAGAATGAAGTGTCCTTGGTTTGTTTATTTTCCTACTAGTAATGACATTCTAGGCTAAAGTCATACTTGCTCCTTCAAAATGCAGTTGCCTTGTCCTTACTACACAATTGTAGTTTCAATGCATTTTGGTACTGTCTTACAGGGTTTTATGTCAGGATTTTAATAAGAACAAGTGGTGGAGGTGTAGAGCTGGGTTGGGCTCTTGCCAAAACCCTCTGCAGGCAGCAGTTCAGACATAAAGAGCAGGACGCTGTACTGGGGACTGAGGTCTCCAAAATGGGGAGCTGGGGCACCAATAAGAGCAGCTGTGAGGCTGGCGCTTGGTCAGGGATGAGGCTAGGGCTGGTCTGGTGTCCCTGTGGGCCATCTGGAAGGGAAGATCCTATACAGGTGCTTACGCCTTTTCCTGGTCTTAAAATTAAGAGAGCTGAACACAGTTAAGAGGGAAAAAGGGTTTTACCTCGGTATTTATTGAAGGACCCTCAGGTGCACTGAAATGCACATCGAAATGCACCCCGAAATGCCCCCCGGAGAAATGGCCCCCCACGATGTGATGTGTGTGCAATTATAGGCCTTGCTAATTAGCACATCTATCAAAGATTCCCCAGTGAGGGACTCCAGTGAGACCCCTCAGCGAGGAACCTTCCCCTGGCTGGGCCTGGCTTTGTTTACAGAATGTGTTCTGGAGAGGCCCTCGGGGTCTGGGGTTTCCAGGGTGTTTGGGCTCTTGGCTTAACGGGATATTGGGTGTGAGGGAAGTTATCAGACTTAAAGAATTATAACTATGTAGGGTAAAAGCACTAAGAATACATAAAAGCTAAATAAAAGAGTGTATGAAAGGGGTGTAAAAGAAAAAGCAAAAAATCATCATGGCATCAGTACCTTCAGTGGATGTGGCAGGGGAATGGGCTGGAGCTGCACTTGGGAGCAGTTTGTTTCCAGGAGCAGTGTGGTAAACCTTGGTCATCCATCTCCTGCTGCCGGTGTGTCACCACATCAGGGCATTTTATGGGCATTTGTGGCTGCCCTGGGGCACTGCCCAGGCTGGCACCGAGGTGGCTGTGCTGCGGGTCACCAGGACCAGTGGTGAATAGCATCATAGCCAATGCTGAGGAGGCAGTTCTGAAGTTTCCTTGTACAGAAAAGTGCCAGATGCCTCAAACTTGAAAATACCAACTTAAAAGTCAGCTCCCTGTCTCCCACAAGGCTTGATTTGCCCTTCTTGATGCAGTAATGTTGCACATAGTTCCCTAAAGCATGCATGTTTTCTTTAAGGAAAGAGCAATACCATATGCTGTTGCATCGTAATCAGTCTTGTGCAGATATAACTGCGAGATGTAAGGACAGTTCTTCTGCTTTCATTTGGATCCTTCTTTCAGGAAAACTGCAGAGGTGTGCATGGGGCAGCTTTTTGTATTCCCTTTCCATTTCAGTAAGGGTTACATCCAAATGGAGCGAAGCATTTGCCATCCACCCTCTGCAGACATTAACATTTCACACTTCCAAGCCAGAGTCTTCCTTTGAGAGCTGTGCTGGCCTAGATAAACAGTAACTGCAAGGATTATCTTTCTTTTGAGGTTTAGGGTGCATGGAGCCCGTGGGATCCTGCTTTGTGTTGACACAAGTCAGTGCACAGTTGCAGATGCTCGGAGGAGAGGCTGGTCTTCAGCTGTAGGGACGTGCTGGTCGCTGCTTCGCAGGGGGGAAATCTTTGGGGTGGCCTCTGGTTATTTGCTTAGTAGCAACCAGCTCTTGGGTGCTCATCTGAAAGCTAAACAAGCATCTCTCCTTGACAAGTCACTGATGAACACATACTGCTGATTGCCATGTTGGAGAAAAGCAATTTTTCATAGTATTCTGCACTGCAAGTATTTTTTTTTTTCAGTACTTTTTTGCTTTCCTGTAAAATGAGGTGAGCAATTGTTCTGTATTGACAGCTGGCTTGTAAATCAGCCACTCACTTGCCAGATGAGAATGTGGAAATGCCTTATAAGCACTTTCATGTTTTGTGATCGTTTTAATTCCAGGATATTTAGAACCTCTTTGCATTGGTGCAAAGTAAAATAAAACATGGTCTCTGACAGGTGCCAAAACAAGCATGGGCGGAATCTCTCCTCTGAGGGTCTGAGAAAGGGATTTGCAGAGAAACTGCTACAGCCCCCAGGGAAGGAGCATTGGCTTTTGGATGTTAATTTCATTGTTTAAGGTCAGATTATGTTGGTCTAAATCATGCAACTAATTCCATCAACAAGCAAGACTATTTACATAGCAGATGGAATTTAAGTGCTGCTTCTCCTGCATCTCTCCCTGGTTTTGTATTTAGGTTGCACCTGAAAAAATAAACTGGTGTCTATGTTAAGAGTGAGTTTATTATGCCTACCTTGTTGGAGAGGTGTTGAGCTGGGTATTTCCCTTATGGCAACTTACTTTTTATTGGTGTTTTTATGGCCCTTGCTGTGGTTGCCATTCATCTTACATGACTTCAGAGCTGGTCTTCCAGTTGCTCTGTTTCTTTGATTGCAGTGAAAGGAAGCAGCTTCTTCTCCACATGTAGTAGAACTGCTCTCTTTTGGCCTCCCTCTCCTGCTTACCAAAGTCCTACCCAGAGTTAATTTTGATGTCTTTGTAAATAATTTCCGTGCATAATGCTGCAACTGTGTAGAGAATCCAGGAAAAAAATCAATTTGAAAGCTGGACAGAAAAATGCCTGCTAGCTAAAAACATCTGTTTCAGAAAAAAACCCAAATGTCACAGCTTCCATTTTTCATAAGCCCAAGATGTTGCCTTTCAGCTGTCATGAACCAAGGATGTCTCTGAATGGGTACCTGACTCATGAACAGAGCTGGGGTTTTCCACAGGATATCCAATGGAGGGTTTCTGTGGGAATGGCTGAGCTTTGTGCACGCTTCTTGTTTTCCCTTCTTGCTTTATTGCGTGGTACCCTCTGGAAGTGCTGTGGAGGGGACAACACCTCCGCAGGCAGTTGCACAGCAGTGGTGTCCCTCTGACTGCTCTTTCGTTTGGGGGACAAAGCAGGTGCCAGGACATTGGTGTGACTTAAGGGGGCTTGTGGCTTTGTACAAGACCAGCAGCGTGTCAGAGGTCTGCATGTGGCAAAAATCTGGCTGTCAGAAGAGGGATGGGACAGGACTGTGTTCATTGGTGTGGTGTTGCAGCTGGGGTCTGTTGGCATGCAGGGTTCAGCAGCTGCCCTGATGCAAGAAAATGGATAGGTTCACTCCAAAGGTCCTGAAAGGGAATCACTTTTCTTTTTACATTGCTCTGAAACTTGCCTTGTGGCTTGCACACATCTGACTCTACACAGCACGAACATTCCTCTCTCTGCTGCAACTGTTCTGTCTTCCTGACCAGACCAGGTCCTTTCTACAACCCGGTGAAGTATTAAATGAAGAATCTTATGAGTTTTTAAGTTTGTCTCAAACTCTGTGCTGTGCTAGGACTAGGGTCCATGACCAGATCTTCCCCAGTCCTCAGATAAACTTTCATTGGGAGATGAATAGAGATAACCAGTGCCCTGATAGGATCTGATCCTTTAGTAAAGCGATGATAACAGTGCAGTAGACTTTTTCCATTAGTAGAAATCTCTTCATCTTCCTTTTTTTCATGTTCCAGTTAGAACGGTCTGTTTTCTTGGTGCCTGCTTCTGTCTTTCCCTTCCTTTCCCCAAAAAGGAGAAGGGAAAAAAAATAACGCACAAAATTTTGAAGCAGTAGTTCAGATTGGTTTCTTGTATCAAGGCATTCCCATCCCTTTGGATGGGAATTTCCCTGCATTTCAAGACTACCAAAGGAAAGCAGCGCCCTTGAACAGGAGAGATGTGGCAGGAGACCTGGCTCCAGGGAATTGGTTTTCCCATGACAAACTGGTCACCTGCCCCAACCTGCGTTGCTGGAGCTGTGTGGGATCAGAGAATTGCTGCTCTGTTCTTTGGAGAGTGATGACATTTTCTTGCCTGTTTGGATTTCTGGATAGATAAGATGTTAAATGGAGCTAAACCAGCATCCTGAGAGCCAGGACTGGGATTTTTGTCTCAGTTGAGACTGTTTTCTCTGGGATTGTCTTTCTGCTGGAGCCCTGCTAAGTGTTTAATAGGGGCACGAGCTTCTGGGATTACAAGCACTTTACTGGAACCCCCATTTTGTGTAGTGATATTCCCCAAGGGAAAGCAATGCTCAAGTGTTAAGAGACTGGATTCTGTTTCACCTACCTCGTATTATTACTACAAATCATATTACTTTAATGAAACAGGGATCCATGTATTAGAGAATCCGTTGTGTTGGCAAAAAAATTAAAGATGCATAGGAATTGTGATCATGTTACAATAATTGCCTCAGTGGTAACATTAATCCTTTTTCACTTCACTTGCTCGTTGTTGATTGAACAACCCTCTTCTGTAGGCTATAAATCTCAATGGCTCTACTAATAAAGAACTAAATAGTCTAATAATGCTTCCAAATGTAGCATGGCTTCACTGTTTTAGGCGAGTGCAATCTTTTGTCCAAGCCCCAGTCCAGTCCGGGGGGTGTGACTGCGCCGTAGCTACACAGTGACTTAGAACAACGTCTTTGTTACCGAATTCCTTCTGTGGGAGACAGGTTCAGAATTTAAAAAATGGTGTAGTTACCAGTAACAGAGAACTTTTAGTCATTTGAAATGGGAGATCAAGAACCCCAGTGAAATGCACCTGGTGATGGTGCCCTTCCTTCCACATGTCCAGTGCAAACAATGAAATGCTGCAATATATTCATGGCAGGGGTTTGAAACCTGTGATTTTACATTATGTCTGAAGTTCTGTTTTGCATCACCACCAGAGCAGTTTCACCACTCATCGCTCTGTTTGCATGGATGGTGCTGCAGGCAGAGGCAGCTAGTTTGGATGGTGGAAGTTTGGGTAGGGTGGGTTTAGGGCAGGAGAGCCCTGGGCATGCAGAGAATGGAGATTTTGCCAGTCCTGTGCCCTTCTTCAAAGTATAGAAAATAGAAGCCTCTCCTGAGCAGGTATGGCATCTGCCTGAGCCCTTGCTGGAGACATGCTTTCCTTCTGGAAATGCTGGTTATTCAAATTGGTGAGAAGAAACATTTTAAGGGTTCTTTGTTTCATAACTGCAGTCAAAGATCTTATGAATGACTTTTCTTGCAGCTATAGCTGAAGTAAAGCCCCAAAGTGTTAGATGCTGCTTTCTGGCTGTCACTTGAAGGGATCGGGAGCTGTTCAGTAATTTGGAATCGCCAGGTTTGTCAGATTGCTAAGGGACAGCTTCTTGGGGAGTCAGAGAAATGAGACACTTGTACACACAGCTCCTGGCACCATTAGTTTTCAACTCCAGTTGGCATCATCACCCAGCAGCACTAAATACAGGAATGTCTTTGGATTTCTTTAGGTAGTGGTGCTCGTCTTGAGCTTAAATGTTTAGCAGTCCAGCCACATACTAGAAATGCCACAGGAGTTCAGCCTCTTAGGAAATCAGCAGGAACTCGCAGTGCTGCTGTTGGAGCTTGGCATTAGCAGGGTGATGCTGCTCCCACAGCGCTCTTCTGCAGATTCAGCAAGACCTTTCTGTGGTGAAGTCACTTTGCTGTCTGCGAGTTTAGGCTGCCATAAATTATTGTTGCTGAATCAAGAATAGAGTGACCCTAAATAAAGCCTCTTGTAGAAAACACCCTGGTCTTTTAGCCCAACAAAAAGGTGTCTCTTCTGTAGGCAGGTGCTGTCTCTCCTGAAGCTCTTCTTGCAGCTCTTCTTGCACATCTGCTGGTCCCTGAGCTGGGGACTGTGGTCTGTGCAAATCCCGTCCTTCCAGAATCAGTGCTGTACCTGCTGTGGAGCAGAAATCCTGGACAGGTATGCAAAAACCTCTTATGCAGGGACTTTGGTAAATGGAATTATTTTCGTACTTTTTTCCATGTGTGATAAAGAGTCAGCTGTGAAGCTGGTAGGGGAATGATTTGGGACCTGCTGGAAGATGGGCTAAAAGTGACAGGTGCAGAAGAACGCTGTCGTGCTGTCCGATGACGGAATCGTGCTACCCGACGGCACAGCGCGCTCTCCTAATGGCAAACAGCGCTGCAGTGAGTTAGTGCTGCTCTGCTCTCCTGGAGGAGGGCCCCAGCTGCGCTCTCCTGAACTCCGGTTAATCTGCTGGGTTCCCAGCTCATTAATGGACTGTGAAGCTCAGCTCCTGAAATTCTTCTCAAGTCTGGGTGTGACCTTTTGTGGCTTTTTCTGCGTGCCTCTAGGATGTAGCAGCTCTGTGTGCTGTGGCAGACTAGGAGAGAGCCAGTGTTTTTCCAGGAAGTTAACTGCAGGTTTGTAGGCTGTGGGACACGGGCAGCGTGAGATTCACAACAGGACTGACACCTTTGGTGGGCTTAGGGGGATTTTACACTCTCTGAAACATGTTTGTGTTGCAAAGGCACAACTCTGGCAATGGACTTAACCTCCCAAGCACAGAGAAGCAGGAAACAGACCAACTGCTGTAAAAGTCTCCCTTTGGAGTGTTTTCTTAGCAACCCAGTAACTGTTCTGGCAATAGATGATAAACGAACAGGGCTTAACTTTTAAGAGATAATGTTAAGCTTCCACAACTGGGCATTGTGCTGGGAGCAGCTAAGCACAGCGAGCTGTCGTGCCTGCATAATAAGGTTTTTGATCTGACAAGTTTTACTGCCATTTCAGAGCAGGCTGGCAGGAGCAGAGACGTCCAGGAGGGAGCGGGGCTCGATGAAATCTGTGCCGAGGGGGTGCCAGGAGGCTGGCTGTAAGCAGCAAAGTCCTGCAGGGGACTTATAAAATGAGCAATTTATGCCTAATTCCTTTAGGTTTTTCTCACAGCTAGGTAAGCTTTTGCTGCAGTACCCTTGGAGGTACCTACGTGCCTTTACCTGCTTACAGGTAAAGAGCGTGTCGGTGTGTGAGAGTCACCAAACGCATCCCCTCACACTCCTTCCCAGGCTGCCTGCAGAAAACAAGTTGAAGCTTTGCAGATGTACCCAATGTGCCTGGATAAAACGTATTGGAAAGACTGTGAAAAAGCTCAGCCCTTGGTCTAGCAAGGGCTCTCTGAGCAATGCCAAATGGTGAACCAGCTTTGTTAGCTAAATTGCTTTAGCTGGCTTTAATGTTTTTGTTGCTTAAAAGAGGCAGAGGATATGCTTTTTGATGTGCTGGTTTTAGAGGTTTTTTTGAGGAGGAATGTGTTGGTTGATAGAGTGCACAGAGAAATAAATTTCTTGTATATATCTGAAAACCCTTATTTTGTCTGCATTCCACTTTCATCTTAGATTTCCTGTCAATTTATGTGCTTTCTGATAAATGCCACCTTTTGGTGTAAAACAGCTTGAATATTTAAAACATGGCATTTTGATTAGCTAAACTATAGATTTGCTTTGACATGTCATTTCTTTTGTTCTAAAATGCCCTGACGGTTCATATCTATGGCAGCCAAACAAGCAAATCTATGTGCAAAGCTATTGTTCATTCCTGAAGTGTCACTGCTAAATGAGATGAAGTTTAAGCATTTGATTCCCCCCCTCTTTGCATGATGGGAGGTCCATTTCTCAATAATGAAACCAGTTTTCTTGCAACAATTCAATTAAATGAAATATCAAACATAAATCAGAATGAAACTTGCTTTGAGTTCCCCTATGTGCCTATTGCTGCTGTGATAACACTGGAAAAGGCATTCATTCCTCAAACTGTGCTTTTTGTCTTAATATGGTTTTTCTGGCAGAAAAAACTCACATAAAACAACAATGAAAAACAGAAGTTTTGTGGGCTACCAGGCTAATCTTGATGTTCTCAATTTTGGAGGTGTGGCAGCCTCTCCCAGAGCACAGTGGCACTCCCATAAGCCGGAAAAAAATTTTGGAAAATGCTGTTTTCCTATTCTCAGGGATGGCTCAGACCACAGTTGTTCTCCATGTGCTGGAGACTCATTGCAATGTCATGTTCTTAGCTTTCTGGAATCCCTGAAATTTTGTTTTGAGACATAATTACAAGAAGTGGTAGTGCCTTCATTTCATCCATTTGTATGAAATAGGAGAGTCTTGGGGCTGTAAAGCCCTCCCTTGAGTTTTGGTTTCTGAAAACCTCTGCTGCCAGAACCAATGTAGTTTTTTTAAAAAAGCCTTTTTTTAAATAATTTTTTTTTTGAAGTTTGAAAAGCTGCTGGTGAACTCTTAGTGTGAAAATACTTTTTTTTTTTTCCTGTATTAGAGTAAGATGATATAAAAGGCTAACAAGGAAAGGTAGGTTAAAATACTCCAGATATATCTTGGAAAATCTATTTCAATTATGTTCTGTGTGCTTTTAGTGGAGACGATAAATCCTGAAGAATTAAGAGAGCCATAAAGATAAGTGTTATAGGAGAGTATGTCTCACACTTCACCTTTAGAAATTAAAATATTTGCTGTGAAATCAGACGTTATAAGGGTCACTGCTTTGCTTGTGGTCATTAATAGCAGGAGGTGACTGTTGGAAGAACTAAGGGAAGCTACTTCCCATAACATGGGAATTAAATGTGCAATTTACTGAAAATTCCCTTCCCTATGAAATGGCTTGCTAACACCAGGCTCTGAAGGGAACTTTGCGTTATATTTCAAATTTGCATTTGGACAGACCATCTTAACTTTTATCTGCCTTGCATGAAATATTGATTACATTAGCATAACATGAGGTCACTTTTCTGTTTGTCCAGTATAGCTGGGCAATAAGGAAGACAAATGAGTCATTTCCAAGATGTTAATGTTTGTAAGACAGAGCACAAAGCAGCTCAGATCACAGGTGCTGCTTTGCTGTACCTGTGTGTGCGTCTGCAGGGATGCCTGTCGCTGGTAAATGCTACTCTGCTGCTCTTCAGGGAAAATTTGTATGACAAGTAACAATTACTTTAGACAACTACTGACATTGCACTCAAAACCACCCCCAGACTTTATTGTAACATTTTCCACCAGAAAGACAGTAAAACCAATGAGGCAGAGCCTGCCTGGCCGCCTCCTTGTGGCTATGGGAGAGCTGCTGCAATGTCATAAATGGCCTAGTATGTCTAAATGTGAGCTCTGTAGCTGACTTTGGGCTTTTGGCTGTGCCCTTTAGTGCTCATCTGTGGGTTGCCATCCTGTGAAATGCAGCTCTGGGTGCTCCTATACTGATACTTTATTTTTTAACTCCCTGTATTGCTTTTGCAATGGGTATACCCCAGTGCCTTCATTTGTTCCCAGTCCCTGGACTGGGGTGGATCAGAGCTCCTGGAGCAGGGGTGGCACTTGGTCAGGGGTTTGTATGTAAGCCAGTCTGCACCACTCAGCACAAGCACCAGGGCTGGTTCGTTGGCTCAGAGCACCCAGAAGTGCAGGAGGACCACAGTGTTTGGAGAGGCTCTGCAGAGTTTAGCTCCAAAAGGGTGCTGGTGTTTGTTTTGTTTTTTTTTTTTTTTCCTCCCAGGGTGCAACCATCAGTGTATAAAGACAGTGCAAACACTGAGTTGTCATGGCTCACATGACAGCTTTCTAATAAGTTTTTATTTCTGAGACCCCAAGGTGCTGGCTCTATCAGAGCGAGTTTTTACATCTTGACCTTCCTGCCTTGTTTTGCAAGAGCAATGATATCCAGGAACACAGCCAGGGATGTTCCAGTGACTTCCTTGCACTGAGTGACGTGGTCTCTGGGGGCTGTCAGGCAGCAGTTGGGCTGACATATGAGCATCTTAGTCCCAGGAGTCCCTCACTACCACAGGCTGGTCAGCAAATACAACAGTTAGGCATTGTGCTGGCAGTTCCCAGGAGACAGAAATCTGTGTGCTTCAGCCTGCTCCTTGCTATGCTCTTCCACTGAGGAGGAGAATAAAGAGATGCAGCAGGAATCACCTTTTTCACTTAAATCATCTTTTGCTTTTGCATCTTGTGTCTTGTAAGCTACATACCAGAATTATTTCTTGTAGGTCTCTACTCATGAGTGACTTGCTCATAGGCTGGTCTGTGAAAGACACTGAATTTTTTTTGACTAGTGGCATAGTCTGGTCTCAGAAGTGGTATTTTGGAGTTTCTAGGCTCTGGATTCCCCACCCCTTATGTCTTCCCTTTTTTTTCCCTCCCTAATGACTATTAAAAACAAAGCTGCTCTAGATGACTTGTTTGGAGAAGTTTGTTTTACAGAAGTGTTGCTGATCTGGGGCAAAGAGGCATCTGTTGAACCTTGTTTAGACCTGCATCTCAATGGAAAGCCATACAAAGGATGGGGCCAGCACTACCAATAGGCTTCAAACTACCTTTACTTTAGTCAAACGGAATTCTAGTATGGGCCCTACAGTTTTCTTCCTACACCAGCCCCTATTATTGTAGTTTTCCTCTAGCTTTCTTGTAGTTGTCTTGCATCTTTCTTAACATCTGGCACAGCAGAGTAGATTTGACATCCAGTTAATATTTCACCATTTCATGACACAGAGCAGAACAAATTTCTCCTGTTTTTTATATGGCACTTGGCATCACCACTCCTGCCTTCCTGTTACTTGAGCAGGCTTGGGTGCTTTTCCTGCTGTGCTCCTGCCCATCCTGGTGTGTGTTTGTCCATGTGGGTCCTGGTGGAGGACAGCTCTGGGCTCTCGGTTGAGCTAATTGAATCATCTCTCCAATTTGTCAGAAGATCTTGAACTGTAGTCTTGTTTTCCAGAAATTTGAGGGCTTTTGTTGGTTGCATTTTTTTTAATCTCTCTAGTGAGGTCCTAGGAGAGTTCCCTTTTCCATCAAAGGAGGGAGCTGGAAGTAGGAGTGCTCCCCGACAGCCTGGGGCGCTGTGCCACTCCCCTAAGTAGCACTGTCTCTTAAAACCACACATAGTTTGGGTGTCTGCTATGTATTAAGCAATAAGACTAGTAAGATGATTTGCAAAAATTCCTGTTTTAGGCCCAGTCTGCTTTCTTTCCTTCCTTTAATGCTGTTAACTAAGGATGGCCTTTTTAATGTAGCGGATAATGACCCTCAGGTTTTGTGCTGTCCCGCCCATCCCTGTCTGCCCAGTGGGACTGGGGGATGCTGTGTGGGGTGCTGTGCCAGCTCTGTGCCCTTCACCAGAGCATCCTCAATGTGTTCACACCCTGCTTTGGGGTCCCCTCCCATGAGAATGTGCGAACCTTGCTGTCTCTTTCTAAGGCTTCCTGTGCACCTCTGTTCATGTGTAAATAATGGCCAGTCTGCAGAAATGTCCCTGGATTTGTTCTGTCTAAAACCATGGGTTTTAATCTGCAGACCCCATCCTGGGTCTGCTTCTGAAGGGGCTGTGAAACTAAAACCACTGGATTGTCACTTGGCATAAATTTGCTTCCCAGGTGCTAGTGTGTTTAATTTTTGGGGATTTTTAATGTGCAGAAAACTGAGCTATGTGGCATGCTGAGAAGAGCTATGCCTGGTGCTGTGCTTGGTCTCAGGAGTGACTGTGCCTTGGCAGACCTCTCTTTCATGTTTGCACATACAAGTGAAACCTGTGATTCAAAGTGGCCCAACCTGGACTGGGCTTTATGAATCAGTGGTGGGAGAGACTAAAATATTCATATGGTGAATATACAATGTGAAATGTGGGAGACAGTGCAAGAAATTCAGTTTGCTGAATTGCTGGAGGAGTACAGAATTACCGAGTGCTCTGGGCCTCTCTGGGCTTTCAGCAGAGGTGTAGGAGGAAAAAAAATCTGCCCACTGGGAACTTGCTGTCTAGGTCTGACCTCTCCAGTCTGTTCACTGAATAATTTAAGCTAGTAAGGATGTCTGGAGCTCATCTGGTCCAGCTGCTTCCTCAGGGCAGGGGTTGCAGTTTCCAAGTTACCTCTGCAGTTCGGAGCACTGCCCCAGCCTCGGGGCTGTCATCTCCCAGTCCAGTGAGCTTTGCCTGTATTTGATTCCCTCTCCCCTCTCATGGTCTCTCTGTTCATTAGTCCTGCTGTTTTTCTGCCTTGGTGTGTTGCTGTTTTCAAAGATGCCTTCTCCTTAAATTCTGATTCACACCTATGAGTTGCAGGGTTGATATGAAGAGGTGATTTGTTGTTGATTTTCCCGGTGCTGTTCATGGGCATGAGTTTTTCTGTTCAACATATTGAATTAACTTGGGTCACTAAGTTTACAGGGGGCACCAGTTAAACCAATATAACCAGCTCGAAATGATTACCTGATGCCACATGCAGAATACACAAGTTAACAAAAATGATTTAGGGCTCATAGGGCTCATGGGGTATAGTAATGTCCAACTGCACCTAACTGTGAAATACTAAGCTTGGTCCTGGCATCGTTAAATGAGATGGATCTCTGTCTCTGACACCATTCTCCAGTGAGCAATGCCTCCAACAGGCATGATTCTAATGCAG
This sequence comes from Oriolus oriolus, assembly GCA_013400235.1. Classification (NCBI taxonomy): domain Eukaryota; kingdom Metazoa; phylum Chordata; class Aves; order Passeriformes; family Corvidae; genus Oriolus; species Oriolus oriolus. Next base: position 1,155,676 of record VXBT01009197.1, read on the forward strand.
AAATGTTTGATATATGAGGTGACATATGAACATTTCGAACGTTGTCTGCTTTGTGGAGTGCATCTCCTACCTTGGGACTGCCTGGAGTTTCCTCAAACTCAGCCTCCTTGTGTTTGTTCTCAGCATTGGGATGTTTGTGTTTTCAGTTCCTCATTCTTCATTAATGATGTACACAAGTGCCAGCAGAGCCTTCCTCTTGTGTTTGTTATTTCTTGCAGTCGGTGACACAGAGGCATGTGTGATAAAGACTCATCAAAGCCGTCATTACTCTACAGTTATCTGCACTGAACTGTCTGATTTGTCTGTAAACCTCTCTTTGATCTGAGCCTGTTCCTGGTGACGTTCCTCATTATTTACTTTCCTGTAGCACTCCCTTCTGAAGAGCACACGTCTCCTGTTTAATTCATGATCAAAATATATTAGTGTTCATATTTGTCTCCCTTTTTGGCACAGTATACAGCAGTGACAAAACCCACCCAACCTCCTGGTGCTACTACTTGTCTTGATCTCAGGCTTGGGCCCCTCCAGTTCCTGTCTGCTCCCAGCCCCAAGGCAGCTGTTGTGGAAGGACTGTGGGTCTGTCTTGGCTTGTCACAGCCAAGGAGTAAAACCTGGACTCGTGGTTGCCTCCTGGCATAGCTCGGAATCCATGCAATGAATTATATTTCATGCATAGTTGTGTTTTGCTGGGGAAAACTGACAAAGAAGTCAACACCAACTCGGTTTGTGTGTTTCAGTTTGTTAAAATATATGTATCTTTTTTTGGAAAGGAAGGAATAAGGTGTGAGTGAAATGTGCAATCATCCCTCTGTACTTAGCACTGGCGAGGCTGCACCTTTACTGTGGGTTCATTTCTTGGCCCCTCACTACACTGAAGTGCTGGAGCAAGTCCAGAGAAGGGCAATGGAGCTGGAAAAGGGTCTGGAAAGTCTAATGGGGAATGGCTGAGGGATCTGGGGTTGTTTAGCCTGGAGAAAAGGAGGTTCAGGGGTGACCTTATTGCTCTCTACAACCACCTGACATGAGGCTGAAGCCAGGAGGGGGTCAGGCTTTCCTCCCAGGTAACAAGTGACAGGATGAGAGGAAATGGCCTCAAGTGGCACCAGTGAAGGTTTAGATTGGAAATTAGGAAGAATTCCTTCACTGAAAGGGTGGTCAGGCATTGGAACAGGCTGCCCAAGGCAGTAGTGGATCACCATTCCTGGAAGAGTTCAAAAGGCATGTCAATCTGGCATTTTGGGGACATGGTTTAGTGGTGAATGTGGCAGTGCTGGGTTAGCAGATAGACTCAGTCTTAAAGCTCCTTTCGAACCAAAATTGTACAGTGATTCTATACTCATGTCCAGGCAGATGTACCATACCTGTCCATGTGTGGCCCCTAGCATGGAGCAGCAAAGCTGGCACCCAGCCCTGTGTGTGATCCCAGAGCATTGTGCCCAAGCAGCTCTCCCACAGCCTCCAGTGGGCTTGAGGAGGTGACTCCTGAAACCTCCACCCATAAATATCGCTTAAACCCAATTATGTGAAACAATTGGTGTTGCTGGCTGGAGGCAGTAGTGGCTGCCCACAGATGTGGCTCCCAGCTCCCAAAATCTGTGTGTTCAGTGTCTCCTCGCCTGCCAGTGCGGCTGCAATCAGCACGTCGGGGGTTCCGTGAGTATTTGTGTGGGGGAGAGGAGGCGCTGCAGAGGATTCCGTGGAGACACGAGAAGGTAACATTGATCATCACCACACAGAGATCTGGGCACTGTGTGTTCAGTGGCAGTTTGGCACGCCAGTGAGTTGGCTACACACGGTTGTGAGTTTCCATTATAATTTTCTGCAGTGCAAAGAAAAGCTCTAAGTTAAAGGATGTAGACCAATATATGAATGAAATTCTATTAATAACATAATGCCTCTTCTTGGTGGTCTGAGAGTTCGGTTGCTGGTATTTCTATCCCCTCCTATTTTATCTTGGTTTGCGAGTACATGAAGGTGCTGTTGTTCTTTATCCATATTGAAGGATTAAGACCCCAAAAATTTATGTTCTCTAACGTAAAGGCTACAAATAAACACAGCAACTAGTTGGGTGCTGTTGAATGCTGTGATAATTACAGAGCATTAAATGACATTTGAGATAGAATCCATCATGAACACACAACAGCTGTCAATGTCAGGGTTTAGCAAAGCTTGTCGTTCCCATGCCTTAAAATGCAGATTGCATACCAAGTCCCAAACAGCCTCCTAACAGTGTGGAAGCTTTTTCCAGCCTGCAGTCACACAGAAGTTTGAGCATTTCTCCTGAAATTAGTGAACTGTTAATGAAGTCACGTGCTGTTGTGAATTTAGCTGTTAAAGGGATTGTTTAATTCCATTTGGACACTTGAGAGCTTATTGGTTAACAGGAGTGGTGGCTTTCTTACAACACTTGGTTTGCTATTAATGGAAAGTTTGCTGCTCCCAGTTTTACACAATTAGCCAAGGAAGAGAGTTTGGGTTTTTAATTTTTTTTTCCCCACAAACAAAGCTTAGCCTGGGTAACTGCAGGGAGAGGCTTGAAAACCCAGCCTGGTCTTGCCTTAGAGTCTGAGATGTCAGGAGACAAATCAAATGAGTCTGCCTTGTTTTTATTAAATGGCCTCAATTTTTAGCCTAATGACTTCTCTATTGCTTTGGGTGGGCACAGAGCGAGCACAGGCTTTGGTGACCAAAACCCTCTGCTGCAGAACAACGTGCCTGTCTGTCCCAAACCTGGCTCTCCTCTGTGCTGCTTTTCCTCCTGCTCCATTTGCCTTGATCTTGTCACCGCTGAGCGAGGTTCTAACCTGCCTGGAGGAGCATCCACTGTGTGTGCTGCTGGCGAAGGGGCACCAGGTGTGCTGGTGGGGGGCTCTGCTCTGAGGAGGACCCCAGACTCTCCCCTGCCTCTCCCTCGCAGCTTCCTGAGCCTGCTGCCAAACTTCCTTGTGTGCGTCGGATGTGATGGCACTTGGAGAGTGGAGGGATGGCAAGATGTGTGTTATCTTTTGCCCTTCCAAGCGCTCTGACAGCTCCTGGGAACTCTGCAGCCCTCTCTTCCTGCCCTCTGGCTCCAGCCTCGCTGTGTGGGAGCTCTGGCTCTCACTGCAGAGCCGGCAGTGTCTGGGAGGCACGTGCTGTATAACTCGGTTTATCCAGGCTGAAGAGGATTGCGCTGCTTCTGCTGTCACTTTGGCAGATGTTTGCACTTCACAGGCTGAACGGACTTGCTGTAGTTACATTTTGATGAGGCATCACATAAAAAAAATTAAAATAATAGGAAAATCCCAAGAGCACAGCCTGCCAGGGTCAGTAGGGCTGGTGGAGGTGGGGGAAGGAATCGGCAGTCCTGGGCAGCATTTTCTCCCTGGATGGCCATTTCTAATTTTAACAGGGACTGCAGGTACTTGCTTTGCTGCTTCTGCTGTTGAAGTCGTGCTTCCTGAGCAGGCTGCTTAATTACAGTGGTTTAGCTCAAGTCAGTTTGAAATTTTTTTTTTTGACTAGCGGGTATGAAATGGAATTGGATCTCTCTGGAGCATTGAGATTGGTCAGAGCAGAAAGAGTAAGAAAGGAAAGTTACTTTGAAGTGGGATTCTTGGGAAACTTGCATCAAACTTTGCCTGGTTTTAAACCCAAAATACCCTTTATGCTGATGTTTATGTGGCTGGTGTAAGAGAGCAGAATGTAGCCTGTAATTTGGGCTGCAGCTATTCACAGACCAGGCAGCACACCGAACCAAGATGAAGCCAGATGCCAGCTAAAGCAGCAGCATCCTCTTCCTCCCTTTATTTTTCTCATAACAGAATTATATGTATGGGACTTGCTTGAATAATAACTATTGAGAAGGGAGAACTTGCCCCACTAATCATGAGCTTAAAATAGAATATCTGTCTCAAAGTTGTTGCTTATACTTTGCTTTGCATGTTCTGTCTTGTGCCTTCTGCTGCTCAGTGGCTATGGGGCTGTGTTGGTCCAAAATCAGGACCCTTTTAAAAAAACAAACCCCTCATTTCAGTAAGATAAAAGGAATAAAGCTTTAAAGCTTTTCAAACCAGAGCATGTCATCCCTCTTGGAACTGTTGGTAAAAATTGATGCAAGAGACCAAAATTAGAGAGAAGAAATGATAAAATGCCTCCCCCCTACCCGCCCCCCCCTTTTTTTTGTTCTTTTTCTGGGTGACTTTAAAATATTCCCTTCCTGCAGATGGCTTGCTGTGCTGGAATGCCCCATATGTGGCATCATGTGTGTGCAATTACACATTTCATCTTGGTAAGTTTGACGTGTTTCTGTAGCCGCCTGTTTGTCAGTCATCAGCTTCAGCCCCCCTCCAAAGAGCCAGGGTTGTTCTTCCTTAATAACATTTTAGATCCTTTTCCTTCTCAGCTGAATGACAGATATTAGCATGTTCCTTTGGAGGGTGGTGCTGAGTGTTTGTACCAGTTGATGGGGTATTGGCAATCACAGATATTCTGTTTGTCATTTATCTCAGTGAGAAAAAAACGTGTCTGAATCTGATAACGGAGAACACAGAAGCAATGCTAGCAGCCAAGCGTCTGCTTTAGCCCTAAATCACTTGTTTCCTAAAAGCAAAACAAATCTGAAGTGTGGGAATACCTTGGAGAGGGTCTGTCCATGGGAACTCACAGGTACTGATGAAACTCAGCATGTGGGGTTTATTGGACCGAATGAGCTTGCTGCTGTTTTGTGCATTACTTTTTTGTAAGTGAAGAAGGCATGTTGTCTTTCTGAATAACTCTTCCCCATGGATGTCTGGGACAGCTCTTCTGTCTTGCCTTGCTTGCCTGTCAGTATTAGGGGAGGATCCTGGGGGTCTGTTGAAAGAAACCTTGTAAAGGACAAGGTGGATTGTTGGGCTGGATTGAAATTCCTGTTGCTTCTAATGTGGCAGATTCGGGTGACTAACTGTCCAACAAACCCATCTGTTTGGGATTTAGAGGAAATATAGGAAAAGCAGGAAAATGCCTGCTCTGTCAGTAATACAGCATTAGAGCACACAGTGGGAACAGTTCTAGTCCATCGGCTGCAAAAATGATCTCCATCAGTAAATACCACTTTTCTGCACACAGGATGTGTTTCACTCTTCATGCATGTGCCTGAATTAGGAATTATGCTATTAAACTAGCTGTGAGCAGTGTGGTGTGTGCAGATAGGAGTGAAGGCTGCTCATGCCTCATTCTGCAAAGGATGCAAAGAGAGGAAATTTCCTTCTCCCCAGGCGCAGCCGGATGGACTCAGCAGAGCGTGTGCCTGTTGCTGTGTTAGGCTTTTTGGGCTCAGTTGTCAGTCGGGACTACAAGCCAGAAATTAGTCCATCATATAAAAGTTTCTGGTACAGCTCTTTCTCAAAGCAGAGGAAACAATTATCAGTTGCAATCACAGGTCACTGAGTTCCTGCTGCTGGTCCTTCCCCTTGCTCTCCTCTGCCTTGTACCCACCCATTGCTGTCTTGCTCTTCTCTTCTCTTCACCTCTTTGTTGAAGGCACCTTGGTGGTTCTTGTCCTGGTCCTTTGCTAGCCTGAAGGTGTCCCAGGGGACAGAACATGGGTGCTGCGGAGGGACAGATGTGCTCCACAGCACAACAGTTCAAAAATTAAAAACTTTTTAAAAACAAAAAAAATTGTCCCAGTGTTAGCAATAACTGGCTAATAATTGCTGGCCTGCTGCTTTACCTTACTCTGTTCAGCCCCTTGTGGGGGCTGCTCTGATGTTGTGCCCCATTTCTGTTGCTCTGACCAGCTGCAGGATGGAGGGTTTTGGACACAGCCCCTGGAGCAGGCATGGCTGACACATCCCCACAGCAGTTCAGTGCTGGATGTGAGGTATTGGCTTCTCTGCTTGAAGGTCCCTTTTGCAGCCAGAAGGGTATTAAAGGCCACTTTGTACAACAACACTGAGGATCCCTTTGATCCATGAACTCCTTGTGGAGAGCTGAGGAAGAGATTCTTACCAAGGCAGGTTTCCAGCATTTCTCTTAGCATCTTATTAGCCGTGGGCATTCTTGGACAAAATCACCCTGGCATCTCTCCTGCAAGACTGCAAAACATTTATTTTTCAATGCAATAGATCTGCAGTTGCCACCTGCAGTGTTCGGTCACCATCCTGTTTAGAAAGTCCTGACAATGAAGCAGTCAAAGCCAACTGGGCAAGCGATGCCTGACACCTGTATCAACAAAGGAGCCAGACTTCTTTTCCTCCTTTTGCCAGAGCATAAAAAGACTGACTGCTTTTGAATTGAGCCCTTGAGAGAGGTACGGAAACAGCACATGGCAGGGATGGGCAGAAAGGTGGGTGCTCTTGTGCCAGGTGGACATTTCTTTTACCAGCAAGGGGGAAGCAGGATGTGGAGAGGATAAGAATGTAACTGGGCAGTATCTGGCAGATGTTCCTGCATGAGTCAGTAAGGATGCTTTCCGGCCTCTCCTGCACTGATGCTGGCAGTCACAGATGCCCTGTGATGGACGTGGTGGCTGCCTAGGTTGGGAACTGAGCTCTGAGTTTAATGGGCTGAAGTCCTGGCAGAGATATTGAGGATGTCTTTGGGACTTGGCTGAGCCCCAGGTAAGTGTCCCAACTTGCACTTTGTGCCTTCCACACCAAAGGATTTTTATATTACCATCAGGCAGCCAGGACTCTTGCAATATGCTATTAGTTGTTTTAATGCTGTTTTATTAGTTAATAACTTCTTTTAGCTGTAACTTTAATCTGTAATACTTTGGTATGGGGTGCCTGGGGAGGAAAGCGAGAATCCAGAAATCACGTGAAAGCTTTTAATAAACCATCAGCCCTTCCTGCAGTGCAGTCCTGTGGGAATTAACTGCTCTGTGCATGAGTAAATTCTCCCTCAGCCTTCCATGGGTGGCATAATTTTGCCCTCAGCTGGCACAGCAGATGCTTGGCTGCTCTCTTGAGTGCAGTAAATGGGGCATAACTTGTTTTCTTGGTGTTGGGGGACAGCAGTTTCAGAATCTGGACAAATCCTTTAAAAATAATGGGCTCAAGCATGTGACTAAACCCTTCGATGGTGCTGGGCTGGGCTCCTTCCTTGTCCAGGCAGATGATACCAGAGCTCCTGCTGAGATGCCCTGTGTTGCTGGTTCTTGTGCTGCTTAGCAGAGATTCAGCAACAAGCTGCATTGAATTTGCAAGCAGTAGAGCCCAAGCCAGTGTACTCTGCATGAAAGGTGCACCCGATAAACCTGGAGCAGGCTCCATCCAGGCTGTTTGATGTAGCTGGCACAGCGGTGGCACTTGCTCTGTGTCTGCTGCTGTGTTTGTGGGATATGTTTTGCCATTTTCTAGGGAAAGCTTTTATTTGAGGTTGACTTTTTTTTTTCTCTCTTATGGGGGAGAAATTAATTACCACCCTTGCTCCTCTTACTGCCCTGAAGACTAGAAGTATTCAGGAACTTAATGTTCAAACGGCTTTAAAAACCAGTATCTCTAAATGTCAAGTTAACGTGCTCTGGGAACAATGTGACTCAAGGACCCGGTATGAACATCAAATTGCATCTGCTGCCACAAGGACTTGTGGGATTCTCTGAGGCAAACACAATGGAGAGATTGAGAGTTTATTTCAGCTTTTTTCAGTCTTTCTTCTAAAAGTAAAGTTCTATTTTTCTCATGCCTGTCCTCGCCACAAATGCAGCCTGAACCTGTCTGAGATGGCAGATTAAAAATGAAACCTCATGAATGAGAAATGCAGCCTGCATTTTTTATGATGGTGGAAAAAGTAAACCCATTTTAAAATGTGCATATTTTTAAGAAAGTAAATGACTAAGTAGGTGAGATGTAGGTGTCAATAAATATTTATTCCAAAGAAGTAATCTCCCAACAGAATTGGAAATTGTCTCATCCTTTTAGGCAATTAAAAATCAATGTTTGTTTTTCAGAGTGAAAGTAACATTTTTCCAGGTGCTTTTGGAGCGTGGCCACTGTTGAGCGAAAAGTTTCACAGCTACATAGCATTTTTTTCAGAATAATTGCACTAAAAGGACAGACTGATTTATAGGATGGATTGTAATGATCTTGAAATGCAGGGGAGGAAAAAATTCCCAGAGTTAATCCAAATGTGAAATTGTTCTCTGAAAAAGAAGTTGGAAATGGGGGTCCCTAGTCTCCAGGTGGGCAGATGGTGAGTGCTGAGGCTGGGTCACATCTACTCAAGGTGGGGAATTGTCGTGGAGTTTTATAAAATAGAGACAAATAATGTATTCAAATAAGCCTTGTTTTATAGACCAGTTAAACCAGATAAACCAATTAAAGCTCTGTAAACACGTGAATACAGATTCATGATCTCAAATACAGCTGGTCACTACATGCCTGGCTTAGGTACATCTCTTTTTAGAAGAGTGGGATCTGTTTCTGGGGTTTTGGGGAAGGCTGTTGGTGCCTCCTGAACCCTGTTTCCTGTTTGTCTTTGGAAGTCTCGGTGTTGCAGACGGTGGCACGTGAAACAGCACAAGGAGCAGAACAGTGATCACCACGTCGAGCTGCGAAGTGCCGGGACTGACCTGCTGTGCGTGTGCTTGGGTGGGAATATCGTGTAGTGAGAGCACGGGGTCGTCTTGTGTCCGAGGGGACTCTGAGGCATCGGTGCAGTAGGTGGTCCCTGTCCCTCTCTGGGGGTCCTGGCCACCTCACCTGGGTGCGCAGGGCTGGTCACCTCTGTGGCCGGGAGCTGGTCCTGCCATCCTGCAGTGGTCAGCACTGTGTGTGAGGTCACTGCGGCCAAAAGACTGCAGCACTTAGGTGAGGGGCTTTAATTTTGCGGGAATAATCAGAAGGAGCGGTTTGATTTCCTCCCACTTACCTTTTAAATTTGTGTCGCCTTGCGAACCGTGTGCCTGTGCACACTCTTGGCTCAGTGGCTTTCTACACGGGCTGCTCTAAATGCATTTTAAAGAGCTGAGGAATGCACACACAGCAAGGTCACATAAATTAATAATTATCTAAGCGCTTCTGCCCTTTTCTGCCTCCAGAAGAGAAGTGGAGGAGGGAAAAAACTTTTAACTGCCTTTTTTCTTTTTTTTCTTTTTTCTCTTTTTAGTCTCCCAAACTAGTTTTCAGGGTTGATCCCGGGCACTCTTGTTTCCGCCACAGCCTTGGGCCGATTCTACTCTGTCACTTCACTGTCACATTGCCTGTATTTCAGCCAGCGCATGAATTTTCATTTCCAAACGTGTTTGGGTTTGTAATTCATACAGTGCAAATAGATTAATCACAAGCCACGCAGAACTTGTAATTATCAAAACTTGGAGTACAGAAGACATGTAAATCATGACAGTGCTGCTTTCCAGCTGCCAATTAAAAATGGGAATTTAAGCTGCCTGAGCGTGGAGGGTTTAGGTTGGGAAGTTTCTGTTTCTGTGTCTTGCAGAAGAGTTAATGAAGAAAGGGTTTGCTCATAACTTCTCATTAAGCAACAACTGGATTTATGAAATACTGGCACTAGTGGAATAATTAGGACTTCTCTATTATTGATGAGTTGGACTCTTAAAGATGGACACATTATCTCAAAGAGTGCTAATCCTGAGGCCTGTGCTGGTGCTCTGTGCAGTGGCTGGAAGTGTGCCTGGACCACGTGGAGCCTGCCTGGGCTGTGCAGCGTGCTGGGAAGAGGAGCACACCCTCAGGTGGGGTGCTCTTGCTGCCAGGCTGTGGCCCAGTAGGGGTTGTGGGATCAGGCTGGCTGGTACAAAGTGTGGGACAGGATCTGAATCTGCACTCCCTCCTCCTCGGTCACCTAGGAGTGATGCCAGGGGACAGGGGCACCACTTGCTGAGGGGTGGGGAGGTGGCACTGTGGACCATCACTGCTGCCTCTGGGCTATCCAGAGGAGAGGGGCTAAGCCAAGGAGAGGAGACAGGAGGGATACACAAATGCCATTTGCTGCTTTTTTTTACCCCATTCTTTGGTAATGTGTTAGTGGTACCCAGCACACCAGGGCCCCCATGCCAGCACCCTGGTACTCTGGGCACTGCCAAAGCTGTGGCACTGCCAAAGCTGTGGCTGTGGAGCAGATATCAGGAACCACAACTGTTACTGACCTTTAGTACCAAAGCAGAGTCCCTTTCCTTGGGGAGCCAGAGTCGGTCTTCCACGTTCTCCAGGGAAGCCTCAGCCTTCAGGCTTCAAGGGCTGGCAAGGCAGCGTGATGGGCTGATGGAGCTGGGCAGCCCAGGGTTCTCCATCATCATTCCCAGGGACTGTGGGGATGTTAGGCAACCTTGTAAGCCTGTTGTAATTTTAGAGCGTTTTGATAATGTTCCCCTCAGCTTTAATGTTACATATCCCTGCGTATGTTCCTCAGTAATTGAAAAGGATATCAGGCAAATTTGATCTGTCTGGCTTTGACTTATGCTGTCCTTATCTTGGCCTTCGTGTCATTAAGAAAAAAATTGGTATTGATCTGAGACTATACCACTACATTGTCCTGCAATTTTTCTTCCTTGCTAGTAGAATATAAATCGATAAAAGGCAGCTGCTTGCGACGCAGGGCAGATATGATGCTGTCATTTATATATTGTAAATCCAATGATAGCTGATCAAATCAGTACGTCTGCTGTTCCAAACCTGACATGATTGAATTGTCAATAAAAAAGATTTTACAGTAAGGGAAGTTCTGCTGGCAGTGTAAATGCCTGGAAGCCTCGCTAAGTTTGATACAAGATGAAGCAATAAGCTAGGCTATCATTATATAATTCCAACAGCCAAAATATTTGGATACTTGTGTTCTCACATGATACTGGAGCTGGGGGGAAACCTTTTATTGCAGTTTGTTTGAAGAAGAATTATTCTGAGACTGAGGAATATGGATGGCTTCTTCTGAAGGAAATGAAGGTATGTTGGTGAGGACTAAGAGAAATAGTGTAGGACTTGTCTGAACTGAAGATGTGCAGTTTCAGGGCATTAGCAGGAAAGTTATCAGTGTTTCTTTTGCTTGGAAACAAATCTTGCAGGTAGGAATGTGATTGATAGAATGGTAAGAAGAGACTGGCTCTGCTCGTGTGTGGAATCTCTGTGAACATGAAACCAGAATATGGTTCATGTTTTTTTCTGGACTGCAAAAAAACTGTTTTATGATAGATCTGTTCACGAGCCTTTTCTTGGGAATTAGGCTGGAAGATGCTGCAGCCAGTGCAAGGTGGTGCCAAGCCATTTAAGAGCTGATGGAGTTGCTGCTGTAACTTCTTGGAGCTGATTCAATTTCTGCTACTCAAAGACCTCCCTGTACCACGTCTCCGCCCAGCTGGAGGAGAAGCGCCAGCAGGGAGAGAGGCTGGCATGTAATCTGCTCCCCTGCATCCCCCAGTGGAGTGTGCTGGAGTGGAGGAGGAGGGGAAGCGGACTCAGGGAAACACATGGAAATACGCAGTAAAATCTAAGAAAAAATGTGCCTTGCCACGCTCCACAAAGACCTTGCACATTCAGAGCACATGAAACTCTTGGACACAGCCTCACGTAGTGGTTTTTTGTGACACCATTTGGTGAGATGTAGTGAGGTCAGATGAGGCTGTGAGATGATCCTATAAGGTCTTGTCTGGATCCTGAAGGTATCCATGTAGATGGTCACCCATGAGAATGGGTCTGCATCCAGCAGTGTGCTGTTTTAAACTTGTTCATTCTCTTCGAATACATTTTCCAAAGTTAAATGGCCAGTAGTAACGTGAGCTTTCATTTCTACAGATAAGCTGGGACCAACTGCTTCCTTGTGCCAAGGGTTTCCTATGTTAGAAATGGGGAGCTTTGCATCCCTGCAATGCTGGCTGCCCTGTGCAGCTCCTTAGAGACTTTCCCCACAATTTGCTGGAGGCAACCCCATTCTGTGCTCTGCATTTCTGCTCCACTTTTCCCCTGCTTGGTATTTACTTGTGGACCTTGCTGATGGCCATAGCTTTTAAAGGATGTGCTAATTCAATTGCTTGTGATTGACTGTGTTCTTAATCTCTTTATTGTGTTTCACCAATTTAGCTAAATCCTAAATCCATTAGGTGCTCTCAGATTGCTTTACAAGTGTCCAGAGGAGGTGTTTGCAATAAATCCACCCTAATTCTCTCTGCAGACAGGGTTTTAAGACTTCAGGCCTGGGCTAGAAGAAGAGTGGACTGATGCAGGAGTGGGCTCGCTCAGGAACATGAAGGACGAGAAGCAATTTAGCCTCCACTTCTTTACTTTTCTTTTTTCTACCATCTCGTTGATGTTACTGTCTACTTCACTTTCTTGATGGAGAGAAAAACCTTTGAGATGCATGTGCTGAGAAACCAGCTGTGGGGACTCCCAGTCCCCTTTCACAAAAACCAGTGAGGAATGGAAATGATGTTCTCTTTGTTAAGTGAAGGTGGCAGAGCTCAGAGAGAAGCCCTCAGCATTTCCTGTAATACTTTTTCTTCTTTTTTTTTTACCCTCCTGTATGAGGGTCGGTGTACTGGCATTGCTAAACATGAACCTGCCACTTGCTAACTCTTTTTTTGTTCCTGTTCAGTTCTCATTGCTTTCATGCTGCTTAAGCCAACAGAAATGCTTTGTTTCAGGATAGGAACTGTAGATAATAATTTATTCAGGAGCAAAGGAAATTAGCTTTTTCTCCCTAATTTTCCTTTCCCAGCTCTGGAGGTCAGCGCTGGGATGTGGCTGGCTCTGGGGGTGCCATCACACCCTGGTGCTGGGGAGGGTGGGAGCCCAAGCCCCTTCAGGGTCCCGGCTCCGGAGCCACTCGGCCTGCGGGGAAAACACATCTGAATTTCCAGTGCTGCATCTGGGAGGAATCATTTGTGGTTCATGGCTGTTTGAAATGGCATCTTGTGCTTATATACTGCTCGTTAGGTCTGAGGATAAATGGCATGTCAGCCTGGGAGATGGGGAAGGGTAAGATGAACATGTTTTAAAACTGGTTGGCTTTGTTAATATATAAAGGTAAAGGCTGGGACTCCCTGAGATCAGGGTAGGGTTACACTGATGCTCTGGAAAGAACAGGAGTAAAAATGCTCAGGGGTTTTATGGCACTGTATCTTAAGCTAGTCAGTCTTTGGGTATATTTTTGTTTTGGTGGGGAAGTAAAGATTAGGATGGAACATGAGCGTCTTTATAGGAAAGATGAATCTGCAAAATGCTTTGCTGTCTCACTTGAGTGGAAGCATGTGGTTTTCAGTTCCCATAACCTTGAGGCATTACAAAATCATGATTAAAGCCGTAAGAACAATGTGATCGGCATTAAAACTGGTAAGTTTGAAAAATGATACACTGTGAGGTTTTCCTTAATTTACTTTTCTTGTCTGCCAGCGCTACAGGTCACAGTTTCAAGCCTTTTCCCACAGCAGCAAGGGCTGGATTGTTTTGGTTTTTAATTGTAAACTGAGGTCTTTATGTAATCTGCTCTGTCCAAAGCTGGGGCTTCAGGAAAACAACAGATTGTGCAAGCTCTGAGAGCAATTCCAGTGGCTGGGAATAGAGTCAGCCTTTGTACGAAGTGAAACTTTGCTACAGCTGTCACTTATTGAAGTGGGGAGTGTGCCAGTTGGAACCTAGATGGTATTTATAACCCTTAAATGATAAAGTGTGAAAATATTCACCTTGCAAAAAGCAATCATTCTTATGAAAGGTCTGTTTATTAAACAGGTATTTCTATTTGATCTTTTTGGTGGAGAAAAATACACTATTGACTGTATATACAAATTGGATGATAATTTAGGTAGTGCTTGATGATGGGAAATCAGGAGCACAGCAGTGGCTCTGGACAGTAGAGATGTAGATGACACTTCCAGCATTTCATATTGTTCCCCTTTTTTTCTAAAGTTGTAGCCTGTTTAAGTAATGGTTAATGATGGTTAATTCATTCATGTGCAATTAAAAACGTCCAATGCAGACTTCATGGAGACTGCACATAAAACACAGAGGCTTTATAGGGTATTAGAGATTCATCTGGGTGCCTGGAATACAGAGGATCTTTGCTTTGGCTTGTGTCTAAGTGGTCTTTGTTTAACTGATAGCTGCTAAGTTTGTTTAACTGATAACACATGTTGTGCTGTTACTGGTGTTGACCTTTTCCCAGTTAAACTGGCTTAAAATGAGAGTGTTTATGGAGAGATTCTGCAGCCCTGGCGTCCATGGACTCTTTGTCTGGGCAGAGGGGGGGTTGGTGTTTAGGGGCAGTTCAGCAGAGAGCTGCCTGTTTGCAGATTTTAATGGCTCTTGTTCCAGACAGCTTTTAACACACTCCTTACACGGCCATCCTGGGCAGGAACTGCTCTTTCCATTGCCAGTTTAGGTTTTGCCACTGTGGTTTCATCACACTTTAGGTTTCTTGAGCATGTAAAATGCTGTCAAATTGTGAACAGGAGGAGGAGGAGGCAGGTTTGCAGCGCAGCCTCGGGCTCAGCAATAGCGGAGCTGCTGCTGTGTGCGAGGGGAAATCAAAGGAGTGCTTTGTGCTCCACTCTGGAGCCTTTAGAGATAGGCTGGGTCTGTGTCTGTCGGGGCCTGCTCTGAGCTGCTGCTTCTGGACATCAGGAGGAGATTTTGCAAAATCTGTCACAGTGAATGGACTGAGTTTGAAGAGAAGTGTCAGCTGTGGAGCAAGTCCGTCCCATCTGATTGCTGGCAGCTTTTCACTCAGCCATGGACCGAGCCTCCGTGAGCCTGCTGAGAGCCTGTCTCAGCTTTGTTCACCTGCTTGCAGCTGCCTTGAAGTTCCAGGGAATCTGTGAAGTGTTTGTAATGGAGAAGCACATGGGGAGGGTAGCCACAGTGTTGCATCGTGACCGTGGTCAAGTGTTTTCCAGAAATGGTTTTGAGGATGCAGGGATGTCGTAGAGTATTGTTGCTCTTCTGCTGTCCCCAGCTCTTTCCCTGCCTCCAAAGGTCCCTCTGTTGAGGGCTCAGGGTATCCCTAGATGGAAGTGTGGACTGCCCATCAGCTGTGGGCAAACTGCCCTGGTGCTTCGCCCTTTTTGTCCTGGCTTGGGGTGAGGCTGTTCTAAGGGACCTTCAGGAAGGTCCTTGGGTCTTGTGTGAAAAGCTGAAAACTTTAGAGAAAAGTGATAATGTTTGTACAATGCTGTTTATTTCAAACAGGAAAATGGATTTTGATATAAATATGGGATACCATCTGCAAAGAGGATGTTCACTCCTCTTCGCCCATGTTGAGAACTAAATCATTTTCCTGGTGCCAGACACAAGCATACAGGTCTCCCCTTCTCTCTTCCCAAGGATCTTTTCTATGCTGTGGTGCTGCACAGTGCTGGAGCTCGGCTCTGGCTTGGGTGAGGGAGGTTTGAACTCAGATCACGGAATCGTTAAGGTCTGAAAAGACTTCCAGGATCATTGAGTTCAACTATTAACCCAACACCTCTGTGTTCATCACTAAACCACGTCCCCGAGTCTTTTGGAAGTTTCTGGGGATGATGATTCCACCACTTCTCACAAGCCGCAAATGATCAATCTGAAGATTGGAAAATGGGTTGGCTCTGCTTTTTCATTTCTAGAGGCTGTTAAAACTCCCACTATTTTGTTATCAAAAAGGATCCATCTCTGATGTGCTTGAGCCAGTCAGTTAAGTGCAAACCCGACAGGAAATGAAATTTTTGGTTCTTGACAAGAAGTGAAAGAAAAATGGCTCTTCAAAGGGAAGTGTTCTCCTGGCAGGAACAGTGGTAGGCTTGGGGTAGGGGCAGGCAGTTGTCTTTGGATCAGAATTCTCTATATTTGAACCTGAGCTTTTTTCCCCCTTGGTTTTTCTCCATGGATATAAAAAAATCAGCTGTTGATTCCCAAAGCAACTGAATAATCGTACTTAAATTGTTATAACATCTCAAATATGTCAGTGCTTTCACTGGAAGAGGAGATTATGGATGGGAGAAGCAGCAATGTGAAGGTTTAGAAAAAGGTGATGCCTTTTCTTATTCAGTGGAGGATGTCTGTAGAGGGAAGTGTGCAAGCACTTACTCAAAGGCTCACTAAGACATTGAATACCTGCAGAGGGGCCATTTTAGACAAGCCATGGTGCAGTATGTCTTTGAAATGAACCTCATGGGCTCTGCCCTCCCTGTCCAGCAATAAACTAATTCTCAGGACTAATGATAAAATTCTGCAAGGCATGAATTCCCAACTTAAATAGATTTACATTGAGTTAATAGATTTTCCAGCATATCTCTTGCAACCTATTTGTGGTGGCATCATTTTAACATGCACAGTAATTGAAAAAATTGTCAGGATTTATAGTCTTCTCTGACCTGTGTTTTTGACACCTAGGAAACACTCTGTAATAGACATAACATTTGCAGTATGGACATAGACCTTGTGTGGAAGTGTTCAGACAGGAGGTCTCTCTGGGTGGTAACTTTTCCTTGGGGAAAAGGGGATTTTGGAATTATGAGCATCTAATACTTAACAAATGCCACCAAGAGGGTCACATGTGCCAAGAGTTGCAGAATAGACAAGTGAGAACAGTGTAGTGACGAAGATGAACCTTCAGCTTTGTAGGTAATATATTCTGTGTTGGTTTCCACGTGCAGCCTTTGAAATACACAATCTTTATTTTGAAAAGACTACAATAAAAGTATCATTTGGAAAAGCTGTTTATTTTTTTCCCAGGCATATTTGTCCTTGCTCCTTGTGTTACCATTATTTATAAATCAAAAGTTACATTGATCTGGAGATTATGTGTTAAACCCTGTCTGAGCAGTGGTTGCTCTATTACTGAGAAAAGCAGCTGCCATAAAACTTTTGGGAAATTTATTGATCTATACTCTCCATGTTCCTCTTCAGAAAAAGAACAAGCTGAATTTTAATTTACTGGGAACTCAGCTGAACACGTGGCCCCCACGTTCAGCAAGGGATTTAAACCTGTGAGGAACTTTCCAGAGATGAACAGTGCCATTACTTTGCAGAGGATTATTCATGTTCTTGAAGGAAAGCCTCTCTGGGAGTGGGCGGTGGAGTCTCGGATCGATTCCTGGCAGCTGTGGTTGTGAGTCGTGCTCTTGAGAGCCAAATTATCATCTTGTGCTCCTGTTACAATGGTTACCTTACTCTCACGGGGGGAAGAAGGAGATGATAAAACACGTTCCTTGCAAAATGAGTGTTAATCAAACCAGAGCTTTCAGCCAGGACGAGCAAGATGCAGGAGCCACGTGGAATGCTGGGTATGGACCACCCATGGGCTCAGCTGGTGCCACCAGGACCTGATGTCCCACCTTCCCCTTCCTCCCTGGGCTGGGACCTGCCCATGCATCAACTTAGAAACCAAAGTCAAAACCAGTCAAAGAGAACCCACAAAAAACCCCCAAACCAACAACCCCCTGAAAAAGCCAAGCAAACAACCCCTGCTCAAACAAAAAAAAAACGACCCACAAAAAACCCAACCTAAAAAACCCATCAAACCACCCTTCCCCACAAGCAAACAAAACAATACCCAACCTCCCCCCAGCAGAACCACCAGTGTTTTGGGGGGCTCCACTTAAGGTACCACAGAGGAAGGAAGAGAAGAAGTGAGTCTAGTTTTTGGAGAGTGCTCAGGCTGGAAACTGGGGCCGTGGGTAGGTTTTCCTTTTTTTTTTTTTTTTTTTTTTAAATTCTTAAGGGATGGAGATAGTGCCTGTTTGTGTGCCTGGCATGCCCTGAGTCCTGTTACAGGGGTGCTGCTGTGGGTATGGTGTCCTGTGTCAGCCCCTATGGTGGTTCAGACAGGACAGGAGGGGGGTTGGGTACCCTGCTCCCTGCCGAGCAAGGTCCTGCTAAAATATTCTGCATATGCTCAGTGAGTCAGGTGCTGCCAGGGGGCATTGGAGTGGCTGCTTGCACGTGTGCTCCTGAGGTGACCCACACTCTTATTCCATTTTGGAAACCTCTTTCTCTGAGGTGTCTTGAGACAAAACCAGCTTGAAAATCACTGAATTGCTTTTGAGAACCTGAACTTTGTTCTGTGTCTTGGAAACAGTCGCTCCTTAGGGGGAAGAGTTTTACTGATATTGGTTGCTGTATGTTACTGAGTAAATGGCTTTCCCAAGTTCTGCTGGTGCAGGTAGGGAGCTAATAACAGAAAAAAAAGGGGCTGGTGTGACTAAAGAATGGTCAACAGGTGCCCTGAAATAAATGCAAGTCCTACATGTTACTATAGGGATCAAGAACTGATCTTCTGCCATTTGCTTTTCATCAGACATTTGAGATAACTTTAAAGAGAATTTGGCCAGGAGAGATTATTAAGGAAGGAATTTGCTGCTTAAATAAATAGTCTGCTCTCCATTGTTGGAGACTTAACAGGCTGATAAAAGCCCTCTGGAATGAAAGGGAGCCTGGAAAGCCTGTCTCAGATCTGCCTTGCTCTAAAGTTACTGAGACCAATGCACTTCCAAAGAATTTTTTTTGAGTTTTTGAATACAAGCTCAACTTGACCTGGTGGCTTGCTTTATCTTCATTTATTCTGGTGAATAAAAAGAATTTGCTAGGCTTGCATTTTTTCAGAAGTTGCTTATAACTTTTAGTTTAAAATACATGGAGGAACTACACAAACTGGTGTCCTGGTCTTTAGAAATGCCTAGCTTGTACATTTGGGTGAGAGTGCATGAAATCACTTGCCCTCTGCTTGATATGTGTGGCTTGTCATTCATCCTTGAAGAGGTATGCTGCTTTTTTGATATTTTTATAACCCCATTAGGTGGATATTGCAGCCTCCAATTAGTAAAATAAGGCTGTGTGGGTGACCAAGTACTGGGTTTTTATAGCATGGTTGTTGTTTTTCTGTTTTGTTTGTTTGTTTTGTTGGGGGTTTTTTGTTTGTTCTTGGTTTGGTTGGGTATTTTTTTGGGGGGGGAATGCACTTTGTGTTTAAAAATAAAAACAAAACAATCCTAGATGTGCTTTTGCCATGGTAAAATGCCTGGGTCTGTGATACCTGCTCAGTTACCCAGGCCAGAGAGGTCCTTTCCCCAAGGTTTTTGTTGCTATTCCTGCTGCACTGGCTGTGCTCCCAGGTTGAGCACCTGGCTTGAAATGAGAGTTGTAGATGGAATCTGTTGTCTCTGCAGCAAATTGGAGAGGTAACAGAGACTAGGAGCAAAGAAAATAAGTATTTGGGATTAAAAAAACGGGGAAGGTGAACTTGAACTCTGGGTCTTATGTGGGTTTCAGCATCAGGATGGAGGCGTGGGAGCCATGGAGAGAAGTTTATCTTTCTCTCATCCAACACGTTACCAGGACAACCTTTACCTCTACCAGAGCTACCTTTTAGCTGCAGAAGCCTCTTACATCCTCTCTCTCTACTTTTCCAGCTTGTGCTCCAGGGCTTGCATTGAGCTTGCTTCTCCAGGCCCTTATTCCTCTTGCCCTTTGATTTTGATAAAGGATCATGTTCACTCTCCACTTGCGCCAGCCTCGACTGTTTGCATTTTTAACTTTGTCTTTATTAAATTTTCAGGAATCTGTTAAGCATTCACACATCTGTCATGGCACGAAGCGTTATCTTTCTTGATGCTCAGGAAAACAAATTATACAATGGATGTGCAACCCATATTTAATCCAAAACACCAAAGCCACATGTTCGAGCACGAAGCCCCAGAAAAGATTTTCTTGCAGAGTCATTCTTGTGAGGTCTTTGCTGTGAGATTTTTGGGGGGTTTTTTTAGCTTTCACTTGGAGTGTAGGTTTCCTATGTTGACTTAGGTACTCCCAAGGGTCTCTAGAGATCTCTCAAGGCATCTTGGTGCCCCTCAAAAAAACATTGCTTGTCTGTGGTCTATTCCAGCACTCCTGACCCTGCATTTTGCTGTCATGACTTGTGGATGCCAGTGTGGGGTACAGAGCACTGTGCTGAACTCCCTCCAGGCAGGGTCTAGTCCAGGCGAGGGGCTGGTTGGAAGTGGGGAACTGTGGGCACCAGCATTTCTTGTTTCCTTGCTTCTGGGCCGGTAGCAGCTTCTGTTGGTGAGCTCTACTGTCTGCATTAACACAGTTTTTGTGTGCAGGATATAAATATTAAATGGGAGAACCACAGTGTGACTAATTGAGTAACAGCTGGACTGTTACCTGGCCTGGAACAGGAGCGCGATTTCAGGGCAGTGTGAGTGGGTATAATGAGATGGATCATACAGTATTTTTATTAGAAACTTCAGGGAGTGTATTTCAAACTGCCAGGGCACTAGATAAGCTGAACAATTAAAAATAAATGGCTTTGGAGCTTGGCGTTTTAATCGAAACAGATAATTAGGAGAAGATGCCTTTCTGACAAAAGCGTAAGGATTTGGCAATGGCTGGTGAGCAACACTGGCTTGGAAACTTCTAACTTGGCTCCTGTGGGAGTGAAGGCAGTGGGCATGGAGCTGGAAGGAGCCCTGTCTCATTTAAAGACTGGACCTTTGCTCTCTTGGACTGGTGGTGATGGAGCAAAAGTAGAAAGTGCAAACCTTGATGGCTTAAAATTAGGAAGACAGAATAACTGAATTGTTCTACTTTTTATTACTAATGCTTTGAAGCTAATCTCATAAGCTTGGGAGCTTGAGACCATAATTTTTATGGTGACAATATTGTAAAAGTAATCCAAAAGGCTGTGTCATAGTTGGAAAAAAAGCTTTAAACCCAAATGTGCTCAGAGAAACAAACCCTGTAAGAGCAGCAGTGGCACCATCTGATGGGTTTTGTAATGCCATAGACAAAGGTAATTATACTGCTTAGAAGAGCTTTTGTCTCCAGCTAATGTTGTTAAAAACTTGCAGTATAGTGTAAATCATAACAGAACAAATCTGGAGGCTGCTCTTATTGCTGCCAGGGGAAATTCTCTTAGATTTTGTTTCCTTTCTGCTCAATATACTGCAAACCTTTTCCAAGTTGGTAAATAAATATTACCTGCTGTTTGAAAAATGACTTGGGGTTCATCTCACAGTAGCGCCTGTGGCAGCCAGGCCGTTATTGCAAACAGTTGTTCCTCTCTTGGTGAGCTCTGTTGTGTTTTGGGAACACTGTTGTGATGGGGCTGAAGTTGTCTGATTCATTGGAGATATTAAAGAAGCATTTCCTCCTTCTAGAGCTCACTCACATGAGGATTCCTCTGGCTTCTTTTGCCACTTCTGAGCAGTGCCACAGCAAGAACCGGGTCAGACAATATTTGGTTGAGCTAACCAACACCCAAACTTTTAGCATTTCTTTGATGAACATTTGAATTCCAATCCATGGGCATTGGTGTAGTGTTTTTGAGGGGCTCAGCAGTTTTGGCTTTTAGATGTGAGGGATTTTTAAAGTTTTGGGAACCTTGGGCCTGCGGGAAATCCAGTGATTGCATTAGGAACAGATTAATGAACTGATGAATTTTCCATGTCCTGCCTAGACACCCATGCTTTTGTCTCAGGGTGGAAATGATTCCTGTGGACTGAGAGATTCCAGTGCTGAGCTCTCTCCTGATGATTTGTTTTTGTGTCCTGAGAAGTGAAGGGAGAAGTTTTGCCATCAGCAGGGAAGTGCCAGAGATCAGGTGGAGCTGAGGCAGGTAAAGTCTGGCCAGACCAGAGGGTCTCTGACCCCTGCAGTTATTGCTGTGCCTTGAGCAGAGCAGGGACCCTCCAGGGACAGGCCTGGGGAGCAAACCCAGGGACACAAGGAGAGCCATTGAAGCCTAAAAGAGAGACTTCAGCAGATCCACTGAGCTTCAGGAGCTGGGTCACTTGCTGCCCTGGAGCAGTTGCATCATAGATGAGATTCACTGTGGGAGGAGGAGCACATTCATACCTAAAAGGCATTTAAAGTGCACTTTGTGGAGCTGGTAAGATTTGAAACTGGTTTCACGTGCAGGACAGGGAATCACTGTGTGCCACATTTGCAGCCCGTGGCGCTCCCAAGCAGCATCCTGGGGAAGGTGAAGGGAATCACAAAATGCATCATTGTCATCTGTGGAGGGAAATTCAGCTGACTGCCAGTGATCTGTGCTGACCCCAAGGGAGGTTTCTGCTGCATGGAAATCAGTTTCCTGTTCATTTTACAGTTTGGAATAGTGCATGAGGATTCACCACTCTGCCACCAACTCCTGGAGGCGATGGCCCTGGAGCTTTTCTGAGGGCATAGGGAAATGGTGGCGACACCACGACCTTGTCTAGAATTATTTGCCTGGTTTTCTCCACCCCAAAAAAACCCTGAGCCTTGCTGTAACTGGCTCTTGGTAGTGGAATAACAAAGGTTGTAGTTCCTCCCCTGTGAAGATATATCTTAGTGGTCAAGATAAGACAAAGTGTGGGGAGGCAAGTTTTTAAGCAAACAATCCTTTTCAAAAGAGCAAATGGGAGTTGTGAGCTCAGCTCCCAAGAGGAAGTGGGAGTAGCCATGGTGGGAGCTTCCCTGCTCAGAGAGCGTTTATGGTTGCAGGATTTATGTGTCTAGATGTCAAGAAACAGGAAAATCAAGGTTGTAGGTGCAGTTTTCATGCCTTGGTATCCATGTGCTGAGGGGTGCATGGGTCACACAGTCCTGCACCTCCACCTATCTCTGTTCCCTTCCCAGGTGCCCCACGGGCGATGAGCTGCTGGTGCAGCAGGTTTTGCTGTGCAGCCCCTTCACCTTTGCTGAGCCATTGCCAAAGAGGACTTGATTGCTGTGCTGTGTGCCGCCCAGAGAAGGGCAGCTGTCCATGCTGGAAGCTTGGCTTTACAGCAAAACCAGAGCAGCACCTTACTAGAGGGGCAGCATGAAGCCTATGGCACATCATGGTGCCTGACTGCCACGGTTGATCCTGCTGTCCCTCCTCCCAGGGGTCACAATGGTGTGTGGAGGTGGCTCCATGCAGCTCCTGTGGTGTGCTAGTCTTTGGTGAGCTGGCATCGGAGGCAAAAGGAGGACAGACCTTGCTTCTGGCTGGCAGCACCTTTCCAAACACCTTCAGCTGCTTGTGAAGCAGCACTTGCTGAACTTGGAATTGGAGGTGTCGTCTCTGTAGCTGCCCCAGCTCTGCAGCTACCATCAGATTTTGGCTCTCCCCTCTCCGATGGGAACGGCTCGCTGGGGTCACTTATACCGGCTCCTTGTGGCTCAGGCAACTGCATCACATAATCTCTTAAATAAACCCATCAAGTGGCAGACTTGGCTGGAGCCTCCTGCAGCCTGGGGCAGCCATCAGGTTAATCCAGAGCGCCTCCAGCCCCGCCACAGACCCCTTTGAAGTTGCTGCAGCTTAGGAGCCAGCGCGCTTTCTCAGGAAAGCTGGCATTTTACTAAGCAGCAGACTCTTATTATCTGGGCTGAGAACGCAGTGATTTCCTTCTCCTGCCAGTAATCCCCACTCAGGGCACTGTTATGCTCTTTTACAATTTATTTTCTCTAATTGCCAGTTTGCAGTGGCCACGCAGCTCTCCCTGGGCTGTGTTCTGGGGAATTTTTGCACTTTGAAAGGAGCTTAGTCCTTCCCTTCTGGCTGCTGGAATCAGGCAGCAATTCCTCTCCAGGTACTTCAGCAAGAGTCCAGCCTGAGAAATAAGTAACAGCCTGTGCTTTCCAACTAATGACTGATACCTGTGGTCTAGAGTAGGTTCAGCTGTTTCATTCATCCTTTGGGAGTACTGATAAACTGCCCTTGACTGAGGCAGTCAACAGATGTACAGTACCAGGGCACCAGTGCTTGGGTGGCGATGATGCTCTGGCTCCCATCCTGCAAGTGCTCCCTTGGTTTCTCTTTCCTGGACAGGTGTCTAAGCCACAAGTGGACAGTTTCTCCAAGAGAAATGCTGTGGGAAACTGTGCCAAAGTCTTTTCTAAAGTCCTGGTAGACAAGATCCCCAGCCTTTTTCTGATCCACCAACCTGGTCACCTTACCATAGAAGGAGATGAGATTGGTATGCGGGACCATGAACCCATGTGGGCTGGGCCTGATGCCCTGGTTGTCTTGTACGTGCTACGTTATTGCACTCCAGATGATCTGACCTTGCCAGGCACTGTCATATTTGCCAGTCTCAAGTCACCTGGACTTCTGGGTAACCAGGACTCTTGGAAAATGATGGACAGTGGCCTTATGAGTTCTTCTGCCTGCTCCCTCAGTACCCTTGGGTGGATCCCATCCAGCCCCAGTTGTGTGTATCTAAGTGGTGTAGCAGATCCCTGACCATTTTTTCCTGGATTATGGGGGCTTCATACTACTCCCCATCCCTGTCTTCCAGCTCAGGGTGCTGGATACCTGGAGAAAAACTGGTCTTACTATTAAATACTGAGGCCAAGAAGGCGTGAAGTACATCTTCCTTTTCCCCATCCTTTGTCACTGTGTTTCTCCCCCGATCCAATAAAAGGATGGAGATTATCTTGAGCCTTTCTTTTGTTACAAATGTGTTTAAAGAAACTTTTTATATACTCTGCTGTGTGTGCATCTGTGTGTATACTCTACAGTGATGGAGATCGTAAAATGTGAGCCCTGCTCAGCTGTGCAGTGCTTCTGCCTGCTGAAGTTGGGGGCAAGTCTGATACTTTGCTTTGTATTCACACTGCTTCAGCCAGACTTGTAAAACAGCTGCCTTAAATGGCAGCTTTTGAAAATATCCTTGAAATT
>VXBT01009197.1:1180250-1278660 GCA_013400235.1 Oriolus oriolus
AAAGTAGAAGAGAGAAGAGATTAAATTATCCTCCAGCAATGAGAGTTTCAATAATGCCATGTTATGAGTGGGGCAGATTTTACCAGCAGCAAATCCAGGCTGTGGGATTTTATGGGGGATTAGAAGCCTGTGTTGCTTCTGTAATGCAGTGTCCCCTCTGTGTCCCTGTGAGGTTCCCTTGTGGGAGTGCAGGGGACTGACTCGCAAAGTTGCCTCCACTTTGAAGCGCTCAGAGCCTGGCCGAGGGTCACTGCAGCTGCTGGCAGCTGGGGATTTAGAATTCCTGCAGCCAGCGCTTTCCGAGGAATATTTCAGAATAAGCAACTACTGTGGGAGTTGGGTGGGAGAGATTTTGGATGTGTAAGACTTCTTTTTTACAAACTTTTATTATTTCTTGCATCTATTAATAGGGCAGCAGGAGTCTCCATATGCTTTTATAGTCCCTGTTGCGCTTTCTAATGGATATATGCAAAAGCTCTGAGGCGCATAAAATAGACACTCTCAGCCAGTTATTACGATAAAAATTATGTGCATGTCATGACCTTTAAAGCAGTGGGACTGTGTGTGCATGCTCTTCTGATATGCCACTGTTCTCCATTCCTTTCTGAAGCCTTTCTTGCCGTAGGAGGTTTGCATAGGAGCTTGGAATATTTTTCTAATCAGCGAAGAGTCTTTTGGCTCTGATGAGAACTGGCAAAGCACAGAGGAGCGAGAAAACGGAAGAGTGATGACTTTTTCTAAAGGGAGCTAACAGAGAAGAGGGTAAAGGCGAATGGTGAGGCACAGCATGAAAATCCTGGCACCGTCTCCACTGCTGTCAAAAAAACACTGGTCCAAAAAGTTCTTTGTGCTTTTTGAGGCAAAAGCTATTCTGGTGTTCTTGAGAATAAAGAAGAGGGAAAAAAAGTTTTGTAATCCATGTGCCCTCTTTAAAGAGACTTTTTTTTGTTTTGTTTTAGAACTTTTAATAATAGCGCAACCAGAGTTTGCTCTGCTTGCACAGCCCAGTCTGTGTCAGACTTGCTGTTGTGCCTGGAGAGCTTTGCCATCCTCTGTGTGGGGGTGAGGAGCGGGATGTTGGCTGTCATGGCGAGGGAGGCAGGGAGAGAGGGGCCCTGTGTCCTTGCACCGCTGCATCCCTCGATGTGTGCTGCGAGGAGGGAAGGATTGCTGTCGCCTGGGAATGCAGATGGTTGTTCTTGGCTTGCCAGGACAGTCACCTGGTGTGAGTGTCTGGAGCTGTGGACAAAATACTTCAGCAGCATGCCTAGGAGGTGTGCAGGCACCAAGTAGGATGGAGACACTGTTTGCAGAAGTATATCAGTAATTTCTGCTCTGATCACTGCTTACACCACAGCCTTCTGCATGCTGGGGTGGGGTGCAGCAACAGCACCCTGTCCTTCCAGGCATCCCTGAATTAAGGTGCACCCAGGAAGAAAGAGCCAGAAGTCCTGGAGATGTGATGGTCTTAAAAGCTCTGGAGTAATGCAAGAGGTTATGCAGGGTGAGCAGCAAGGCCCGACATCGCTTGTGATAGTGTTGATACTGAACCCCTGTGGAGATGTCAGGCCATGCTCAGCTGCATTCCAGCCTTAACAAATGGGGGAAATAACTCTTATGGCTTTAAAAATTAAACATTCCTTTTAATTATTTAACACGAATAATTCTAATGCAAATTGAGCCAGGATGTGTGTTTCCAGAGTGACAGAGTTGAGAGCGGTTACATCGTGGAGTTTTAGTGACCTGTGAACCGAAAGACTGTTCATTACTTTTAGCATTTTATGAATAGTACTGTGGAGGGTGGGACATGGGCTGGTAGAGCAAGCTGGCCAGAGAAAAAGACTTTAGTTTGCACTGAAGGCCTCGCCTTCTAATGCTGTAAGATGCAAACTGTTGTGTGTGTGTGTGTGTGTGTGTGTGTAGGTATGTTGTCCTTATATAGTGAGGTATGGATATTCTGGAAGCCTCCTGATGAGGAGGGCTATAATTAAAAGAATAACTGTGCAGTGACTGTGAGGTCTTCCCTGCTCACGTTGTGGAGGAGGTGTGGGCTGAAAGTCCTGAAGTCTTTGAAGGCAGAGATGGGAAAACGCACCGTGTTTTTTTCTAGAAAAATGACAGTCTCTGTCTAAAACTTGAATTTCATGGGACAGTTTGGGACAACCTGATATGTATGAGAATGTTCCTGGCTGGCTGCCCACAGGTGGGTGTGGCATCACTGTCTCTCAGCATCGCTTTGGACAACGGAGCAGCTCGCATCCAGGGCAGATGAAACATTGGATCTGCAGCTGAAGTGAGCCTGGTGCATTTGGGAAAACTGCAGCACTGTGGAGGCTTTGAGGGCACTTGGTGCAAGGCACCTTCTGGGGTTGAGTCAGAATATGGTCTGTGATTAAACTCCTATAAATATTTTCCTTTTCATAACGGAATGTCAGCATTTACTGTTTCCTGATTTTAAACACTGTACAGTTTGTCAAACATTTATCTCTGCCTTAAATTAAGTCTAGAGATAGAATTCCTGTTAATTTCAAATCAATATGAAAGGGGGAGAGAAAGAAATTGCAGTCTAGCCCTTTTCTTGAATCAATATTTTCTTTAAAAGCTGAAATGTTAACTGGATCATAGGTTTTTTTGCCATTTTGAAATGTAGCTTCTGTTTAAAGAATTTATGCATTTCCCCTGGAAACTGCTGATGCCGGTGTTTTGCAGCAGGCCCGGCTACCAGCAGGTGTTTGACCCAAGGCAGGCAGGATGGGGTCAGCCCTGGCAGCAGTGATGTGGTAGAACATTATCTTCCCTGTTTCTGAGCTCACCGTCTCTTAATAACATATTTTTGTTGTTCTGTTTTGCAGAAGCCTTTGAAATTGTAGTGCGGCATGCAAGAAACTTCACCAACAGCATGTTCAGGACCTACTACCAGAGCATGGGGCCCAGGGCTCTTAAATTTGTTGGAGAACTTTTTACTGATATCTCGCTGTACATATTGGGCTCTGACATCAGTGTCAATGACATGGTAAATGAATTTTTTGACAGTTTATTCCCTTTGGTTTACTCTCACTTGATTAATCCTGGCTTCCCCGATCCCTCTGTGGAAATGACTGAATGTCTACGGGCGGCCAGGAGAGACCTCAAAGTCTTTGGGAACTACCCGAAGGTGATGATGACACAGGTGTCCAAGTCCCTGCAGGCCACACGAGTCTTTCTGCAGGCGCTGAACCTGGGGATTGAGGTGATAAACACTACTGACCACCTGAAATTCAGCAAGGACTGTGGACGGGCGCTGCTGAAGATGTGGTACTGCTCCCACTGCCAGGGGCTGCTCCTGGCCAAGCCCTGTGCTGGCTACTGTGGGGCAGTGATGCAGGGGTGCCTGGCAGGCGTCCTGGAGATCCAAAACCTCTGGAAGGAGTACATCGGGTCTCTGGAGGGGCTGACCAGAGGCATGCACGGCATCTATGACATGGAGCACGTCCTCCTGAGCCTGTTCTCCCTGGTGCGCGATGCCATTGTCCACGTGCAGAAGAACGAAGGGAAGCTCTCGACCGCTGTGAGTAGTTCTCTGCAGTTCCCCAGGCTCGCTGCCGTGGCTTGGACACAAACTCTGTGTGTTGAAACCACACTGTCCCGTTCCTCCTGCCAAGAAAACCCAAATGCTCTAATTACCAGCCCCTTCCCATCCCCTCTGATCTTCCAAAAAGCTTTTGTCAGTATTTGCTACTGATGTTTGCAGGGCCTGGGTTTCCAGTAAGGGCTTTGACTCTTTTCAGGTTTGTCAGAGCAGAAGGGTCTGGCCTTGCCCTGGGGTGTGAGGTTGGGAGCTGAGATGTCCCAGTATCTTCCGTTTCCCCTGAGTGCTATGCTTGCCCTGGGTAGCTCTCAAAAGGCTGATCCTGCTCTCCAGGTGTCCCCTGCCTCCTTTAACATCACAAAAATGTACCTCCAAATAGATGCCAAGCAGAGACGTGCTGTAGCATCTCCTGGTTTACCAATGAAGAGCTGATTCTCCATCTTTTAGTAACTCATTCCAGTTTTGGGCTGCATTTAATTGCAGGGATGAGATTATTTCTTATTTTTACTTGACTCTTTAAAAACACATTGTGTGAATTTCTGAGCCTCCTGAGGAACTGAGGCTGTCTTGTTCTGAAAATCCTGCTGCTCTGTTTGAACACCAAGGACAAATGTACTGTGATTATATGATGCTTGTTCTGCAGAGGAGATTTTTCCTGAGACACAATTGAGCTGCTCCCTGTAGGCAGGGAAGAGTTGGGGATGGGGCAAAGGTGCGGGAGTATTGTAATAGTTTGCTTAAAGCCAATGATGATTAAAATCTGACACTGTTTTCCTGTTAGCTGCTTGTTCCTGCCGTTCTTGACTCCTGTTTACAAAAGAACTGTGTTTATGTAGGTCACTGTACTACTGGCACTGTAAGTAAGTCTTATCTTTTTTTGGGGGGACCGTGGAAATATATCGGCTTATGGGCTTTGAGCTGTGTGGCACTCAGCCAGCAGCACTTTGTGCTGTTCTCTGTGCTGGCTTTGCTCAGCCACCACACTTGTGCAGGCTGTGAAATAACGTGGTGGCACTCGTGTTTCCCACTGCAGGTAGTTTGGCACACATGGAGCAAGCTTTCTCCATCGCTTAGAAGGGGTTTAGGGACCAAATTACACTGAGTTGGATTGCTCTTGTGTTGCAGTGACCAGGAGGACTCTGTGGCTGGGCTGGGTGTTGGTCACCTGGGCAGATGAGCCCAGGCAGGACTTGTGGGCAGCATGTTAAGCTCCAGGGTACAGTGCAAGAGATTGGCTTTCAACCTGCCTTACTCCCTTTCTGCAGAAAATCACCGTTTTACAGCAGCCTGCCAAGCACTGCTTGTGCAGGGAGGTTACAGCTGACAGTCCAGGAGCAGCAGCTCTGCTGCCATGGAGCCAGGGGAAGTTGTTTTCCCATCAGCCAGAACTATCAGTCAACCCCCTCTGGAACAGCAAAGGAGCAGAGATGTAACTGTAGGTTTACCCTGAGTTCATGTGAGAGGGAGAATTCACGTTACAGCTGATAATGAGAGAAAACCTAGCTCAACTCCAAGCCCAGTTGGCATTTGCAGGGCAGTAAGAATCAAAACTTACTTCTGTATGTAGAGTGAGCTTGTTTAATCTCAAAAGATCCACTGACATATTCAGCTGTGAGCAAAAGCATCCAACATGTTTTGCATCAGTGAACCCACCGTGCTTGTAGGTGCTAAGGCAGAGCAGAAGCATTGTGCATGTGGGCTGTGTGCCAGGTTTTGTGAGCACAGACCTGGGCATTGCTGTAGGATCCTGAAAGGATCAGTGTTTGTTCTCCCCTATCTTTCCTTTATTGGCACAACAACAAAAATGCACTTTTTCTTGGAGATGTCCAAGTATATAGTGAACAAACACGACTGTCCCTTATATTATTGAATATTGACACCTTGATCTGTCTACAGAGAATGTGCTTGTGGGAGGACAAGTAGATGGAATGCCACAAAAGTCAACACAAAGCAGTATAGCTGCAATCTCTCCATCCTCTGCCAAACCAGAACATAAACTGACTTCCTTTACAATAAAAAATTACATTCAGTGCTTTTGTACTTGATAAAGCTGTTGGAATTCATTAGTGCCATATGTAGCTAGGTACTTACTTAAACATAACTCCTCTTGATTATTTAATACTTCAGTGATTTGTTTGTCTGCTCTAGAGATGTTTTTGAGTTACTGGAGTGAAGAAGTCCAAGCCAAACAAGCCAGTTGCCTGGCAATTTTCACTAAAAGAGAATGGCCACTGGGTTTTTGAAGTTTGTATTTAAAACACTGATGTTGCTCAGCTAAGGGTCTTATGTCAGACCTGAGCCCAGAGCAACTTTTTTTTTTTCTTTACAAGTGAGGATATGAACTGTTCAGTGGAGAAATAAGGCAATAATGGAAGCACTGACAGTCTTAACTACAGTATTGCAGAGGGCTGACACTAATGGCTGAGCTGCATCAGGACCTGGGGTAATCTGGGGTAAATATCTTTGCAAGATATCACTTTATAAATGATACAATACAACTTTTTTTATTCAGCTGTGCTATGATGAAAGTTTCTCTGTTAAACTTATCAGTACATATTGAGTTTCTAAGAATGTACCTGGAAGCAAACAGCTGTATTTACTGTTATCCTGCAAATATGATTGTTTTTAGACACTGTAGTCATACCAAAGTATGAAATGCCACAGGGGTTGTCTTTGAAAATGTGGGGTTTTACGCTCACCCTGGCTTCTCATATTGACCTCTTTTATTACCGACTTGGCCACCACTGCTTCTGTAGGAGAAGTACAGTTCACCTGTATGGTAATAAGAATAATGACATCTTATTTAATTGTTACTAAAATCCTCTGGAATTATATGGAAAACTTATCTTCCATGCCCACAGTGATTATAACATGAGTAACGACATTACTGCCCTTTCCTGTCCTTTGGGCTTCTTTTGTTTTTCACAGCATTGGCGGCATTTCTGCAGCAGTAGTTTTTCCTTCTGGTATTTCAGACCCTCAGGTGTGTTACCTGACTGAACATCTCTTCTCCATGTGGTTGTTCCTTACTCCCCCTTGCCACCCACCCCTAGGCTGGGTGTGGGCAGTCACACACAGACCTGGACCCATTTGTAGCTTGGAGCAGACCTGGCTACAAAGGGCACATGAACTTGAGCTCCAGAGGTGTTGCAGAGCCTCCAGGTAGGTTTCTGAGGAGCTCTAGAGTCCCCAAGAGGAGGAAGTCACACCACTGTAAATCTGCTTTTGGTAACTCTGCCTCCAGGCATGCATTTAAATGGGAGCCTGTGTGTTGTTCCTGGTCTGTAAACAGCAGTGCAGAAGAGTGAATTCAGTAATGTGGCAGTAAACAGTTCCCATCCCAAGCCTTGCTTTAGTAGCTAATTTGTCAGCAGTGGTGTGTGTTACGGCTTTATTATTTCTACAATTTGTCTGCTTAAAAACTTCACCCCTAAAACCTGCTATTAAAATACTTAATCAAAGAGGCTGACTCTCAGGGCACATTGGGAAAAAATTTGCTGTCTAGGCCTATATCTGTATTAATTTTCTAATCTTCTACTTTTTCTCTGGTTGAAAATCTGCCTCGTATGTCCACCCCTTGTAGATATTTTAATCGAGCGTAGGGAAGAGTGATTTTAGTCAGTCTGTTTGTGCTTTTTGCAACAAACCAAGACAGTTTGGAGAGATGCAGTACAAATAAGCTTAATAAAATATTCAGCCCCAGCACGCCCCGAAGTTAGTGCTTTCTCTGTTATTGGAATTACAAGGGAGACAATCAGTCTGGAGGGTCTTACATAGGTAATAGCTGATCTCCCCTGAGGTTAGAATCATAGAATGGTTTAGGTTGGAAGGGACCTTAAAGATCATCTGGTCTTAACCACCCTGCCATGGGCAGGGACACCTTTCACTACACCAGGTTGCTCAAAGCCCCATCCACCCTGGCCTTGAACATTGCCAGGGATGAGGCAACCACAGCTTCTCTGGGCGACCTGTGTCAGTGCCTCACCACCCTCACAGTCAAGAATTTCTTCCTAATATCTAATCTAAACCTCTGTCAGCTGAGAGGCATTCCTCCTTGTCCTATCACTCCATACCCTTTGAATAAGTCCCACTCCATCTCTCTTGGAGCCCCATTAGGCATTGGAAGGTGCAGTAAGGTCTCCTGGCAGCTGTCTCTTCTCCAGGCTGAACAACCCCAACTCTCTCAGCCTGTCTCCGTAGCAGACATGCTCCAGACCTCTGACCAGCTTTGTCATCCTCACTCTAACAGGTCCATGTCCTTTTTATCTTGGGGGCCCTTGGAGCTTGAGGAAATACGCCAGGTGGGGTCTCACTAGAGTGAAGTAGAGGGACAGAATCTCCTCCCTTGACCTGCTGTCCACCCTATTTTTGATACAACCCAGCTGCTCAGCCCCTGCTGCTCCCCTTGCAGTCGGTTGTGCAGCTCTACCTGCAGAGCATTGCCTAGAAAGGAAAGAGAAGGGAGCTCAGCAAAGTATTTTTTTTTCACTCAGAACTGATGACTGAGTTTCTAGAAAATCCTATTAAATTGAAAATTAACTGGAGCTTTGTTCAACTACTTGCACCCGTCGGAAGGAGGGAAGCAGAAAGGTGCCAGTGCTACATGGGAACAGCATGCAACTCCCAATGTGCTTGTCCTGTGAGCAGATCCCTGCTGTTTTACTTTCCTGCAAACACCTTTAAAAGACTGTTTAGGTCTAGGTTAACTAGGTTATACAGCTGTGCTGCTTGGGGTGCTGTGGAGGGGATGCCATTGTGCAGGCTGGGTTTGATGTTATCCCAAAGCTGAAATGCTCACCTCACCTGGCTCAGGGAGAGTGCCTGGTGTGAACCCAGCTCTGATGGCTTTGGGAAGCCTCAGAGTCAGGAAAACTGGACCCTTACTTCCCTAGATTTTTAGGGAATCCTGGCAGGGGGTCCATGAGCATGTTGTAAAGATAAGCAGCTACTTTGGTTAGTTGTAGCACCACAGAAACATTGCTGCAGTGTGTGTTCAAAATAGCAGTTCCAGCAGATATAGAGGGGTGAAAATCAAGAATATGTAAATAAAGGGACTTTTGGCACCCAGGAATGAAAATATCACCTATTGCCATATACAGTGTTTTAGTACATTTGTCAGCACAGCCATGCCAGGCTGGTTTTCCCTGAATGCTGCCCAGGAGCTGCTTTTGGGGCCATCTCACCTGGTGACTTGCTGGAAGCTGCTTTGCTCAGCAGGTTGCACTGGAGAGAGCTCTGGTGCGTTTTCCTGTCTGCTAATGGATTTTTTTTTGTCTGTACTAGAGCTGGCAAGAGATTTGTGGGGAAAGCTTTGAAATTACAGCGCTGTTTGTGAAGTCCTTCCCTCTGAGACGCCGAGATCGGTTTCTTTGTACTTTTAATGTGCGTTGCTTTTTGTTGGCATCACTCCTGGGAGAGTCAGCTGGATGTACAGCCTCTGTATTTTCAAGTTCTTTATTGGCAAAGTTTAATCCTCAGGCTATTCTCTAATACTCACTGGTAGCTAGCTCCATTTTTCACTTGAAGCTGGAAATACAGGTGAAGTTTTGGTTTTCAGTGATCTCAGACTCCCTCAGAACTATCCCAAGGTGTGTGTATTGTGTACTTTTGTTATCCATTTTGTGATAGGCAGTGTAAGGTGCCTGATAAGCGTGTGTTCTGGTTTTGTCCAAATTTAGAGGGAAATATCCCCTGATAGAAGGCAATTACAGCTGCCCCTCCCCCAGCAGGTTCGGGAAAGAAATACTCCTGGAGGAAAGTGAAGGGAAAAAAAACCTATTTATTTAACAAACACACAGGTAAAAAAACCAAGAATAATAATGCCACAGAATAAAATCTCTCGTTATGGAGAGAAGAAACCTGGAAGATTTTCCTAAAGTCCTTCTGTGGGTGTGGTTCCCCTCCTCCTCGGAGCTGGGTCGGCATGGGGGCCCCCCCCCCACCTCCAGACCGGACAAAGTCCCCCGGTGAGGCTGTGATGTCCCGAACTAGTCCAGAAGGGAAGAAAGAAGAAGAAACCAAAGTCCCAGGAACAAAAAAATTCAACTCTCCGTCTCTCCCTCCAAAGAAGAAAAAAAAAGAGAAAAAAAAACTGCGCCGAAAGAAAGAAAAAAAAACTCCCAAGCCGGGTGCTTCCTCCCTTCGCTCCCTACCAAAGCACAACTTAGATAGCAGCGTCCTTGAAGCACAGAACTGCTTTGAAAAAAGTTCATCTGGCTTTTCTCTTGCATCCAGGTTTTTAAAAGCACAGAATTCATATTTGAGCGATATGGGATACAAAATCATAAAGTCACCCCAAGACAGCGTGTTAAAGCAAGCATCTGTTCCCCCTGCAGGATGAAAATAAACCTTATTATGAGGGCGGTATCAGCAGCATTCCCATTCCTGAGAGAAGACCTTGGGAGTACTATGATTAGTTGTCTGAAGAGCTTTCAGGTAGCAAAGATTTTCTGACACTTGGGGAAGCATATGGCAAGGTACTGAACTTCAAGGTGTTGATTTTGAGCTAGAAATCCCCATGTTGTTGGTTGGTGAAAGAATAAGGGCAAAAGTTATTCGTGCCTGCACTTTTGTAACCCAGTATCAACAATTTTGATCGAGCTATTTTGGCACGCTGCTGCAGGACTTAAATCCTTGGTTGAGTATTCAAATATGCAGTAGAAAATTAGGGGCCTGCATCTCATTCTTGGAAGGGACTTTGGTATGAATGCTCTTGACCATCACTTTCCTCTCTAGGGGAATGAGACTCAGAGGTTATTCTCAGCCTAGTGAAAGCTTTACCTCTTGTCTGGCCTGGGGAGGGAGACCATTGGTGTCACAATTAATTAATTCACTGCTAACAAGAATTTTGCCTGTGAGGATACAGGGTAGTACATCTTTGGTCAGAGTTGTCCTTTTCCAGTGTGGGCAAAGTGGCACGCTGGTGGGCCCTCCGGCTTGCCCTGGTGGCATGGCAAGGCTTTGAGTCAATTTGTCACTGAATTGGGTCTGGATGAAGCAAACTGAGTGTGTGGGGCTCTGCAGAGCTGCTGGGTGGAAGCAGTGACCAGTGACACTCAACCCTGTCACTGCAAAGCCAGAGGAGGTGGCACTGAACATCAGCACAGGTTTTATTTTAAAGTAGCATTTGATTTTGCTTCTATTTGAATAAGTAAATTTTTGAATTTGTATTTGAATTTGAATTTGTAAAAATTTGAATTTGTAAATTTTTGCATTTTGCTCTCCTATTTTGTTCTCCTTTTGTCCTTTTAACTGGATGTGTTCTGGCCTCTGCGATGTGCCATTTCAAGGGAATTTGCAGTGAGGCCTTTTTTTAAAATAAAAAGTAGAAGGTAGCTGCTGATAGTGCCCCTCCTGCCCTGCATGCACACACAGCAGCACGTGGAGCATCCTTTGACAGTGTGTTTGATGTCCAACCCAACTTTGCACGGAAGATCACGTGAATCTGTTTACTGACTTCAGTCTGAGACAGATCACTCAGCTGGTGGCAACTTCATCCCCACTACTCTGCAGCTTAAAAAGAGCTTTTTAGGGCTGCTGCATTTTATGGGCAGGAATATCATACAGCACCCACTGAGCCTGGCTTGATCTCCCTTCAAATCGTGTGTTGGCTGCAGCACGAGTGAGATGCACACGGGTTTGCGTGTGATGGGATGTCTTGCATCTTTTCCAAGCTGAAGTCAGAACGAGCCTGAAAACCTCATGCAGATTAATTACTGGTTCTGTGTAGCTGTCTGCATGTACCGTGGCTTGGCGTGTTCCTTGTTTCAGTGGAGGATTTTGTTTTGATAATTTGTTGTTTTGCAACTGGCTCCTGAGTGTTTAAAAAGATACTTAGTTCTGGGATGCCCTGGCATCAGTACAAAGAACTCCCAGAGTTAGTGGGGCAGGATACAGTCTTAACAGCTGGAAATGAGGTTACACGGCTTTGCAATGTTTTGCAGCTTTCTTCACTGCACAGAACAGCTTATTTTTATTCTCATATATTTTCTTTTTCCTGGCTCCCATCACAGCTGGCTTGGACAGCTGGACCTGGGATGCTTTGGGATGTAGGAGAGGAGGGAACTGGTGGGCATATCATCCAAAGCATTGTGGCAGGGAATGTGTGGGGTGCCTGTTCCTTCACCTCTGAGCGTCAAGCTTTGAAATTTCAAGCTGTCTGATTTTGTAATAAATTGTAATGGTCAAGGAGATAATGTGAGGTCTTGAAATAGATTGGATTCAAGCAGAAAAAAACTGAGTTTCGGTCTGAACCAAAGATCACAGCATCAGCAAGTTCCCTCCGGGTGTCTTGAGGCTTCATCTTCATCAAAAGCTGTGGGAGAGATGCTAGCCAGGGAGGAGCTGCCCCTCTGAAAGGAGAGGGCTGGGGCCCAGCCCATTCACTGGGGCTGTATTTGCAAAGGAGCTTTACAGCTGAACTTCCTTCAGAGTTAAACCAGCCTCACGCTCTGCGTCCTTGCTGAGATTTAGATTTGGTTTGCCTGAAGGATGCTAGAAGCTGGTGTATGATAGAAACGGGAGACTTTTAGGTGTGGGCTGACCCCTCTGGCTTCTGAGGAGCCTGCAGAGAAGCAATATCCATGGCATGAACTGCCTTTATTGTTATTTAACTCAGTGCCTCCAGATGTGCCATTGCCCTGGACACTTCCTGTGGAATGGTGGAGCTGCCTCTGGAATTCTCTGCTAAAACTGCCCACACATCTTTCCTTTACCAGAGAGATTAAACCCCTGAGCATCAGTCCCGCAGACACGGCTCCCTCGCTTGCTGCCCAGATTGCTGCAGCCTCCTGCAACCCCTATTAACATAGATGCTTTATTAGCAAAATACATTCTGGCCCATTTCCTTTCCTGAAGATTTTTATCCTTGCTTAGACCCGCAGCTTTGCAACACCAGAGTTGTGCTCACCAATATCCATCTCTCTGTGCTTTTTGCGCTAAACCCTCTTTTGGCCTCATTATCCGTGACTGCAGTTTCCACTCAGACCTCCATCCGGGGTCATCCATCGGGCATCCTTCATCTTAACAGCGCTGAGTTTACTTCCAGTGACAGTAACCCCCGTGAGTGTTGCTGCCTTAAAACTAGAACTCTCTCTCCCATTAGCAATGCTGATGAATGAGCCAAGAACAAACCAGAAACTTAAAAGCGACCCTCTGCAAAGCAGAAATAGTGCCCAGAGCTGCCCGGGCGGAGCAGAGGTGTTTCGTTTTGCGCTGGAGAGGATGAGGGGCTGGGTTGCAATGAGTGGTTTGCTTCATTTTGAATTCTCTGCCTGTGTGTGGTGCTGTGAATTATATCATTTTTACATCTTATTGTAAAGTGGCTTTGAGGTACCAGGCATGAAAGATGCTAAATACATTTGGCTGGGAAAAAAATTCCAACAAACAATTGAGGCAGATTTTTCATCCATCTGCTGCATCAGTGCACCCCTCATTGCCGGGTCCTCATTGCCTTGTCAGGCTACTGCAAAAAGAACTGGTGGCCTTTTCCATCCCTACCTCTTGTGTTGCCCCACTAATGAGTCCCCGAGGGCACGGAGCCGGCTTTCAGTAGGTGAAGTTTGCTGCTAACTGCATTATTCTTCCAAAGATTTGTTTAAGCAAGAGCAGGCTGGCTGCAGAAAGCTGTGCTGATAGCCTACAGCTACTTGGGCAGAATTATTTCTGTTTAAAAAGAAAAAGGAAAGAAAAAGCAAGGCAGCTGTTGGCAAATTTCGCAATTCTTTATGCAGGTGTATCTTTCTAACCTAATCACTTTTCACACCCAATTCTCTTCCAGGCTGTTGGCAAGGTAGAGATGATGCCCTGAGCCAGTGACCTGGAGAGAACCACCTGGAGAGCTGGGTGGTTACTGAGGATAACCTGGGGGTGACTGATGTGCTCTAAATTATGTCTTTCTAAAGCTTATTAACTCCTGGATTGCACATATTGATCTGTATCACTGAACAAATAAACCTCATGCTGCTGCTCTCCAGAGAGCCAGAGTGCAGGTATTTCTGTAGATACCCAACTGCCTGTGCTGATATTTAAGTCATCCACCCTCTGTCTCCTCCCTGAGGGACAGCCCAAAAG
Organism: Oriolus oriolus; assembly: GCA_013400235.1. Taxonomy (NCBI): domain Eukaryota; kingdom Metazoa; phylum Chordata; class Aves; order Passeriformes; family Corvidae; genus Oriolus; species Oriolus oriolus. The sequence goes on from VXBT01009197.1 coordinate 1,193,890, forward strand.
CCATGGAGGGAAGGGCACTTGAGGGCAGTGGGAGCTGCAGGAGGTGATGCTGGGGTGGCTCTGATGAGCAAAATGGCACCATGAGCTCAGTGCAGATGGGCCCAAAAGGGTTTGCCCAGCAGATGCTAAAAAACATCCAGGAAGGTCATCTCTGAGCCTTGCTTCATGCAATTCCCGTTGTTTGGAGCCAGAAGGAAATTTAACAACTCTCCGCCTGTAGATTTTGGTGCAAGATGAGTACTCTTTTCCATGAGTAGCGGAAATGCCCAGTTTACAACTTGCAAGGTGAGTGGAAAGTAATGACAACAAACAAAAATGCATTACAAGTGTTTAGTCAATTTTTTTTTCCATCTAACGATTCTCCTACCTCATTTTGGAATTGTATATCAATTTATAGGAATTCACTTCTCATAATCAAATACTAGTCCTCCATTTGATGCCATTAATAAAGGTGTTGTGATAAAGTCGAATTAATTTAATTTCTGTCTGCAAACATCCTATTATTGAATGAGTCCCTTTAATACGTTAATCAGACATATAGCATTGTAACAAGGTTAAAAGTGTGCACACCGATTTCCATTATAAAGATATTCTCAATCAGGCAGAAACTAATCTAACGTTGTAAGTCATTCTGTAATTCAATTGTTCTAACCACAGTACATGTAAAAACAAGATGTCTTACAACAAAGTCTCAAAAAAGCCCTGCAGGTATTTATATCTTTATAGAAAAGAATGATTTACATTTTCAATAAACCTTATTTGTCTTTGGGAAAAATGTAATTCCTTTATCGAGCAAAAATCTAATGGGAGCCTTTTTACCTTGTTTGCTATGTTTTGGGTATATTATCTTGGTGCTGACCTTTAATTGGATTAGGTTAGGCCTGACTGTCAAGGAGAAAAAATTGCTATGGATCTGGCAGTATCAAAACTAAGAAAAAATCAACAGATGAAGCAAAAAAAAACCAACAATGAAAAAAAAGAACACAGGGCCTTCCCAAGCCTTTTGTTGTCCTTGAATGAATTAATTTTGCCAGCAGCTAATCACTGCTGCATAGAGATATTTTTAGCATTTTCCCTTAATGATAATTATTACACTTCTCTTTTAGGCTTTGACTGGGGAGGTCCATGGCATGGCCACGAGGAAAGCCTCATGCCCCTTTTGCCAGGAGCTTGAGTGAATGAGGTTGCTCTGGGCTTTGCTGGAAAACAAATGCTTGTAATTTTTCTGCTGAAGAAATTCAGCAACTTAACTCTTGAAATGATTTGGAGTGTTTGGATGCCTCCAGCCTTGTTGTCTTAGCAGAGACTGGTGTTTGGAATGGGAAAGGTGGATGGAGGGAGAAAAAAGTTGCTGCTGGGGAGATTATTCCTATCTGAAGATTAAAATAAGTAGGGTGATGGTCCTTTGTAAGGGCTGATGAGTGGGGAAGAATGGTGAGTACCAAACCCTTTGGGGTAGGAAGGGTTTCCATTCACCATGGGAAGGGGAGAAGGGCATTTCATAGCAAAAAGTACTTAGTGGTGTAAAAACCTTTGGGATGATTTCAGTATGAGCATTTATTGAAATATAAATCTGAAAAGCTGTGTGTACCTGAGCATGGTCTGTGCAGGCTGCAAAATAGGCATTGCCTTTTACCTGCTTGTTTTGATATCACCAGTTATAGCAGATTTAGTGGTAAGCCCTGTGCACTCTATTTAAAATAAATATTACACTTGCAATTGGATTGCTGAAAGAGAGAGAGAGAGCTAATTAAGGAGATGAGATATCATCACTAAATTTTTCTTCCCTGAGATTTTATGAGCAGTAATTTGAAAAGAGTCATATTAAAGCCATTGAGGAACAAGTTAATGCTGCATTTCTGAGAATATTGCCTTTCTACTCAAAGATTATATTAAAGAATAAACAGTGTACAGTAGCTAATTGCTAGCTGACACATTATAACGGCTTTATACTTCCAAAATTGAACCGGTCTGGTTTAAGGAAAAAAAAGGGGGGAAAGTAATGCAGTAACTTTTTAATTATTTAATGAAGTATTTCTGAAAGAATAATTGAATCTGGCCTCATGGCTGCAGGGGGGGAAGAGAGACTGGTAGGTATTGACCACATTTGCAACCCAGCTGACACAGCTGCTGTTAACTACCCTGTTACAGGCTCTGTAACAAGTCTGGCTTGTGTTCCAGACTGATGGTAGGTATCTGTTTTTCCTCTCTAAATTAAGCTGCTAGGAATTTGTTTCTCTCGGATTGTTCCTTTCTGTAGTGCCGTAGGCAGAAACACGGTGCAATATTAAAACCCACAGAAATCTGCCAAGGAAACCGATTAACCCATGGAAGGAAAATAACAAGCGCGTGGCAATTGCCTGGAGCAGTCATGCTGCCTGGCTTTGCCCAGCGAGGTTTTTTTTAAGTTCTTGGTAAAAACTGGTGATCCCTCAAGCCAATTCCTTGTTTCTCAGTCTGTCTGGATTGGGTAGATTTAATTGCCTGCAACAGGAGGGTCTTCTAGGGACCCATAGTAGCAATTGTGCGTTAGACGGTGCCCAGAATGCAGTTGTATAATTAAACTGTATTTGGCATCCTTAGCAGAAATGGGCTTTGCTACCTTGAGTTCAAATTTTCTCTCAGGTTAGATGAATCAGTGCTAATGTTGAAATCAGCTATTTGAGTTTGGAGCATCTTCAGCCTCCTTGGGGAATCAATCCCAAAGGCAGAGCAGCAGCCTGGGGTCAGGAGCAGCCATGTCCCCCACCTCTGCTGTGCCACCTCAGTAGCCATGAAGCATGCTGGGGGTTTGGGGCTTCACCAGGAGGTGAACTCTGGGTACTGCCATGTTCTGCTTCTGAACCTGGCTTTGGTCAGTCTAATATACTCTGGTTTGCTCTGGATTTTGCTCCCACATCTTCTCTTTTGCTCTGCTGTAACCTTCCAGGCAAGGCTGACTTCTCCTTCCAAGAATAAAGTCTTAGTTTGGTTGTCTAAGAAATATCAGATTGCGCAGATCAAACTTAAAACCATAATGGTGCACTAGTATGCTACAGGGCCCTGTTCCAGGAAATGTCTCCACTTGGGAAAACTGCTTAAGTGTGTGCCAAAAATTAAGCAAATGCTTTTTTCTTGACTCCCCCAGTTGGTTGGCTGGGTTGGGTCTGAGCCCTGGCTGGGGCTCCAGCCGCCCGCCCTGCGGTTTGCCGAGGTCCAACCATCCGAACTGAAATACCACATTTTGTGTCAAATAGGGAATTAACAAAATGCTGGAGGGAAAGGCTTACTTGAGAAGTTGTGCTTTAATTATATATCATGGATTATAAAGGCAGAAGGAACAACTGTGATCATTTAGTCTGACTTCCTCTCTACCTGTAAATAACAATAAACAGGCTTTCGCTGAAACACAAAGCTGCTTTCTTTGGTGGATTAAACACTCCATGCTGGGGATACAAGAAAGAAGAAACATCTTGTTTGCATTATTTTACGTTGGTTTGAAAGGGCTCGACTCAAGCTGAGGTCACGGTTCCTTTGAGAGAAAGGGCATCCTGTGCTGGGAGAAGCTGGGTCAGCGCAAGGGTCAGGACGTGGTGGGACACTGTGTGGAGGTGCCTTGTGTGCTGCAGCACATGTAGGGTACACTGGCTGTCACATCCTCCTGGGGACAGGGTGGCATGTCCTGATGGGAGCAGCGATTGGAGCTGCAGTGCTTGTCTCTCCAGTTTAAGGCATGTGAACCCTGACACAGCAGAGGGAAGTGCAGGTGGAAACCATCCAGCTTCAGCAATTGGCACCATGGACTGAAACCCATAAAAAGGCCCCTGTGCTCCCCACTGCTCTGCTGAGCTGGTGCACCCTCGCTGTTTTGCAGTCTCTGGGGTAGAGTGACTATGTAACCACACCATGTGTCAGACCTGCCAGCTCCTGTGTCATCTCTGTCCCATCGACACACGTGGCTGTGTGTGGAGCACATCCTGCTCCTTGCCCTCAGAACCAGTCCCATTGGTCCTCTCTGGGTCCTGTGTTTCTGCTGTGACACTGACCCTCTGCAAAGTGTTTTGTGATCCTCTAGATGAAGGATGGGAATCAGGATTTAGAACTAGATGATCTTTAAGGTCCCTTCCAACTCCAACCATTCTATGAAAAATTAAGTTGCATTTGCTTTGAAAAATGCCTCCTTAATGCCTCTATGGTTCTGTAGCAGTTTGAAGGACCTGGTCTTCAAACGGGGTGAAGACACAACTTCAGCACAACCTGGTCTGTGGCTGCAGGGGTCCCTGAGCGTTTGTAGCGCATGTTTGCAGCATGTGTTGGGCATCACCACGGGCACTGGTGTGACAGGCACTCTGTTATTTTAAGCATTAGTGTTTGTGTGCATTTTACACATTATAGCGTTGCATTATTTAAGGGTGATGCATTATTAAACATTCTCCTCAGCACAGAGAGTAGGTCACTTCCTGCAATTCCTGTCTCTGCATGAGTGAGTTAGGATGCGGGCTCTTATGTAATCCTTGCAGTCTGAATAATGGAGATTGTAATACTATAGAGCTGATTAATAACATTTAGTACTTCATTAATGAGGAATTTTGTTGGAGTGTTCATAGAAGACATCTGTGTTACCATACTCAGTTTGTTCTTTCTGCTTGAGTGCCTGGAACCAGAAGAACAATCATTACTTAGCTAATAATGATGTGCTTCCTAAAATAAAGGCTTGTAAATTCATTTTTATGCCCATAATCACATTTTTCTGCTGTGAGTAGAGTGAGGAAGCTGGGAATTGTCTCTTTCCCATCTTCCCGACAAAATGTATATAATGATTAGAAGCATATAATAAGAGTGTTTGTCCTAGCCAAATGTTTCTCCACTCCTGTTAATCAGCGTTCGTTGGAGAGCGTGGCGCCGTTTGTGGAAGGCGATGCAATCACTGGGGCAGTGTGGCAGATTTAAATCAGTAATAAAAGCCCTGGGGAAATTAACAAGACAAAACATTAACCACAGACTAAACATTAACATATATTAGCATTTTTATTACACCTGTAGAAATGGTAAATGTGCTTGGTTACTACTATTAAAAAGTTTATGTTCTATCCCATATCATCGCAATGTATATTTTTGGTTTAAGCCCTTTAGAATTTAATTAAGCGGAATTCTGTAGCAGTGCTTGAGTAATAGACTTCAGGTTCACTTTTATGGTGACTTTGAAGATAAACGGGGCACAAATGCGATCTTTATAATGCTAATAACACTTGTGATGTGTAGTGGAACAGGTTGTTAAAAAGAATTGGGGGAAGAAGCACTAATTCAAGCAGCTGCCTTACTGAGGCTTTCAGCTTCACTGGTCAAACTGAGTTCCATCACTGAAGGATGCTTGGGGTTTAGTGGGCACCAGTTGGTTCCTCCAAAGACAGCATGTCTGTGGTCTCTTGATGTTCTGTGCATACTGTAGCAAATCATCCTTTCAGAAGCTGTGTTCAAATCAATTATAATAGTTAATCTCTTTTCAGTTTAATGTGTGGCTTCTCCCAGAGGAAACTCATGAATAGGTATAAAATGACTTATGTGAACTCCAGAGAGCAAAGGAGATTGTGGGAGGAAATCTTCAAAAATGAGGCCATCCCCTTGAGGGGAAAAAAGTACTGTGTCTTCCTGGAGAATGAATCTATAAGCAGAAGAGTTCATAGAGAAGACAAATGGAAACTCCATGTAAAGTTTAAGCAAAGGTCAAACACAGCAAATTCTCCTTTAGAGCAGAGTGGAGCTCCTGGGCTGAATGAGAAGTGGCAGCAGCAGGTATCCAGCAGGGTCTAATGCACTCTTTTCTTGTCCAAGGAGAAGCTGATTAGCTACTTTTTTTTGTCTTTTTTTTTTTTTCTTCTAAATCATCTAGAAAATTACCTTTAAAATGTTCTTACTCTTAAAAGCAAAGCTCAGATTGACACTGAGTATCACAGTGTGCTGCTTTCCAATCCTTTCACCCCTGGATTTCCTTGCCGATGTGCAGGGTAAGATGTTTTTGCCCCGTGTGGCCACACTGCCTCGTGCCTTGGTGGCAGAGTGGCTTCATCAGGAGCCTCAGCGCTGTCAGTGATGCCATCCTGCCATAGCCAGGCTGGAGGTGCCCTCCATCAGCTGCACGGAGGCTGTGATGCTGGGCACAGAACCTGGTACTGTGGTCACTATTTCTTTGACAATCAACCCCAGTCATCCCAGTTTCCGTGGGCTGGCAGGTACCCGTGTGGATCAGTGCTGTGCTTTACACCCCTGCGGTCAGCTCAGCTGGAAGCAGCCGTGGTGGTGGAGCTGGTCCCTGGCTGCTCGTAGTGCAGCCGCAGGTTCCCTGCAGTCCTCAGGCGCCTCTTATCTTAAATTGATGGGGAAGCGTTAAAGAGGGCTGATAGCGCTGCTCCATTAGCCTTGTCCCTGTGCTCCTCTCAAATCTGTGTTCCCTCTGAAGCAGAGCCATTTCACGGCGTGCAGCTCCGCGGGTGCTGGGGGCCAGCTGCCTCCCCATCGCCCTTGGGGACCCCCGGCCTCACGCAGGCCCGGGGGGCTCTGCCCAGCCCGGGTGTGGGATCTCCCTGCGGCTGGAATAAAGAAATGGAGCGAGGAGTAGTGGTCGTCAGAAGGCAGTGTTCTCCTCATGGCCTGAGTCACACTCGTGTGGAGGAGGCTAATTAAATTGGCTAATTAGTGAGTTTGTTAATGAGCTGGGGAGGGAAATTTTGCTTTGGCTGTTACAGTGTCGGTGGCTTTGGGGGTTTGTGAAAGCTCAGGGCTTTGGGAAGGTTTTTCTTGACTGGTGTCCCCTTGCAGCCGTTTTTTGGTGGCCTGGCAGATTCTTTTAAAAACAAAGTTTAACTCCTGTTGCCTAAAAATCACACTGGCATCTGATTTACTTAGTCATTTTTTTGTGGCCTGATGTGTCAAACTTCAGCCTGTTCTGAATTAAGGCACAGCTCTTGCACTGACTATACTTAAGATAAGGGCTGGTGTATATTTATGATCCCCCTGGTAGCGTGGGGAGCCCGAGGAGACGAGCCAGTGGTTCCGTTCTGTTGATTTGCTTTGAATTTCACATTTATATTTGTGTGGTGGGAGGAAACCACATATTAAACACTGTTGCTTGATACAAGTTTGGCACCTGGATTAGAAATACTCCCTTCCTTTTGCTCTCCCTGTTGCAGACATACCACCATGCTGGGGAGCTGACTGTCCTTGCTCCTGCCAGAGCAAGCAATACCTGGAGAGCTGAATCATCAACACTTGTTTCTCCTCAAGGTCTGAGCTTGTGTCTGTCCCTTCTCTGACTGCCCTACAGTAGCATTTTTCTTTATTTTTTGGAGCCTGCTTTAAAATGGCAGTGGTTAGGAAGAGACTGGGAAGCTTTCATGTGTTCCTGAGCCTGCAGTGCGGAGTCAAAAAGAGGGAAAGATTGAAATAGGATTTCTAAGCTGCTGTCCTAGGACTGCTTGTGGCCCAGCAGACTTTGGCAGATGGTTTGTGAAATTCTTCCCTCCCCCAAAAAGCATACACGATGCCGCCCCTGCAAATGAGCAGGCAATCTGTTACTTCTACTTTCACTCACTTTATTTTAAGTTCAAATCTCAGCCGGGTTTTTGTTTGACTAAAAGGTGACAACCGTTTCATTGTGACTTCACAAGATGGACTGCAGGGTTGGGGTTTTTCCTGAAAAGGTTAGTTGGTGCTTGAATAAATAAATAAGTAAAATCTTGGTGGAAAGTTTGAGCAGTGCATCCTTCTATCCATAAAGATTTCATCTGCTGTCCCATGTCACAGCTAACACAATCCTGTTCATGGTTGCATCCCTCACAGGAGGGATGGCTGGACTCGGTGATCAGTGATTCGACTTGATGATCAACGGGTTGAACTCGATGATTGTAGAGGTCTTTTCCAGCCTTATTGATTCTATGAATCTTGGAGCCTGTGGTACCCAGATGCCGTGTCGGGCTGTGATGATGCAGCTGAGCCGCGGCTCCTGCGCAGGACTTGGGAGCAGAGGGGCTGAGCTCCCTCCAGTGCTGGGTGGGAGATGAGGCAGCCCCAGTTTGCTGGGGCCCTTTGCTGTTTGAAGCACGCTCTCGGGTGGTGCCATTGTTTGTGCTGTCCCTCCAACCCTCCCCTCCCATTCAGCACCTCACTGCATCCTTGGGAAAAAGCCTTGATCCTGGACTTGCTCTTCCCTCAGGGTTTGATAGGTTTTGCCAGCTGAAAGATGGGCTTTGGAAAGGGAATGGGGGGATTTTCACAGACCTGCAGAGAATCAAAGGGAGTAATCACAAAAGGCAGCTTAAAATATCCAACCTTTTCCCACTTCTCTCCTGCACTTCACGTGTCCGTGCAAAGCGTGGTTGCAGCAATGCTGCTTTGTGGCATTGCTTCCTCTATACCCACTGCCCTGGAGCTTTTGTGTATCTTGTGTTTCCCTGGAGGAGGTTTCATGGCAGGTCTCACCTCTGACTTGGGCAGAGGAAAAGCCCACAGACCCCTGAGCATCCTGGTGCTCTCCTGCTGGTCTGCCCTTTGCAGGGACAGTGGCACCAGCCAGTATAGAGAGAGAACGGGACATCCAGACCCATCCCACACTGAGTGCAGTCTCAGATCCCAAATGCCCTTCTCCAGGTCTCCCACTGTCCTGTGATTTCCTCTTTTTCCTGTCTGTTTGCATCAGAGGACTACCTGTAAACGTTATGAGAGGGATGAGTGCTTAAGGAAAGAGCAAAAGGCAAAGAAAATAGCCCAAAATGTGGTCTGTTTTCTAAATCCCTTCCTCCTTCTGTTTTAAAGCCTGCCAAGTGATTTAGGGAGGGCAGTAGAGCTGACACATTCTTCTGCAAAACTTGGTTTTGGCAAGGCAGAGAGGAGACACAGCCAAGGGAAGACAGAAGAGGAAAAACCAGGTAAGATGCTGCAGAAACTGCTCCCCTGGCAGCTGCAGGAAGGAACTGCTTTGGCAGAGGAAATGGCAGGTGCAGAAGGACCAGTGGCAGCATCTCTTCCCACCGTGCTGTGAACCAGAAACTGCAGTGCCCAGCTCCCAGGAGGTTTCTGTTTTACTCTTTGTTGTATGGTAGCCTGAGCAAACAAACTGTGCTGCTCTTGATAATGAAAGAGGTGACATTACTAATTTATTTGCCCACCCAAATGTGGATGTAATAGAACAGAATTAATCTCTTCTCTTTACACATCAGATGCTTGTAGCTTTGGGCAGCGGGTGTGTTTTTAACCTCTGGTGTGCAGCTAACGGGGAGTTTAGCTGATTGCCTGGATTCGGTGTGGCATGGAGATAAATGAGGTGCTGCAACGAATGGGCATTTTATGGGTGTGTGGTTGGTCCCAAGCCTGGCTGTGGGTGGTGGGATGAGGCTCAGAGAAAGTGAGGGTGGTGTTAACCGTGGTGCCTTCATGGTCCCAGCAATCAGCCAAGCTCCTTTCACAACCCAGCACGGATGAGTCCTGCAGAGCAGCACAGGGTGAATAAAAAGGAGACTTTCACAGTGGCAGTGGTGCCACAGGGGGACAGATGTCCCTTGGTAGTCTCCCAGAGAAGGAAATGGTGGCAAACCCATGCACAGCAGGGATTGCAGCAGTGGCTGCTGCTGGGTGAGTCTCGGGACAGTGGCCGTTCGAGAGAGCTTTAACGAGGCGCTTTGGATTCCTTCCCCTGCTGCTGCAGCCGGTTCCTGAATCATCTGTATGCTAATGAGCTAATTTGTGCCATTAGCAGAGCCCTGTTAATCAGGGCCTCCCATGACATGACTGGGCTGTGGCCTCAATGCTTGCTGTATTTTAGGCCCTGGGTTTTTTAATTAGTAGTGATGTGTATGATGCTCATCCCTGGGCATCTGCAGTGCAGTCTGTGCAGATGCTGAGCTGCCTCAAGATGCAGAACTAGGGTCTTGGTATTTTCCTTCGGAGGGGAGGTGTTTCCTAAAAGTCTGACTAGAGAGGTAGAGTGCAGAGCCTTGAGATGCTGTGGTGTTCAAGAAGGAAGGAACAGGGAACATCTCAAGCCCCCTCCTGTCAGCCCAAGTTTAGCCTGACACAGGAAGATTTGCCTGCTACACCTGCAGCCTCAGGGGTTTTGATAGCCACAGGGGCACTTCAATGCCCCGACATTTTGCCTGAAGCTTCCTGCATTCCTTCCCAGGCGGCAGGTATTTGTACAAAAGCCAGGTTGCATCCTTAGGACAGCAGTTTGCTTTCACGTGCTTGCTGAGCTGTGAGCAAGATGGGGATGACAGGACGATAGCAGCTCATGTGCAGGTGCCAGTGCGCATCTCAGCTGTGTTCCTGCAGTCCCAACACTTCCTCACACTGCTGTGTTTGTGTTTTCCAGATCAGCCGGTTATGTGGCCACGCTCAGCAGAGGCAGATTCGATCAGCTAATTATCCAGAAGACCTTTTCATTGACAAGAAAGTCCTGAAAGTGACTCACATCAAGCAAGAAGAAACTTTGTCGAGCAGGAGGAGGTGAGAACGCTCAGGCTGCGCGTGGTGCCTGCTGGATGGGCTGCAGGAGCAGCCACCATATGGAATGGCCCTGTGGAAGCTGATGCAAAAGCTCCTTATTTTCCTTACCCATAAACCTGGTTTTGGCTCTGAGCATCAGAGCTACTCTGTGGTGGGCTCTGAAGTTCAGTGAGGTGTCTACATGGGTTTTCTCACCTGGTGCACCCAGGTTAATACACCAACTGCCTTGTCTGGGTTTCTTGGGCACTGCTATAGTGCCTGGAATACTCACAGGTGTAGTTATAGATAGAAATGGTCACTCCAGCCTGAATTGTTACATGTTACACCCTGTGTCGGTAAGGGGCATTTCATTCTTTTTGTGTAGTGTTTTATGGTAGTTCAGAGATGTTAACAGCCTTTTACTGAATATTTTCAAAGGGAGCAGGTGCCTCCACTGCTGGCACTGCACCCTGTGCTTCCTTCCCCGTGTAAGTAGAAGCTGTAATTAAGTGGGCTCACACTGATGTGTCAGGGAGCAGCATCTCCCCTCTGGATCAGAAAGCACACTCAGAGATATGCAGTGCCTTTACTTCTTCTGAATAAAAGAAAAATCCCTGTGGAAAAGAAACAAGCAAGCTTGTCAATTTTTAAAACTGGCGGTAGACTAAGTTGGGTGGATTTCTCTCTGAAGACTAACAGGGCCACATTCTTGATACGGTTCCCATGAGATACAGCACCAGGGCTTGCATTCCTCTGTTGTCTCAACATGTCGGAGGTTACACAGCCCAGACTTTGACAGAGATGTCCTTTGAAGACTCTGAAGTCCAATGAAATCTGCTGAGATGAATTACATGGGTTCATACCTGCAGATACGGAGGAGTTCCTCCCTCCCCTACCCCTCCCTGCCCTGCAGGGAGCTCTGCTCCCCAGGAAAGTTTCCTTCCGCCTGTTCCCCCCAGCTCTGCTGGAGTTTGTGGAAGAGGAGCAAGGCAGTGCCTAGGATGTAAGGAGCTGAGTGAGGGCAGTGAGGCTTGTCCTGCTTGAGGTTTGCCATAACTGATGATCCAGGTCTCACCTCATTTTGACTTTCCAAATGGTGTTGGTTGGACCTCTACCCCACTGTTAGGCCAGTGCAGGAGATGGATGTAGGAGGTGGTTCACGCAGGAGGTGACTGCCTGAAGCATCCCTTCGATTTGTGCAGGGGGCTGTGGGCTGAATTCCCACTCTTTGGAGGGGCTTTGACTCATCAGACAAACCCTCGTCCGTTTGCTTGGGCAGCGACAGACGGGTCGATGCACGCGATGCCTGGGCAGCATGTGCTGTGGTGGTCAGAGGCAGCACTTGAGTGAGCCTGCTCCTCCGTGGGCTGCGGCTCTCCCTGCGAGGGCTGTGTCAGCCCAACCGCGGCAGGAACAGGCTCCTCGGCAGTGAAAAGGCAGCACACAGCACAGGCTCCCTTCTCCTTGTGTCGCCTGCCCCCAGCTGGCTGTCGCGGGTTCTGGAGAGGGAACCCCCCGGAATCCCAAAGCAAGGAGGGACGGAGGGAGCTGGGCACCCCTCTCTGCTCACCAAACTGCCTAAGATTGCAGGGCAGCTCCCCACAGCTGGCAGGGCACGGACAACCCCCCACTACAGCACCCGGGGGATGCCCCTGAGGGTGCTCCCTGCTCCAGGTGCTAATTCCTCATCATCCCTCCCAGGGAGCAAGGAGGCTGAGAAATAACCCCTTGCCGTGGGGGGAAATGCACTGAAACGAAACAAAACGACTGTGAGGCCAAGTCTTACTGTCTCCAGTCCCTGCTATTCATATTGCCTCACTTATGGTGCTATTGACCCAATTAAATCTCTCACTAGTCTCTGGTGACAGCTGCTTAATGTCCCTGAGGGATCAGACCTGGGCTGGGGAGATGTCACATCCCACTCCCAGAGTCTCTGTCACCTCTCTGGCAATATCAGAGATCCCTTGGTCAGCCTGTATCCTGGTACGTCTGGACCACTGCTGCAGGTGACCAGCTGGAGATCCTCGTTGCTGGGAAGGGAGGGCACAGGGTTGGGATGCAGCCTGATTCACATCCCCTGTGTGGTGCAAGCACTACTCCTGCAGCTCCTCCTGCCTTCCTGCAACAGAGCCATTCTGGTGAGTGTAACCTGACCCTTTCAGTGCAAACTGTGACCCCATGGCCAGCCCAGTGCATCCCTTGAAATTGTGTGCTTTTGATGGTGCAGCATCAAACACAGCCTTACCCATGTGTACAAATCTGTGCTGAGAGTGTCAGCTCTGTTCTACCACCAAAAATGCCACCTGCCCTTGCAACAATGCTGGATGGCCAATGTCAGCCAGACAAAGCCCCTGAAGGGCCTCTGTTGCCTTCTGCAAAGCAGAGGGGATGCTGCAGCCTGAGCCCTTGCTGCTCAGATGTACCCCACGGATGCTTGGCCTGAGCCAGTGGCACCTTTCCTTAGGTGCTGTGAGAGTGCAGAGACTGTGTCTGGCTTTTGCCTTGTGCATGGTTGGGCTGAGGTTCTGCTGCCCTCACATCCCACCCCACCACGAGCAGTTTTGCCCTGGGAAACATGTGTTCAGCCTTTGACTGAATAACATCACGGAAAAACACAAAAAACTACTTGGAGTCAGAAATAAAACTGATGCTTCATGGATTTTTTTTCACTTAGCTGCTTTAATGTTGTGTTTGTGTGATTACCATCACTGGTTAAAATGCACCAACCTCATCTTCTCTTCCTCTTTTAACTGAGCACCCTTTTCCTTCCCTTTCTCTCAGGGAACTGATTGCAAAGCTGAAGTCCCACAGCGGTTTTTACAGCAGCTTGCCAGAGTACATCTGCAACCACAGCTCTGCTGTTCACAACGATACGCTTTGCTGGAACGGACAAGAAGTCGTGGAGAGGTGAATCATGTCTCCCTTGCCCTCCCTCTCCCCAGTACTGCTTATCTTTTGTTAACCAGGCACAGGAGCAGTCTGTGACCAGGACATGACTTGCTCCGTTAAGGACCTTGTGCAGAGCAAGTGTCCAGCTGCGCTGCAGCTCCGATGGATGTGCAAGATCTGCACAGATATAAGTGGTTGTGTGCTGCCCTCCACTGAGTTTTCCACTTAGTGAAAACCCTGCATCTGTGATGGGATTTGGTCAGGATGGGCCAGAGACAGGAGCACAGCAGCAGCTTGACACAGCCCTGCTCCCATGGGAGAGCGCAGCACCGTCCAGGGATGGCTCCTCTGGAGCAGCAGTAAGAGCACTGCCCCCAAGCACTGCATGGGGTGGGGATGTCTCCAGCCAGGCTCCATGCAGTGGTAGCAGGACACCGTGGTTGGCATCCCCTGCCCTATCCAGGGAGAGTCAAGGAGGACTCCCTTGTTGAATTTCTCCCTGCTATGGCTCTCAGCTGGAGGGAGTGAAAACCACTGAACTCTGGTGGTGCCACTGCTGCCCTCTGACCACCTTCCCACCACCAAGTCCTGGCTATCGTCTCTGGATGGAGCCATTCCCACCAAGGTCCAGCTTGTACTGTGGCTACTTTGCCCTGCCCCACTTGCCATTTCAGAGGATATACTGGTGGTAATTGAGGTTAACAGGGACAGGCACATGCAGGATTCATACCATAAAGAGGAAGGAAGTGTTAATAGAAATGGAGATTTTTCTTGCAAAAAATGCCCCTTGGGAATGTTAAATAACGTGGAAATAGAACTTGGAAATGTTTTTTATAATTATGCATAAATCTCCTCTAATCACCCTACTTTGCAAAGCATCCTTTGCTATTAAGTAGTTTGCATAAGGGAAGAAATAGAAGTAAAATCAGGAAGTGGTGAAACGTTGAGATATTAATTACGACTTCTTGATCAGTAACTTCAGGTGGTAATTAGCCTGTACTTGCAATACTGACCTGAAACACTGAATAGACCAAAATAGCATCAAACTCTGTTTTGAAAAAAAAATGACTCAACATCTAAGATCACACGCTTAGTAAAATGTACTTATGTTGCCTAAGGAAAAATGTGTCCTCTGTTGGCACTTATTTCTGGAAAATCGTGAGTTTCCATGCCTAACTGAGAAGTTCAATTGGAAAGAAAAAGATTATTTCAATATTGTCTCACTGATAGATAATTAAAACTTCTAAAGCAGGGCTATAAACACTGCAGCTCTGGAGAGGGGGACCTAGGGTGAGGTGCTGGCTTATGACAGTTCACTGGGGTCACAGCCAGTGGCCCTGGTCCAGGTCCTGCTGACACCACAGCTGGGTGAAGTGGTAGCAAAATGCTGAGAATACCAGGGGACGGTCATAGGCAGAGATGTCCCCCTGGTCCCTGCTGCAGTGCTGTGGTGGCAGTGGCACCATGTGGCAGGTCACACAGGTGCCATGGCATGCAGCGGGGCAAGGCAGGGAGAGGATAAAGTCTGTGCATGAAGAAGGCACCAAGATTTCAACCCTGGCTGTTGAGTTAAGGATTAAATCCTTTACTGTGCTTGAAGAGCGTGTGCCTTTCCACTCCTTTCCTTGCCCCCTCTGATCTATTGCAAACGTCGCCACCTCTGAGCTCCTATGAAATATTAGTGACAGTTCCCTTTCAGGCAGATATTAGAGATTTTTGCTATAAGCAGGGAGACTTCAGCTAAATAAAGCTGAGCTAAGATAATGGTCAAGGGTTCTCTTCTCCCATTTGCAGAATGTTTCAAATAGAAGCAAACATGTAGTTAAAGTGATCTCTACACTGGCTGCTTCATGTGCTTGGACTTCCCAACTTGGCATCTCTTTCAGAGTGTCTGGGAGGATTCCTGAAAATCAGGAGCATTTAAGGTAGCTGTGCTCAAGTACCCCAAGCTGCCAGTGCCTTTATTTCAGTGTTTTCCCCAAGAGGGAGCCAAGCAGCTGTTCATGTTGTAGCAGCTCTTACTCAAGTTGCTCTGAGAATGTGCTTTATGTACTGGAGCAATTCTGTTCTCCTGCTGGGCTGGTGTGTGTTTGTTGGTCATCAGACTCCATCTTGACACTTTTTGCAAGAAATTTGGTGTGGTTTGAATATCTAGTATTAATTTCAGGATGCTGTCCTGGTACTTGTCCCACATATGTGGTGGCTGCCAGAAAGAAGGATGGTGGAGACATGGTGGGATGGTTCCTGCGGCTGGAGCGTTGGCATGGAAGGATACAGGCTCTTTGAAAGGACGAGCAGGGGAGACAAGGATGGGGTGTCTATGTCAGTGACCAGCTGGAGTGCCTGGAGTTCCAACTGGGGATGGATGAGGAGCTGACCAAGAGCTTTTGGGTCAGGATTAAAGGGAGGGTAGAGACAGGTGATGCTGTAGTCTAGCTCTGCTTCAGGCCACCCGACCTGGAAGACTGGTGGATGGGGCCCTTTATAGACAGACAGGAGCAGGCTCACATTCACGAGCCCTGGCCCTCATGAGTAACTTCAACCCTGGTATCTGGTGGAGGCACAACGTGGCAGGGCATAAGCAATCCCTGGGTTCCTGGATAAACTACAAAGCTCCTGCTGAATCTGCTGATCAGGTGAAGACCTGGGCAGAGCGGTGCTTGGCTGGATTCTATGCTTCCATGTGTTTCCATGCCTGGTGCTGTGTGGGCAGTGGATAAAACTGTTCAAGCATTGTTGTGTCTGTGAGGTCAGTGTGACCATCTGTGTGAGCACGTCTGGGATTTGATTGTGTTCTTGTAGGGATTGTGGCTATTTACCTCTTGCGTTTCTAATGTAAAACCTGAGTGTTCATTAAGTTAGAAAAGAGCCCTACTAATTTATCCATTTCCAGACCTCCCTGTCATGACAAAATTTGTTAGTTGTTCTAAGCCCTTTTCCTATAACACCTTAAATCAAGCCTGGAATAGCAACTTCACAGCCCTTGCCAGTGCGCTCAAGTACTTGATAATACCAACAATGTGTATCCGGTTATTTGATGCAAACAGTCCCTTCTACACCCTGCAGTCCTCCTCCTGTGCTTGTTCTGGCTCGGTATTTACTCTGTCCTGTTTATCCCAGTGCTTTGTTATCCACAGGCAATGAGAGTGTCCCTCCTCCTGATGCCATGATGATTTTTTGTCTTTTCTTTTATATATCTTTTATATACCCTTTTATATAGCTTTTATGTATCCTCAGCGCTTTTAGCATACATACTTGTAATTCCTTAAGTTTGATAATTTAGCATAATCCTAATATTCCGTTAAGCCAGGAGACCAAACATCCTGGAGCTCTCACGGGTGGAGGCCAGAAAGCCCTACGCTATCCTGAGAAACCAAGGTCTTCCCTAGAACACATCCTGTAAACTAAAATAGACCCATCCAGAGGGGAATTCCTCGGGATGGGGGATTCATTCACGTCTCTCATTGGGGAATCTTTGATAGATATGCTAATGTGCAAGGCCTATAAATTGTATATGCGATCTATCGTGAGTGTACGTTTCAGTGCATTCCACCTGGATGAAGTGGTGCACCTTTAAGGACCCTTAAATAAATACTGAGGTAAAAACCCCTTTTCCCTTAACCACGTTTGGCTCTTAATTTTAAGACCAGGGAAAGGCAACACTCCCCATGGACTGGATGTGCCCAGTGTCTTTCCACTGGGTCTCACTTCCCAATTCAAGCCTTGAACCATCCTCTGTTTCCTCCTTGCTCTTAAGCCCCTCCGCCCTGACTGAAGGTGGCATGTTTGGGGCTCCAGTGCAATGCAGCTGGCTGGGGTATTTTATCCTGCTTTTAATCCCTCATTTTTTTTTACTGAGTCTTACTTTGCAATCCTTTGTGGTCATTTGCTTTTCCACACTGGACCGTCTAATGGCAAGAATTCATCCTCCTTCCCAAGGTTTGATCTGTGGGTTAATGGTTTGATTGTCATCCCTATTGTGGATTTAGGACATGGTGCCTTGAAATAACTGCTTGCAAACATTGGCAACCACACAAGAAAGGCTGATTTTTCTGTAATGCAGAACAGTGCCTCGTGTCTTTTGCTGTGCTTTTGCGTGGTTGAAGAACATAAGCCGAAGTGGGAAGAAAAAATAAAAGGCAACACATTCCTGCTTTTCACACTTTTCAGAGTGTGCAAAAACACACTGCGCTTTTATGGGATGCCACAAAGGTTCATAGCGAAAGCCACAAGTGGCACATTTCACCACTTACAAAGAGCTTGTTGAGGGGTCACAGTGCTTGGGTGTTTGTGGTAGCTGGGACCAGACCTGCTGAATCTTCCTCTGTCTCTGTGCATCCCTGTGCACCTCTTTGCAGCTTTCCTGGGCTCAGTTCCCGGCACTTCCCTGAGACAGACATGTAGGCAGGGTGGGTGTGCAACAGCTTAAACCTGCCTAAGCAAGGGTTTCTGTGATGCCCCTCCTTTCCTCTGTCTTCATGCCACATCCTCTCACCAGACCTCCTGCTGGTGGTGTTAGGTGGTGAAATGTTGTCCAGCCTCTCTTATCCTTACCTCCATCCAAAGCAGAGAAAAAGCAGAGGTCGATTCTTATCACTGAAGTCCTGACTGAGTAATTAGCTCATTTAAAGCCTTCAGCTTAAGTCAAGTAGGTGTTGAGATATCAAACTTACCTCAGTTTCTATGAGAGCTCAGCGTTGGAATCTCAAAGGTGATTTGAACTTTATATATAGTATCAGAGTTCTACAGCATTTAATACTAAAAGCCTATTAAAATCTAGATTGTCAGAGTTTAATAATCTGCTTACATGAGTATATTCTTTTCAAGCTGTTCTGAATAGAATGACAGCAACGTCTGCCCACTGCAAAACTTGTAAGCACATTAAGCATTACTGGTAGATACTGCCATTTCTAAATTTCTCAAGACAAATGTGTACATTAATCTAAATCACCAGCATAACTCTTGTTTTCTTTGTACCAATTCAAAATTAAAATATTTTTAGCACCTTGCCAGATTATCTTCTTCAAGCTAGAAGTCTCAGATTTCCCTGCTGTTGCCAACGTGCTGTGGTTTGTTTTAATCACACAAATCATAAACAATGAAAGTACAATTGGAAGCAAGACAGAAAAATGAGATTCTGTAATTGGAACAAAGGAAATGCCATGCCAGTAATAACCCTTTAGTTCATGAAGGGTTTGGTTATTTCTGGCACTGCTGCAAAATATCTGATACAATGGAATCTCCAAAGAGGGGGCTGTATAACTTTTCAAGCCCATAAAACACAGCTTTGTAGCAAGTATAAGCTATAATGAAAGCATAGTAGGCAAATTCAGAGGGTTATTGAGTGGCCATGATTGTTTCCAGAGTATTTCAGAAATGAAGATCATGAATCTCCCTCTATTAATCCTACCGCTTGGTCTCAGGTTTAGCTAATTTTTCCATGATCTATTTGTCTTGAACTGAAATAAAAATAAAGGGAGACTTCAGGCTGTCTATAAACTCTCATTGTTTTGCTATGAATATTACAGTTTTTGCTGTTCCTTCTGAAGTCCCATCTCCCAGAGCCAGGTGATTACCTGAGACCTCACATTTATGACCAAGCCATCATCTGCAGCACACTCACTGGCTATAGAGCTTTGTGTGGGGCAACTGGGAAGAAGCAGCACTTCTCTTGGCAGGCAACTGACACAGCAGGATCTGAAGGGGCTCTCAGAGGCTTCAAGGTGTTGATATTTGGAAATCCAGCAGAAAATGGTTCCTTTTTAGTTAGGTGAGAACACTCCCCACTGAGAGCGTTGGATCCTCCTGATTGCTTTTGAAGCAGCTTGTTTGGAGCTACTGGTGGTGTAAATTGACTGCGGCATCACGAGCTCCACAGTGACTGCAAGGACTCTCTGCAAGCAAGCAAGCAAACAAAGCCAGGAAGGCACCTGAGAGCCGTACACCCCACCTCTCTCCTGCCACTTGCACTCCTGTGTAACAGATGCCTGCCTATGGTCATGGGATGGTGGGGACACACACCCCATATGGAAGAGAGCAGCTGGGGTGGACCTGCACCCCGCACCCAGCCCGTGTCTGGGATGAGGTATGACTGACCAGATGTCTCTGGACAATCTGTCTTTAGAGAGGAAACTATCAGAGAAAGAAGTTGTCACCTCTTCATGGAAGCTTGTGGGCACATCCAGGAGTTACACCCTGACTTCAGGGCAGGATGAGTGGGTTTGGAAACAGCTTGTCAAGCCTTTTGGCCCCCACTGCTTCCACTGCTGATGTGACACTGAGGTTGTCTCACTAAACCAGAAATTAGCAGGCCCAGAGGGTAAAATGTTGGCTTCACCACTGCACCCACCTTTACTGACTCGTGAAAACCACGAGGAGGTAAGAGCTGGGTTCCTGTCGGNGGGGGGCAAAACTTTTCTTCCCTTTCTCCCCTTTTTCATCTCTTTTGCCTCCTATGTGGTGAGGACTCGGTGCCACCAGTCCACATGATCTGTAGTAAGTCACGTCTTGAAATGCAGAGCAGCTTTGGGGGTCTGGGGGAATGTTGGTCTCTCAAACTCAGTTATTAACTCTTGTGCAATGAAACCTCTGTGTTGTGTTGTGTCTGTGTTGTGTTTGTCCCCCACCCACTCTCTCTGACAAACAGAATTCAGTGAATTCAGATAGTAGAAAGAGAGCCTGTAAGGGATACTGTGCTGTTTGAACTGGAGATGCATTTGAATAAATAATTTGCAACTGGAAGGCAGGCATAAATCAATTATTTGAAGGACATACTTACTTTCCTTTTTCTAAAATGTGTAATTCTTTATGTTTGACTTTCAGGATTACTTTCTCCAAATCACACGTCAGGCATTGCAGTAACTCATCTCAAAGCCTAGCAGGGCCAAGTAGGATGAACACACATTTTACACTCATTGCCATGTATTTAAATAACATTTGTCATCTTGTCTTCTTTGCTCTGAAATGAAAGCTTGGAATGAGCTGCATTTGGACTGGAAAGACCAAACATTCACAGGAGACATTTGTGGATGGTGGAAAGGAAAGGAGAGGAAAATCCCTCAGTTTGACAGCATATTTGGGCATTTATGTCTGGTGGATGAGAAGAAGCAGGAAGGGTCTGCAGCTGTACTGTCCTCACAGAAAACTTCAGATCATTGGTATTTTCATAAGGTGGTTGTCTTCAAAGTAATTTTTGACAAGGGCCGCTTATCAGCACATTTTACAGTGTGACATTTGTCTTTGGAAAATACCACATGCCCAGCAAGAGCCCATACCCAGGGAGCCCAGGAAAGGAGATGCTGCTGACTGACGTTGAGACACGTCAAAGAGAAAAGTATTTTGGGCTTTGCTTATGAAGTGTGAGCCAGACCATGCTCATGTTGCAACACTGATACCCCTTCGGCACAGAGACCCCTGGGGACCGGGGTGGGGGACTTTATCCACTGTGCATATTTGCTGTTCCATGCTGGTATCAATCACCGTGGCAGAGGCACGTGATGGGTTTCATGAAGTGTCACAAGTGTCCTGCACAAGGGGCTGTTTTATCGGCATAAGCTGAAAACCGCTCGAGATGGCTCAGAGATTTCTCCTTTTCTGCAGTGACTGGAGAGCATGGGAGGAAGGTGATGCTTTGGCTTTGTTTTGCCTGAGAGCCCACCAACCCTTCATCTTGGGGGGATGCAGAGGAGCCTGCATGGGTACTGTCCTGGGACCCCCATCTTCCAGCTTGCTGGGGGCTGCAAAGGCATCTCTCTGCCATATTAAGGCCTTGCTGCTTGGCCCGGGCTGCAGGGAGGGGTGCCAGCTGCCTTTTCCAGCTTCTCTGGCATTTCAGGAATGCAGGTCGCTCACTGAAGCTACATTTCAAAGCCTTTAACCCTTTGGCTGGCTGCAGCCCACATGCCTGAATGTGGCCACCAGGCTGATGCTGGGGCAGAGAGTGGCACAGCCGAGGGGAGCTGGTGCCTCCCCTTGTACCTGAGCACACCAGGAGGTCTCAGCTTGGCAGCGCAGAGGGAGCGTCCCCCAAAGCACCCAAATCACACAGGACCATGTCTCTGGCTGGTGGGACATAGCAGGTCCCTGTGCATCTCCTTTTTTGCAATTCTTGCTCAAAGATGTGCAGCTTGCAGGGCCCATTGCACTGCTGCTTCAGATGACTTGTGTAATGGTGCAAATGGTTCACTTTGGGTCGGGTATGACCCTTGTATCTGGCCAGGTGGGAAGCACCAGGAGGTGACCCTCCATTTCTCTAACATCACTGTTTTAGGGAGAGATCCCTCTGCAAATGCTTTCAGGTTTGCTTCCTTCTCTAGTAGACTTTTTCCCCTGAGAAGCCTGATCTGAGGTCCTCATCACCCCAGAAGAACCTTCTGGAGAACAGTTTCAGTCCTTGGACATTAGGTTATACAATAGTATTGCCGTAGTACTGTGTTCCTCCCTCTTGTACTACGTTGTGTGGGCTACAGAAATCCTCTCTGGCAGCCGATGCAAGGATTTCAGAAGGGATTTCGCCCACTCAAGCCCAAGCTATTGTGTTTCTTTGTATAAAACTGTTTAGGAGAGATATTGTATTAATTTAGGCAATGCCCCAAGTGGGCTTGGTTCTGCTCTTGCTAAAACCTGTGCAAGTTTCCTGATTAAATCCTGAAACCACAGGAGACCTTTCAGCAATGTACTTTTGAGTTCCACCAGTGTTTTAAATTAAATTTACAGTGATACCAAAGATAGGAATTTCTTTGTCATCTAAAAACTCATGCGTGCTGTGGATGTTGACATCCAGTCTCCAGATGTGTTTGTCAGGTCAGCACGGTGGTATTATGAGGCTGTGTGACAAGTAGGCAGCAGGATTAAAGGCTCACTGCTCCCAGTGCTTTATCCCCCTGTAAAAAGTTCAGCCCAAGTTTCAGCGGAGCCGGGCGGGTCTGTGCTTGCGGCAGCAGCCTCTTCCCACGAGATGGTGCTCGGAGCATGCACGGCTGTGCCAGGAGCGCAGGGGCTGCTGCAGGCTGGCCCCAGGCTGGCCCCTCTCTCCCAGTCACTGAGCTTCCAACCCACAGCGACCCTCCAACCGCACGTGCAGAGCTTTTCTGAACTGCGAGCGGCTGGGTCTCAGGTACAGCCACGTTTTGTGCTTCCCTGGGTAACGCAACTGTTAAAAACAGGAGTTCTGCAAAATGCGGAGCCTTACGGGAGGCCCCAGCGCGGGGACAGGGTGCTGGGCTGCAGAGCAGAGCTCTCGATCCGGTGCTGTGCTGGTGCCCAAGTGCCGGGGCTGGGATGGTTGTGCAGGCAGCTGCCCCCGTGTTCAGGAGCTGGTGGGGCTTGGGAGAGCCAAGTTGATGTCTCTGCTTTGCGGTGATGCCTGTACCCGGACAAGCTGCTTATGCCTGGAAAAGGGGTATACACAGGCGTGTGCTCCTGTGCTGTAGGCACAAACACCTCCTTTCTCCTGTCCTTTTTCCTCTGTCATCTCTTCAGTGCAGGGTTGTCAGCCATTAATGGAGATGCATATGGGGAGTGCCTGGTGCTGGGGACCCAGCTGGAGGTGCAGAAAGCTCCCGTATGTGGAACTCCTGCTCTGAGATAGCCTTGGAGCAGAAATCTGCCTCAGTTCTGTATTTTAAACTATGTGAGTATTTCAGGTTAGGGCAGATTGCTGCTGCACCAGTATAGATCTGGGGTTGCCTTTGCATCCCCACGTATCTGAGTAGATCTTATCCCTAGTTTAGAGTTTGTTTAAGCCAAGCCTCTGAGTATCCTTAAGTCCCTCAGTGTGCCCTGATAACTCTTGTGACCAAATGTCCACATGCTTCTTGCTTTCTACCCTAGCAAAGCATCCTCCCTGAGTGGGCCCCACCATCCCTCCTGTCTCCCTTCCCTTCTTTGAATGCCTGCTGAAGTCCCACTTTCTCCCCAAAACCCATGTGAAATAGGCTGACTGTCATTGCCTGAGCTTGCCTAGCAGCATGGGGATGGAGGATTAGCTGGGCAGGGGAGCAGGGAGCTGACAGACAGGGAGGCAGCCACTAGGGCTGGTGCTGGGAGCTGGGTAAAAACATGATGTGTAGGAGATGAATGCAGAAAGGAAAATAGATGGTGTTTACCCATGGCACTGGAAAAACAGATGCACAGTAAAGCAGACTGATGCTGGTGTTATCTCAGCAATCTCACTTTCGGAGGCTGTGCTGAGGTTTGATAGCGCCTGTTCTGGCTGCCGGTTCTTTGAGATGAGGACTTGTTTTGTGCTTGTAGAGCACCACAGCCCCTCACTGGGGCTGTGAGGAATGGCAACAGCCCAGAGCTCGAGCAGGCGCCGGTGTGCTCCGTGCCGCTGCTGTGGCTGCCAGACGGCAGTGGTGGCAGCTGATTGCTCTGGCCCAGACCCGAGTTTGAGTTTGGTGCTTGTCTTATGCTGAAGCATCATCACCTGTTACCCAGGTCCTGAGTGTAGGAACGTGTTCCTCCAAAGGCAAGTGTGCAGCAGTTCTGTCCCTCTTCCCCTCCCTTTTATCACTCTGGTAAACGTTGTCATTCCATAAATCTTGCAGCAAGTGAACATATATTTCTTTCCTAATTGCCAATGAAAAAGCTGAGTGCAGGCTTGTCCACCCTCCTCTGCAGAGTTGCCCTGGCAGTTTAATGTAGTCTACGGGGGCTTTGCTGACTCGCATGGTACCCGTGTAAATCAAGATACCCCACGGTGCAGAGCCCAGCACTGCACCAAAGTCAAGGTACATTCTGTCTGAGCAGTTACTTTGATCCCTAAGGCTGGATCTCATCAAAGACTGAAATCAGGATTGTTTGACAACACCTATTTTCCATTAGCAATGTTGACAGCATTAATTATATTCTGATGCTTTAATTCTTTATTATTGAAATCACACATCAGTGATAGTCATTATTTTGCAAGGGGGTTGATGTTATGCTAATCAGCTTGCAATTAACTGGGTCATCCCACTCATTTTTTTGGCTGTGGGCACAACACTACTGCTCTTGTACTGGAGTCTCTGTGGTCTGCCAAGATTTATTTTAAACAAACATGAGCAAGCCAGAATTTCTGAGCCAGCTTTTTTAGGACTCTTGGGTGCAAGTTATGTGAAAATATTTATCTCTGTTGTATATTGTTTAACATCTTCCTTGGTTACTAATGGACTGGAAGGGACTTCATTGTCCTCAAGTGATACAACTACATCGTCTTGCTGCTTTGCAAAATCAGAGCAAAAATGTTTATGGGAATCTTCTGTCCTTTCTTTGTCATTATTAACTGTCTTGTGCTCTCTGTTTTGAAAAGGGCTGGTGCCTGTCTTGGGATTTCTTATGTTTGTACTGAACTTTAAAGATCTCCTCTCTATTAGCCCATCACATTTTGGTCTTCTCTGTTCTCGTTCCTACAGGTACAGTCCCCAGATCACAAGGAATGGAGCAAAAGCTCAGGCTGGCAACCATGAGGTGAAGATTAAAGGTCCGGAACCAGTGATCAGCCAGATTATTGACAAGCTCAAACACATCAACCAGGTTTGTTGCAGACGTGCCAGCAGGGATGTCTCCGGAGTGGGCGGTTTCCAAATCAGTTTGGCGGCCCCCTCGCTCTCTCTGGGCTCAGACAGACATCCCGGGTGTCTCCATCTGCAGCAGCTGTGGGAGCCCTGTCTGCAGAGCTGCTGCCACCCTGGCCCCGCACAGCAGCAGGCCCACAGGGCACACGGGCCAGTCCTGCTGGGTGCCTGCTGGTGTGGTTCTCCATGGTGCAGCCTCCCGGGACCCAGCCTGTGCCTGGGCCATGTGTGGATGCACGGCTGCAGTACGAGAATGCTTCTGCTGGGCATCCATGCCCTTAGCAGTGGAGGTGCCGGAAAGGTGGAGCTGATGGGGTGCCCCTGAGCATGATGTGCTGGTGGGGGGTCATGTGGCATGTACCTGATGTCCCCTCTGATTGGACGAGCTCCTTTTGGCATTGCTCATGGCTGGCAATAAGGGTCACTTCTTTCTTTGCTCTATCTCCCTGGGCATTCACTCCCAGTCAGTAATGAGACAAGTTACTGTTGAATGGAGAAATGGCAGAGCTGGGTGAGATCCTTTCTGCTGGGGAGGAAGCTTCCTTCCCACTGCCTCAGACCTGGCATCCTTCCTGGGACAAGCGGTGTCTTGTCTCTACCCATTATGCCACGCCAGGTTAGGTCTGTGAACAAGCCCTGCTGCTGCCAGGGAATTAGGTGGCAGCTCTGCACAGCATTCAGCTTCCCCGCCACTGCCTTAGGCCTGTGGGGCTGGGGTCTGGCTCTGGACTCTGCTCTCCCCTCTGTGTCACTGAGTGGGGATGTCACAGTAACTCGCAGAGGGGATGTTTCTCGTAGGCAGATAGCTTGGACTTGCTGCTTTGCCAGGACACAGCACTGGGACCTCGCAGGGCAAATCCTCAGGCGGTAACACTGTTAATGTAGCTGAGCTGCCCCGTCCCTCCTGAGAGAGCTCTTCCCAGTGGGGACCTTGCCCACGGTCGCTCCGGCACGAAGCTCTGGGCAGCTGTGTGTTCCTGGGGTTAAGCCCAGCTTTGCTTCCCACCCGGGTGGGCTGTGAGGGCAGCTCTGTTTGGAGTTGCTGGCTTAGCAACTTTTCTGCTAACCTTTGCTTTCCTGCTCCCGCGACTGCCAGGGACTGTTTTCACAGCCATTCCCAGTTTAACCCCCGTGCCCTCCGACACAGGCACGCCTCATTAGGTGCTGTCTGGGAGCAGGATGCAGCGGGGGATTCGGAGTCCCTGGGAGCACCCCACAATGCAGGAGCTGCCATGGGCAGCGGCCCTACAGCCTGCTCTGCCTACCCACACGCTCCCCGTGCTGAGCGGTGCCATCTGCCAACAGCCCATAATTATTACAAGGAGAAAAGCGGGGGGAATAGCATAATCAACTCCCTATTAAATGGGGTAGAGGGCAGGCTTCAACCTGCAGGTGATAATGATATTTTGCCGTTCACAGTGAGAAAGTTGCACTGAACAAAACATGGTTATTAGTGTACTTGAAACTGCTGACATAAAGTGGTTGTGAAATGCTGGCTGGCAGACTGGGTCAAGTTAGGTCTTTGCTGAGCAGCTTGGGCTTCACAGTGGAGGTCTGTGGAGTGGGAGACCCTGGGTAAACACTGCTGTGCTCAACTCAGCTGTTTGCAGCAGCAGAGTGTCTCTGTCAGCTGCTGCTCAGAGAAGAATTGTGGTAAGGGGGTGAATACGGTCATCTTAGTCATGATCTCTTACAGTGCTTCCCCCACTGGCTTGCTGTATTGGGTTGGAATGTGTTATGGGGGGCAAGTAAGCTGTTTTGGTTTGAAGAGAGTAAATATAAGGGCCTGAAAAATATTGAACCCTCTTGTAAAGCTGTGTTTGAGAAAGAGGAGGAATTGAGAATAAAATCAGGAGAAAATGGGAAGTGATTTGTGCAAATTAGTTACAAAGCTTGCCCAGAGAACCTGTGGCTGCCCCATCCCTGGAAGTGTTCCAGGCCGGACTTGGAGCAACCTGGTGTAAGGAAGGTGTCCCTGCCTCTCTTTGGAGCTACATTATCTGTAAGATCCCTTCCCACCTAAACCAGTCTGTAATTCTATGATACGATTCTATTCCTGTGGAGGGTCTGTAGTCTATGGTCAGTAGCTTATATACCAGCAAAGTAACTGTGGAGGTTACTTAAGTTTGGGATTTGGGGTGTTAGAGCTTACCATCATACTTATTTTCTTGGCTGAAGGAAGTTTTGAGCTCTCTTTCACATCTGGAATGCATCTTGATTGCCAAAGAGTATTAAATGTGGAAAGAGCAGCAGCTCTGGATGAATTACAGTTGTGTCTTTCAGGTGATGGCTTCAGATTTGGGAAGCAGTGGGAACTCCCGAGCTGGAGAGAGTTGAAAATCTCCTTATCCACCAAGCTAAGCCAACAGTGGCTTTTAAGGATTTTTAAACATCCAGGATCTTTCGGAGGAAAGACTGTCTTTGTGGTGCTCAGAGCTGTAAACTAGATTCCCATGTGACTACCTGTAAATTGTGAATCTTGTACAATGTTGTGATTTCCTCCCAGTGTGTTGTGTTAAGAGATACAGCCTGGATTTTGTGGTGTGGGCAGACTCAGGAATCATGCTCTTTGGTACAATTTTCATAGAGGTCCATAGCTTTTATTTTTACTTGAAGTTTTTTGCTAAATATCTGTAATTTGCTGATGACTTGACTTCACTTTTATTCCAGGATGCTCATGCTGCTGGAGGTGTCTGTTCTTTCAGTGTTGTGTGTACAAATTGTGCTTGCTCTTTAGTTCGTGTCTTCTCAAACCTAATTTGGGTAAATGTACACACATTCACATGAGAAATTCTCATCAAACATTTGCAGTTTCAAATGAGAATGGGGTTTGTGCATTAGAATTAAACACATGGGGATTGAAAAAAGTAGAGAAAACCTAACCCAGAGAGAAGGGGAAGGGAAAGTGCCCCAGACTGTATTTTTTTGCTCTGAGCACCTATCAAGCTAAAATAAATAAATGAATAAAGCACAGTGCCTGAGTTGTGTGCTCTCTCAACTCAGCCCTTTCTGGATGAGTCCCCCTCAGTCCTGCCTATTCATCACATCAGAGCATTTTTGTTTCACCCAAATGTGTGATTGTGGCTGATGGTATTTTTTGTGCATTGGTGGGTGAGATGGTTTATTATTGCCATATTGGAATTGTTTTTCCCCCAGTTCTGTTAGATGTCTACCAAGTTTTGATTTGAGTTATTTTTGTTGTGTGCCCAGAGGCATGAACAGCCCATCCATAAATATTAGCATTGTTATCTCAGCTGGGAGGCTAAGGGTCACCTTCAGGAAAATGAGTTGGAATTGGTTCCTAACTTTTATTTCCCAGAGTGAATGGGGTCTGTTTCTAGCTAGAAGGGTTTTCACTCATCCCGTGAGTGAAACTATATTGAAACTGAAAGGTTATTCAGTGTCAGTGCAAGGTCTTGCTCAGTTTTTTTGTGACTTGGTAACATCCCCAGGCAGAAAGCTGTGTGCAGGGTGAGCTGTTTCCTCTGGTCACTCCATTTTCCTCCGACCACAGGGACGTTTGAATGGCTGACAGATGGGGACGAGCTTCAGGTTTTAACAGCTATACATGGAGGTGGGAGGTGTGGTGTCACATGTCCCACGGCCTGGGAGCTCTGCCACGCTGGTGACCTCCTGTTGATCATCCTCTTCCATGGAAGGCTCTGGAGAGAGGACATAAGTGATGCTGGTGTAAGGATGCAGCAGGGATCTGTGGTACCAAATTGGCTGATGTGACACTCTTGGTCCTCCCTCCTGTCCCTGGGTCTGTCCTGAAGTGACTTTTATGTTCTTTGCAGTGCCTACAGGGCTCTGACACCATTGCAGCAGATGCTTTACTTCATCCTTAATGCCATTACCTCTTTAAGCTTGTGCCCAGTTGCAATCTCTTTTTACGCTTAGGTAAATCCCAGTGTTTATCATAGTACTGTCTCGAGGAGGAAGAGCACAATTTTTTAAGAAGAGGAGGGAAAAAACACACGGAAAATTAATGGTAAAATCCATAAAAGGAAACTTAGCTGGGGAAGATGTGTCTTTACAAAATTGTATGGCCTGGAAACATATTGTACATTTCCAGACACTCGAGTTAAGGGCTCATTTAGAATATTTCAGATATACTGGAGTATGACAGTTCTTTGGTTTCCACATCAAACAATCTGTAATTTATTGCCCCATATAGGGACTGTGTTTTTATCATATTGCATATTTTCTAGCCAGAAATCTAACTACCATATAAGCTCTTGAAAAAATAAACCCTTTGGGGATGGGAATCCAGGCAATATGCTTTCACAGACCCTGAGAAACTCTCTTTGATTTATTTCCTTGGAAATAAGGGGAAGACACAGTTTCTCGGAGTATTACAGCTGTTCCCCCAAGCAGGGTCTCGCTGCCTTTCTTCATGTGCTCGGTGTAAAGACCCGGGGCCTGCAGTGAGCCCCATGTGAAAGAGCCTCACATTGCTCTTAGAGGGGTTTGCAGGGGGACAAGAACAAAATTTAGACGTTTTACGAGGCGGTAAAACACACAGCTATAGTTGGAAGGAAAAAAAAAAAAGGCAGGAGGCCCAGAAGTGCGAATGACTGAAGACAAAATAGACCTGAAGTTCACAAAAAAAGCACGTCCTGGCATTTCCAGAGCCGTGTTTGAAGCTGGTTTGATCAACCAATATGTCCCGTATTTGTTTGTAGGTTTAATGGGCTGCTTCCCGGCGGCCTGGCTGCTGGGAGAGGGCATGGTGGAGGTCACCCAGAAGTTAATTTGGAAAGAGGCCAAAAGGCCACAACTTGATTGAATCAAATGTAAACAAAATAGGCCTGGGAACGGTGTGATGCCCTTGTGCCTGAGTCCCCTGCAACCTCTTTGCTCAAAATAGAGAGTGGTGGAGCACCAGCACCCAGTGAGGAGGGTTTGACCCCCACCGTGGGGAGACAAGCTCGGAGTGGCAAAGGGACCCAGACACCACTCAGGGCACACAGGGAAATACAGAGTTTATTATGGGAGAGCCTGGGGAGCTGGGGACTTTTCAGGAATATATCTCCCCTTCAGAAAAATCCATTACTTTGATGGATTTGGTGAAACAGAGTTTCCCTGTGCCTGCTAGGCTCTCTGAGGTTTATTATTCCCACTGTATTTTAACTCCCCGATCAGATGAAGCTCCATGATAATTAGAAAAATGTGCAAACTGCCAGATTGTTAAATAATGCAACACACAACACTAATCACTTCAAAATACAATATTTAAATTGCACCAAAGCAAGTCACTTTTGACACATTTTCCACCTTTAATAAGTTAGCACTACAGTGTCTGAAGTGCTCTATATATGCAATATAACCTATCAAGTCCTCAAAAGAAATGTCAATAAATACAGTAATTACTTGGACACGCCTTTTGCTCATCATTATTAAACTGTTTGTAACAATTAAAATATTAGAACCACATCTTGTTGAAAAGCAACCAGGCATTGCATTTATTTCTTACTAAGGCTATTAAATAAAATGATGTAAGATTTTTATTTTAATGATGAATGCATTTTAGAATGGATCAGTTAATTCTTCTTTAGCACACATAATCTACAGCTCCACTGAGTCTAGGCCTGGTATTTAAGTACTAATTCCATTGTCCTTTTAGCTGTGCCCTGGCTCCCATTAACACACCAGGTAAATGCTCTCCCACTCTGTATGCAAGTGGTACTAACAGGATTTTGCCAGGACAGTTAAATCAAGGGAAGTGTGACCCTCGGTAATGAGAATGTAATTAAACCTGAAGGTATCTGACTGTCGGGTGACTTTTCAAACCCAAACCCCTTCTTTCCCCTGCCCAGAGCAGGCATCACCTGCCAGGACCCTATGGCAAACCTCCAGGTTTATCGTGATTGTTGAGGGAATTCTGTATCCACACTGAGCTTTTTTAAACAGCCAGAGGCTGATTGTACCTGGTGTGTTTGCATGCCTGTTTTCAAACAGAGGTTTATACTGGAGTGGTCTTATACATGTGAAACGTTTCAACTTTGTCCCTGTGGCTTCAGCTCCAGCAGGGAGTCAGGTGCTTCAGGTGTGTCCTGCAGGGACCATCCTCTAAACAATGCTGTGGAAATCAGCTGTGGGAAAAACCAAATCAACACCTTTAAAGAAGATTAATTTGCTTTTGTGTCCAGAACATGCAGCTGATGCACAGCAGTGCCTTAAAACAAACACCAGATATCCTGTACCAGAGCTCAAGTTTATCCTGTTGTGGAGGAAACAAACTTGAAGGAATCCTTGTGCAGCAAAACCCGGTGTAAGTGGAGCTGTTGATAGCAGATTAACAGTTAATTACAGTTATTCTGGGCCCGGTTAATTGTATCAAGTGTCGCCTTGTGCTGTGACTCAGACTGTAATTTAATCAGTAAATGTCTGAGGTAGGTGTCCTCCCTGATGGGCCCAGTAAAGGACACAGCTCTCTGGTGTTAGTGGGATGTTAGGTAGTTTTCTCATGTTTTTCTCCAAAATTTGACTTAACATCATGACTTTTAAAATGTGGTCCAGACTGGGAGCGGACTGGGATTCCAAGAGCTAATCTTCATTGTTCAGAAGGTAACCTTAGTCTTCTTGGCTGCAGAACAAATCCAATTGCTTTTGTTCCCAAGAAAAAGCCTTGATAACAGTAATGTTACTTTTGATTCCAGTTTGAGATGGTGTGAGACTGCTTAGTGATGATGTTCTCAGGGGCAGGAGGCAAAGGCAGTGCTGTCAGACCTGCTCTGGGCAGAGAGGGCCAGCTCGGACAGGAATTTCCTTCTCCAGCCCCGGGCTGTGCTGTGGGAGTGTGGTGCCCAGCTGTGGCATGGTGTACAGGCAGCGTGATACAAATGTCTGTGAGATTCCCACTCCACCCTGAGCTGCTTCGTATGCCAGGCAGGAGCTGGGCATTTCCCCCGTGCAGTTCTGCCACTCCACCCAAGCCCTGTGTCTGCAGGGGGCACAAGGCACGCCTGTGGCAGGTATTTTCTCTGTGCTGGCAAACCCCGTTCCCAGTCAGTGAGATCCTTTTGACCCGACTGCATTGGGGCAGGTGTAAGTACCCCTCATGGCTCAGGAAGACTCTTGGTTAATGCTGTTGCTCATTAAACTTCTTAGCTTGGTTTTGACCTGTAACTGGCTGCAGAAACTGGGTTGTATTTTCATGCTTGTGCTGCTGGAGCCCATGCAATGAGAGATGGCCCTCGCAGCACGTCAAACTGTGAGCAAGGAGGGAAGTTTAGGTTGCAGCAGGATTTGCTGCCTGTGGCCTCGCTCGGCTGTATTGCCAGGGAGCGATATTTAAGAGAAGGAAATGTGCTTGGTTGAGGACATGTGTAAGATGCTGCTGATGCAGCAGGGTCAGCAGGGAAGTGGGAGGCAGCTGGCAGAGGGTGAGTGTTTGAGCCATCAACAACTACCGTGATGGGCAGGAAGTTACCTTTTATTTTTGTCAGGAACCCTTGAATGCCTCCTGCCTATGGGTGGGGAAGGAGTTTACTGACCTTTTCCTGCAGCACATAAGAATCTAAAAGCTGAGGGTGAGACTCATATAGGTGCATTTCAGGGCTTCCTCTGTGAGTGTTGTGTCTCACTGGGGGAGGGTATAAAGTCACCAGCTTTGAACTTAATTTAAACACTGAGTTGCTTCAGCTGTTCAGTTGGTGCCTGTGCATCTGTGTGTGGGAGAGCCACACTAGGCAGGGATCCTCCTACCTCCAGCTCCAGAGGCCCGTGCCTTGCTGTTGGGTACATTCAGCATCAGTGATGAGTTGCACCCCAGTGTGTCAGCAGTGCCCGTGCTGGAGCCTGGATGGTTGGTTCCTTATCCTGTTGGTAGACCTATCCTAGGTGCCAATACTGACACTGGAAAATTTGTGTCCCTGAAGGTTTTTGGTTTTTGCAAGCAGCATCCATGCTCTGAACACAGAGGAGAGCTGAGACCTTGCCCAGGAGCCAGTCTAGCCATCAGCCATTAATTAGAGACCAGCTGCTTGAACCTGCCTAGCTAACAGGTTTGGAGGTGTTTGCCATGGAGTCCTCCTCCCCCTGCCTGATTTAAGTCTCTGCTGAAATCAACAGCTTGATAATTAACCCCATGCTGGGGTTGTCTTGTCTGATGGGAGATAACTGGCTTATAAGGCAGCTGTTCAGTTCCCTGTGTCCTCTGTGGACCAGGGGACATCTATCAGAACTGCTTGTAGTTGCTCTTTGGGCTTCCAGAGCCTTGAAGTGAAGTGAATGCAAGAGTAAAGCTTGGAAAGAGCAGTCCCCAGGAGGGCAGGATGCAGCCAGGGTGACTCGAGCTGGTGTTCTGGCAGAAACCTCTGTGCAACACAACACTGTGCACAAAAATACATGATTTCAGGAGTCCCTCTCCACTGGGAGCTTGCAGGGGAAAAGGAAAGCAGCTGGGACAGAGGTTTGTGTTGCAGAAGGAGAAGAGGAGGAAAAAAATTCTTCCGGCCCAGCTCTCAGCTTGCTGTTTCCTACCTGGTGCCAAGGACGGGATGTTTGTCTTGCAGGCAGCCCTGCAGACATCGCCAAGAGCTGGAGAGCCGCCATGTGTGCCGGAGCCTGAGCCAAGAGGAAATCTCCCACCTGCTCCAACAGGCTGGGCTGGGCAGGAGGAGGCTGTGGGACCTCCTGGCTGCTACACCCCCTGCCTGGGTCACCCTGATCCCCTCTACAGAACCACGGGGCTGTTTTAGCAGATGGCTCAAGGTGGTGTGAGACCTACACGTCCTTCTAGGTGCTCTTGCATCCAGGGCACCTTCAATCCAGGCCATCCCTGCTCACATGTCTGAAGGATGTGATGGCAATGAGGTGGTTGATTGCTCCACCTCTGCCCATTTTCTCTTGTTTCTTGTGCTCCTACTTTGATTGTTGTCTCATGTTTCATCTTCTGGTGATGTGTGCTTTGGGCCTTCCTGAGTGATGCTTGGATAGCAGTGGGGTTCTGCTCCAACATAACGAAACAAAATATGGAAA
Organism: Oriolus oriolus; assembly: GCA_013400235.1. NCBI lineage: Eukaryota > Metazoa > Chordata > Aves > Passeriformes > Corvidae > Oriolus > Oriolus oriolus. The sequence goes on from VXBT01009197.1 coordinate 1,227,774, forward strand.
ATATGGATAATAGCAGTGATGGGTCCTGGGCCACGTAGGCTCCCACATCCCTCCTTCACTCAGCTGCCAATGCCCCGAGGGGTGGCTGCTTGAGAGGTGAAGAAATTTGTCCAGGTTCTCATGTCTAGTGACGCAGAGTGGGTGGAAAGGAGAGGGGTAGGAGACTGAGAAACTTTGTGGGGAGAAGAAGGGATATGATGCCAGAGGAAGAACAGTGTGGAATGGGGACAAGATAGACAGCCCTTGCAGGTAGCAAGAAGGGAGCATCTTTGCAAAACCTTTTCCACCACCCTTGACAGGTGTGGGTAGTTAATGTGCCTGATCAGCTCAGGCAAAGTGAAGAAGAGATGGAAGGGGGTGTTTGCAGTGAATAGCTGCATTCCTATGTTGTTTCTAGGGAAGTGGTAGCTCATGGAAGTCTTTCTTATGCTGAGAGGAATTGGTCATGGCAGACTCCAGCAAAGTGCTGAAGGCATCGTCTACTGCCTAGTCCAACCACATGTTTGATGATTGGTCTAATGATTGGGTTTTTTGGGTTTGAGGGATGTCTGGTTTTGTTTGTCTTTTTGAGTTTGACGGAAGCAGATGCAGGAAGGGATGCTGAAGGGCCAGCAATAGTTAAGGCTTGGAAAGGCAAAATAGGAGAAGGAGCTGTAGCAGCTCAAAGAGGAAAGCAGTATTTCTCTGGCATTGGCATCGATGTGGGGCTCAGGGGACGAGCCAGAAGCAGACAGGGACTGCGCAGGACCCCATCACGCTGGACTGGACACCTCAGCCCTGCTCAGCACCCACACTGTCCTGTTCCTTCCTACTGCTGCACAGAAGCAAGCCATAAATAGCTGGGGAAGGGGAAGGAACTGGATATAAGGTGAATGAGCTGATCGTAAAGCCTGAGTAATCTCTTTTTCACATGTGCCCGGTGATGAATGAGCATTTGTTCAGGCCAGGGAAGTGACACCTCCCCTGCCTGGGGGACAGCAGGCAGGAGCTGGTCCCTGTGCCTGCCATGGTGCCAGCCAGGGCTTAACCTCCATGGGAGCATCCAGTCCTGGGCATCAACCTGCCCTCACCAAACCAGAGCAATCCATAATGCCCTGGCAGCCCCTTCTGCTGCCAGAAGAGATTTACTGTCCAGTGCGGACTCGTGTTAATTACTGCCAGCACTTAGGGGTCTTTATCTGTCTTCCTTTACCCGTAGGGATGTTGTCAGTTTGGATAGCTAATCTGGAATTAAGCTGATGATCCATAAAGTAGGGCCACCCTTTGGTCAATAATTCACTGCTGTCACCGTCTTTGTCATGCTATCAGGAGAGTGACCAGGAAAACTGATTTACTGGCAGCCAAGAGCATCTCCTCTGGAGCCTGTGAAGACAGTAAAGTGGGTCCTGATGTGTTGGTAAACCCTGAGTGATGCATGGTAGGGATTGCTCCTGTTCCAGGTATTTTGAGTGCTAGAATTAAAGACTAAAACATTTTTATGGCTAAGAAGCCACAATATAAGCTCAGAACCATAGTTCACAACTTTAGTCACCCATCACCATGGACTGGTGGGTAGCCCCAAAGCAGGAGTGACTCAAGAGCAGTGTGTATTGGGGAGGGAATTCCAGCCATCCCTTGCTCATGCTGTTCACAGCAGGCAGGAGGTGCTGTCTGAGGCTTGGTCTGCTGAGTTCAGCTCCAGTAGCGCAAACCCTGTGATGTCTCAAAGGAGGCAGCACAGGGAAATGCAGAATTGGCCTTTAGAGCAGCTGAGAAAATGGCCATGTCCAACTCATCATTTTTCCAAGCACTGAAAATCACTTTTCCATCTCCAAAGTCTGCTTTCACTTGATTAACATTTGATTAGTGATCACTCTTTGTTCTGCTGAGCTTGAAATAGGAGTTCAGTGGGGAACAGGTTTCTTCTCTGCCATGTCTGTGCTGCCAAGGTGCATCCAACTGGAAGGACCATAAGGAAACCACAATTCAGATGTTCTCCTGCCAAAATGGGTGGTTCTATCCATGGGCCAGCACTCTCATCAGAAGAGCAGTGGTGCCTGCCAGTGTGCACATGCTCATGTGTTCACTCTTGCGAGACAGAAGTACAGATATTTTTAAAGTTTAAAATATCCTTATTTTCAGATGGGGTTTGGTGCTTGGTGCCAGTGAACATTGAGTTTTTCTGTAATATGTGTTGCATTTTGTTGCTGCCCAAGAGGGGGAAGGCTCTCTGGAGCTTCGAAAGAAGCAATAAAAAAATGGTGCTGTTGATGTTGCATTAAGTTTGTGTTGGTGCACACTCCTGTGCCACCAAGGCGCATCTCCAAGAGTGGATAAACCTAAGGGAGCTGGGAAATAGATGGGCACCAGCCATCTCATGAGGGTTGGTTAAATAATAAAGTATTTGCTAATAAAAGATAATTTTTTCCATGCTATTTCCAGGGCTAATAAGCAGAGGAAGTGGAGAGAATCGATTCTGCTGTTGCATGCTTGTGTATGATCAGGCCACCAAATTCAAAACACATGAGTTTTGAAAAAGTCCACAACTTCAGCCTTATAAAATGGGTTCCTTTCCCCAATTCGTGCCTGTGATCAGATAATGACCTTCGTTAGCAAAACAACCCCAGCTGTATTTCATAATGGGAATATACTTCTGTACATTGTAATGAGCTGTTAACAGGGAACATTATCGTGTGAAAATCTGCACGTTTCCCATGATGCTGCCCTGATTCAAAAGCCACACATAAATTATTTGGTATTGCAGATTGCAAGGTCAGGATTGGCCACATAAGATCTAGTTTTTCACCCCCAAAACCCAATGTTTTTAGCAGGCTAGAATTTAAAATAGAAAAACCTGATCTGTTGGGAATCTCAGGAGTTGTGTGAGAAGTATCTCAGCACCCGTGTCAGGTACTTGTAAGTGTGCGGCTGGAGTGGGCGACTGGAGTGAAGAAAGAGGAAATAACACCTTTGCTCCTCCAAAGCTCTTCCTTACGAGGCTCCTGAAGGAAGGCATCCTGAGCTTTGCAAGCAGTTGTGAGTTGGTGAAATTCGTTGAGTTTTGCGAGGTTTCTAGCAGAGCCAGGAGCTGGTTTTCACCAGCTGAAAACCAGTTGAGTCCCCAGGGTTCCCTTCCTGATGCCAAGCAGCACACGGACGCATGGCTGGGGCTCCAGAGTAGTTTCTGCACTGAGGCACTTTTTCTGCTGGATGTGAATACTTGATTATTAAGCATATATTACAATTCTGGAAATTATTTTAGCTGCAAATTCAGTCTCCATCCTCTCCAGCTTTTTAGGTTTGATCCTATTCCAGAGGCTTACTAAAAACATGCGAAGAATTTCAGCAAAACTCTCTGGAACACTTTTTGTTAAATTCTTTCAGTCATGCAAGCTAAATTAAATGACAGCTCTGTCCACCAAAAGATTACAAATATCAATCAGCCTTCTCCCCTAAACTCATGAAGGAATTAAATGTTTTTCTAAAAGTCTTCTATTCCCCTTAATAATCTCTTTGGCTGTTCTCTTTACTTTACGTATTTTTGAAGTGTGTTGAAAGGGATGATTTCTGCCCTAAAGGAGCACAGTGCTTGTAGTTTGCTGACAGTATTTAATCTGAATTTGTGGGCACAATTTTGGGTATTGCTCAAATTGATATTTGCAATACTGTGGGCTTAGTTTCCAAAAGGAGAAAACAGCTATTAAACTGCAGTCCAAGAAACATGATGCTGAGCTCTTTTCAGAGATGCGTGATTAATGATAAAAAGTATGTTGCAGCTCCCACTGTTTGTGTTAAAATTGGAAAAATAAGACCAGGTGGCTCAGTGGGCTGGTGGGATGGGGAGCTCTGAGTGAAGTGGTTGTAAAGAATGAGGAGTTAAAAAGATTTCAACATACGGTGGCCTGTCCAAGACAAGCTGAGTCATTACCCCGTGTTGCTGTGTCTGTTTTTGTCTGGTCACTGTACGGTTGTGAATAATTGTGTAAATCATGCTGGGATGCCCTGGGGAGCTTTCTTTGCAGGAAGGATCTGCACACCGTGCCCTTCTTCCTTGTGTTTTAAGCTGTAGGGAGACCACAAGCCAAACAACAAAGATGTACATGGAAAGCAGATGTGACTGCCCAGTGTCCCTTGGAGTCCCTCCTGCTGATGCCCTGGCACTGCCCACCCTGCCCATCCAGAGGGTCATGGTTTAAAAGGGGTGAGGTTGGAAATAAAACTGATGGACGCCTGATCCGTTAGAACTTGTAGAGAGGAGCAGACAGAGTTTCTTGCCGTGGTGGTTGTGTGGATGGGAGAAGAAAGCCTCGCAGCCCCCTCGGAGGTGTGTGGATGTGTGTGCCCGGCCTCCCACAAAGAGTGCTCCAGTTTACATCAGGTACTTCACAGTGTGTTTTTGCTATTATGGTTTAGCGAAGAAGAGTAGATATGACACTAAACTCTTACAGCTGGGTGAGTTGTGATTAAGTTAAAGCTATCTCACTGTTACATACTACTTTAGTGATCACCAGACTGTGCATTTTCCTGCCTCTTACCATGGGCTTTAAACCACAGGACATGAATAAACCGTAATGTTAGGGTACAGTCAGCTCTGCTTGCTATTTAGGGATGGGGAATCTATGTTCAGTCCACCAAATATAATTTCATAAAGCATGCAAGCCATCAGGGAGGTTGTGGAATGGTGGATGAATGGGACTAGGGCTGCTGCTCTGGATGAAGCTGACATCCAACAGCATTCCTGGGTCTGGATGTACCAATTGAGTGGAGTGGGATTTCCACCCCACGCCTGTTCCAGTAGATTTTGTGTCATGGGCTCTATTTCTCCCACAGGCAGCGGCAAAATTTAATTGACCGTCTCTATAGTTACCAGCAGCTGGGGAGGGCATGGCTGAGGATGGAGGTTTTCTCCTGGCAAAGGAAAGAGCAGTGTGGCACAGGGATGTCACGTTCACTTGATCCAAAGTTGGGGCCCACGTGACGTTTCTCAGAAAATTCCTGTTTTATTGTGGCTACAAAGGCATAGAAATTAAGCTGCTAATTTATGGCATGCCAAGGAAAAAAGTAGTACTACAAGAAATGCTCGGTTATGTTGATGTTTGAAAACACACAATTGAAAAATCCTGATTTTCACTTGCCCCCCACTGAGCTTATTAAATCTGAAAATATCCCAAAGCTTATTTCTCTCTGCCAGAAAGTTCCTCTGCTCTTTTGGGTAAGTCATGAAAGTTGTGCCGCCTGAGCTGCGCGGTGGGGTCCCAATTGGCTTGTTCTGTTCCTGGGATGCAGAGGAGCGAGCATCCCACAGAGGAGCAAGCATCCTGCTGCTGAACAGTCGCAGTCCCTTCCACCAAGATGGGCTTGGGTTTGGCAGTGGTGCACTGGGGCAATGGGTTTGAACCGGTGTGCGTGCTAATTAGCTGTGCATGGGAGACCCTCATTCCACCTCAAGCCGAGGACTGCTGTTAGCTGGGGGCTTTGTTTGGAGGAGCAAAGTACAAGTGATGGTGTAAAGGCTTGGGTGGTTGGCATGTTCAGTTCCTGGGCGAGGTCCTCCCTGTGCTACCCCCAGTGCTGCACTTGCCTTTTTGTTTGTTATTTTGTTGTGGTTGCACCATATTCTGGGAGAGGCCTGTAAATGTCTAAACAAAATAAAATTCCTGAAAAGTGAACAGCCTGAGCCAAAGCCTGCTGGACACCATGAAAGCACATCCTCTGAGTTTTGAGGAGATGAGCTGCATTTTGCTGCCTGCCATGGATGTGGGACTCGCCCAGCATGGTTGTCACACCAGGCAGACTTTGGCACGTGCCAGGGAGAGCTTTGCTGCAGGGTTTGCTGCAGCTGGGGAGCCCAAAGGGGTCTCACATGGAGCCATTTGTTTTTCATTACGTTACGCTCCTCTAATATACACTAAGGTATGTGGACATTGCTGTGGACAGGGCAAGCCAGATGCCAAAGGCACTTCTCCAAGGTTGTATAAACTCAGGAGCTAAATATTTTAGATACTGTTTTCTAAGGCTAGCTTAATAGTTTAAAACTATAACCTAGATTCTAGATATTAAAAAATGCCTTGCAAGGCCTGCATATTGCTGCAAGAGATGGAACTAACTAAACCCCTGAAGTATGCGGAAAGCTCCCATTTTGCAATATCTTCTCTGTAACTTATCCTTTTCATTTTTTTTTTCTTAGCGCTGAGATTAAATTCAAGAAGCTTTTAACAGCAGACTGGCAGTGATAGAAATTTTCAGCATATATTAACTAGCTGACTCACACTTTTTCAAAGGGGATCTAGGTTTATGATGGAGTAGCTGGCTGCTTTCAGCAACAGCAAAACCATGAAAGTCAGCGAAGAGAGGAAACTGATAGTTTATAATGTGTCTAATCCCTCTGTGTGCTGTGATGGGAGCATGGGGAGCTCCCCCCCATGTTTGGAAAGTGGTCCTGACCCCGTGCTCAGGGGAGGCATTCAAGTCCCTGTCTCAGGGATGTGCAAACTCTCACTGTTACTTAGGACTCAGCTTTAAAACATTCTTTAAAGGATGCTTTCCTTGTGTCACTTGGCTACCCCAGAAACTTTCACTAGCACCCTCTGTGCTTCAAGAGTGAGAAATGAGATTTTTTTAGGTTGTGTTTGTGGGGTCCATACAGAGAGATCTGCCATTTCCTTTCATGTGCTACTTCTCAGATGGGAGAGCCCCTGAAAGTAGTGAGATTCCCTGAACAGAGGTTCCTCTTGCTACTATTTTTAACCCTGTCTGGCCTAACTTTGGACATGTGTTTTGTAGCTGGCCCCAGAGCTTTGGTGACACTGGGGTCTTGCAGGGCTCATGGGATGCTCACTGGGCAGAAACCGAAGGGCAGAATGACTCAGTGTGGTTTTGCCTCCTCCTTTTGTTTCTTCCACTGAAGTTTAGCATGCAGCTTTGTCCATGAATGAACCTGAGCTCATCAGTGCTTTGGCACAAGGAATGTGCTGGGCTCTTGTCCCACTGTCCTGGCTCCACTGAATCCTGTCCCACTGCTGTCACCCACTCCCCCAGCGAGCACGGGATGAAGCAGCAGGGAGGGTGGAGGGAAGCAGCTGAGTGACTGTGGCCCCTCATGTCTTTCAGCTGCTCAGAGGGATGACTTTGCCCCATCGAAAAGCTTCAGGAAAAGCCCCAGAAGAGGAGGAGGAGGAGAGCGGAGACTGCGACGATGAAGATGACTGCGGCAGAGGCTCTGGGGATGGAGAGCTGCGAGTGAGGAACCAGCTCCGGTTCCTAGCAGGTGATGGGGATGGTGGTATTGCAGCAGCTGTCCCTCTGTGGGTTATAGGTTTTGGTGATGGTGTGGGGAGCTGCTCCCTGGGGTCTGCTCAGGTTCACTCACTGCAGGCACCCCCAGTGCCCTCCACAGCCACAGCCCAGAGGCTGCAGATGCCCAGAATTGTGCTGGCTGGCCTTGGTGCCAGTTGAGGCAGCAGCTTGAGAAGAAATGCCTCTGCTTTTCCAGGCTGGTTTTGTAGGGGTGTATTGAGGGCAGCCCATCGGAGAGGATTTGAGGCAAGTTGCAAATCTGATGTAGGTCCCAGGGTCACCCTCTTCTTTCCTTCTCACTGCTGCCTGCAATCCAGAGATTCGAGACAAGCTTCTCAGCTTCCTGAAGGGCATCAGAAGGTCAGGAAGGCTTGTCTGACTGCAGCAAATGATGGTTATTTCTGATGCAGGGTTTAGAAATCCCCAATGATTTTTTGCAAATACCTCAAGCTCGTTTGGCAGAAGTGATTTAGGTACTTGGGAGCCTAAAAATTGCTTTGCTTGCCAATGTGAGTCATGTCTTTGGTTGCTTTGAAAACGTCCCTGAGGTACTCCTGACATTATTGATGAGGTAGTCCCTGGTCACCCCTTGGGAGGAGAAAGCAAAGGACTAGTTGGGAAGTCACAGGTGCTGCTGCTGTGGGCCTTCTCCTTGACCCACTGACCACTCTGTGGAGCTCAGCAGCATCATCTGGTTTGCTTGTGTGAGCAAGCCCAGGCTGCTGGAGGCTTTGTCCAGCGTGGATGAGCAGTGCTGGACGTTGGTCTGTGGGCTGGAGGCTTGGCCCAGTTAATGCTGGTTCCAGTGCTGCACAGTGCTCTTCGAGAGACCAGACAACTGAACCTGGATAAAATCAGCTTTGAAGTTTAAAAGGCAAATTTGGGCTCCTAAACTAAGCACAGATGTTTATAAATTCCCTCCCATTGGTCTGGGATAATTAAAATATCCTTAATGAAGTGAGAGCTGAAATATTAAATGCCAGTCTCATATCACAGATTATTGACACATTATGTAAAATGCATAAAATACATATAGTCGAATATTAAGTAAGGGACAGAAAAGGCTTTTTAAGTCCTCCACTCTGAGTCTGAAAGAGAAACATAGAATTGTGAGAAGGATAAAATATACTTTATTTCATCCAAGAACTAAATAACAAAGTTTTTGTTAAAGAAATACAGGTGATTCACAGTGTCCCATGCTGAGAGCAGAGATAAGTGTTTCATTTTCCATGATCTTTGTGTCACACCTTGATGCTATTCTTAATGTGTTTCTAATTTCCTCTTAAAGCCTTCCCCACACTATCATCAGTGATCTCTGAAGCCGGATATATGATCCTTTCTGCGTTTTTCTGTCTCTCTAGGCCAGTTTAATCACTGTATTGATGTCCCTGATAACTTGCCCTTCTGGCAACTTAGACCCCTCTTGTCACTGTGGTACATGAACATGTGCTAGGAAAAGAGGACTTGTCCTCCCTGTGCTGCTCTGCTGGAGGGTGTTTGCTGCTGCCTTTGCTATAGGATGGGTAAATATTACCTTTAAAGCAGGTGTGTCTCTGGGGCATAAGGTTCCTGGCAGGTATCAGGTTGCTGAGAGTGTGGAGTTTTTCCAGCAGGGCTTTAAGGCACTGACTGAGCTCAGAAGGCATGGGCTGTGCCGTCAGGGAGACGTTCTTCCTTGCTTGCCCATGCCATGTGCTCTTTTTTTGTGTTTTGCTGGAGAGCAGAAAGGTGAAGCTGATATGACAGTGACAGAATCCTATTTGGTTAGTGTTGGATATAAACTGTGACTCTGTTCAAGTTTTATGTTGGAAACCAGCCCAGGAGAAGTTGCTGATGGTGTGGAAATACTCACTTTCAACATGAGAATGATATTTCTTTTTACTTTGAAAGGGTATTTTTCAATTAATTTTTTTTCCATCATATTACATGTACATAGCAAGAAATAAAAGGGACCAGAAACCATTCCACATCACCCCCCCTTTCCACAAATTCTAAATTTTAGGGTAGCATGCCGATTTGAAATGATGCCAGGCTTTGAAATCTGGAAATAGTTTACGAAATCAACTTTTACATTTAATGTGGCTTTATCTCTCTACTTCCCAAGGTGGTTACCCTGTAATAGAGGCAGGAGGGACTGGGAGTGGCTGGGGTTGTGTTAGTGAGCCCCTGGTTTTATCCCGTGCTGGATGCTCTGCAGTGTTAAGGCAGGAACATGGATGGAAGGCTGTGTTGTAGTGCTGTGGTCAAATCCAACCCCACATTTGAGCATGTTTGAGTCCTTCTGCTGACCCTCGAGGTCTGCAGTCACGGGACACAGCTTGGGGTTTTGCCTTCCTTTTCTCAGGTGCTTTGTTCAGCTTAGGAGGAAATTGGCAGTGGAGAACTCTCTTCCAGAGAGTTTCCCAAGCCTTGCAGTTGGGCTTGGTGATGCCTTGAGAAGGAGGAGAGGTGAGTGTCTTGGGCTGGCACCAATTTTGGCTGTTGGTTGAGTGATAACATTGGCAGAGTTTGCCACCTCTGAAGTCTTTGCATCTCTCGAATGCAGTGGGAGTTTCTCCTGCTCCCTGGTGTGGGTGCCACTGGTCCTGCCAGCTAACTGCAAACATCTGCTGAGCACTGGCCTCACCAAGATGTCCCTTCAGAAGGTCTTGAAAACAAGGAGATGAAAAAAGAGCAAAAGAGGAAAAAACCAGTCAGTCTAAAATACAGACTAGTTTTGATTTATCGCCTGTTGTATAAAATGTAACCTTTGTTTCCTATTTATAATGAGCCTGTAATAACTGGACAGTCAACCTAAACGTTAATGATTTAAACATACTTGTAAACTGTCAAGTCAAAAGTTTGTGAGTGACTATAAACATATGTTGGTGAGCCCTATATGCTAATAAATTCATTATTATGTTGCCCCAGTGGGAAACACGGAGATGGCAGGCTTTTTTTTTATGATAGGTCTTTTATTGTTTGTCACATCTGCAACACATTAAGGGTTTTGAAGGCAGATGATGTTTACAATAAGGGGGAGGACTGAAAACCTCCCAGCTCAGAGAAGAGTGCATCCTGTTTGTCAGTGGAGTACCCATGGAGCCGGCACCCTGGCCATGCAGCTCTAAAAATAGAGCTCTGTACATACACACACATATATTTATGCTACACCAATGACAAATCATGTCTGCAGATGAATTATAGTATTTCCCCCCAAATTATGAGTCAGTGCAAATGTCTTCCAGGCTCTGTGATGCAAACATGTGCTCACAGCCTGCTGGGATCAGTCATCCTGTACCAGGCACCCAAAGGAGAAAGAGCTCGGGGTGGTTGGTGCTTTGCAGATGCTCCAGCCAGCCACCCACTGATTAGCTCACCTCGGGTGTGCTCACTCTAGATGCCACTTGGAACCAAAGAGATCATTGCCAGGGAGCCTGAAAATAACACATGGGTGCTGGACAGGCTCCTGTGCCAGGTGTGGGCTTTATTAAATGCTGGGGGAGAGGAGGTGCAGGCATTTCAGGGGCTTTGCAAAGGTGGTTTGGTCCAGCTCACCTGTGCCCCATGGCATCTCACAAGCTTTGCTGGGAGGAAAGTATCTGTTTTAGAAGGTGAAGCACCCAGGGAACATTCTGAACAATCCAGCAACTGGGGGAAGGGATTGGGAGCTTGAGGGGAAGATTTACTCTTCCAAAATATCTGTGTTAGGCAGCAACAAAAGTTGTCTTGGGAACAGATGGATTTGGCAGAATTAAGTAGAAATAGTTTGTCCTGGGAAGGGAAGTTGGCCTCATCCCATGAGATATGTAAGGATAGATGTGTGCAATAAAGATATATAAAGATGGCTCTGGAAGTCTGTGTGTGTAAAACAGCTCCCCTGCCTGGCTGCTCCTGCTGCAATAACCTGCAGTTAGTTTTCCTCTCAGCTGTCCCTTGGCTATTTCTAAGGGGAAGAGGGAGTTTGTAGTTTAAGCCCCCAGGGAAGCCCCAAGTTCTCCTGCACCCTGCCCATTTGCTGCCAGACCCTTTGTGGGTTTCCATCAATTCATACCGTACCTAGGTGCTTTTTGAAAAATCAGCACAGTCTCCCCCATGACTTACCCAGGTCTGTAACTCTTTAGTCTAGCTTGCTTTGTCACTGACTTATTCTCTTGGCAGGGTTTTTTCTGAGTGCTTTCATCAAATTGCAAGCTTGAATATTGCCTCTGAGCTGGCCAAGTGTGGTCTCTTCCCCGGTGGAAAGGCTGTTTGTTGGTGGCCCCTTTCTCCATGTTACAAAGGTGTTTTTGCTTCCAAATGGGAATATAGGCACGTCCCGGGGCAGGGGAGGTCTCTGTGTTTTTGTGGTGGCCATGGCCTGTGTGGGCACAGAGTGGAACCACTGTCTTGCACTGTGTTTTTGGAAGCTCTGAAACCCTGTGCGTTGCAACTTTCATCCTATTCTGCTTTTAAACAACTCCAAATGCCCCAGTAAGCATTCCATGTCTTAGAGGTCTCAGTGCTGAGATGCTCCTACAGCTCAGCCTTTGGTGACCTTCCTTCCCTCACCCCATCTTCTCCCAGGTTTATTTCAGGAGGCTGCCATCAGTCCAAGCTCCCTCCCTGAGGCTGCTCATTTTGGGGGTCAGACATGTACCAGGGGGTTTCCCTGTCAAGGTGGTGGCTGCGAGTGGCAGAGGGGGAGGCCGGACAAGGTCGCTTTGAGTGCTGCCCTCCTGGTTTCTGCTGCTCATTTCTGTGGGAAAAGTTCCTCAGAAATGAGCATTTGTGCTGGAAAAGGGGATGCTCCCAACCTGGGAACAGCGATCAGAGTCTGCCGAGGCTCACTGCATGTGTGTGCTGGGAGACAGACCAACACTAGTTAAAATGTTTACAAGATCATGTATTCCCATCCTTTACCACAGTGATCACTGCTCTGCCAGTGCCTCAAGGGTGCCCCTATCCCGGTACCTGTATCTGCTCACACTGCTCTGCTCCATTTACTGCTGGGTCTTGGGCTGTTCATCCTTCTGCTGAGACAGGCATTCTCAAATACCCGAATGACTTTTAAAATACTCCTTCCACAGGTGGGACATATCCCCATCTGTGTGGGTTTTGCTGACAGTGCAGGCCCACGTGGCTGTTGTCCCATCCTGATGAACAGCCTGCAGGCTTGGATGGTCCTACTGACAAATATCATGTGTGCAGTATCAATATTTACTGTGCGTGGCTCTGCTCAGCCTTCAGCAGGGCTGGCCTGTCCTTGGCTCAGGCACCGGGTGAGCTGGGTTGGATTGACACAGCATCCTTCCCATGGGTTTTTCTATCTGCTAAAAGCTTTTGGACTTCTAACTATCATTTTAGTAGCAGAAGCTTTCTTTTTTTTTAATTTTTCTTTTTTTTTTCTCCAGAGAGAGTGCTGTTGAATGCTTGACTGAAGCAATGATAGCAGAAACATGCTGTTTTACAAGACATTCATCCTGTCCCAGGGTGAAAAAATGACAAGGCCAAATGTCAGCTAGATTATCCTGATGGAAGAGCTGGAATTGTACCAACTAAAACAGTGCAATAGCCTGATTATTGCTTTTCTATTTCAAATATTTGTGTTTATTGAGTTTTCCCTTTAATGAAGATTTGGTTGAAAGTCAAGAATTCCTCATCATTGTCTAAATAAAAGCTAAAAGATGGAGAGGGAGTCACATGTAGCAGTTGACCGATGCTCTAATTGAGTGGCAAGTTCATTAATTTACTTTTGACGTCAGCAAAAAATGATTTTTTTTATTGATAGACTGGGAAAATTATTGGTGGTGTTTGGAAAAGGGCTTGTTCACAGCATCCTTCAGCTAGCTGTGCTGCTGTGACTCTTGCAGGCCTCACACTGTACACAGTGTGTGCTTTTTGAAGGGTTCTTGTGACCTCTGTGCCCTGAGTTCCTCCAAAGAAACACTGAGTCCACAGCTGAAGAACTAGAAAGTCATCTATCAGAATCTGTGCTTTGAGAAAAGCCACATATATGCAAAAACCACCTATGGAATCAGCAAGTAAGTCCACTGGACATATTAATCCCATGGTTCTATTTTTATTTTGTTTCAATTTCACTTCAATTTTTAACTGTTTTTTAACTTTTTTTTTACAAATCGAAGTCCATCTGAGCAATTTGTATCTGGTAGTTTTAGGACTTCCTCTGCTTCAGTCTGTTCTGACCCAAAGCAAAGAATGATGTACCATTTTTTAAAAGCTGGATCAGAGGAGGGGATATTCATAAATCACATGATGCATCACATTCCCAGTGTGAGCGGATATTGGTCTAAATCCTTCTTTTGGAGGATGGGGCTGGTCTGTGGGCTCAGTGTGAGGTGACTGGGGAGGCTGAAGGGCTGGAGACAAACTGAAGGTCGGATGAGATGGTACTTCTGCTGTAACACGTAAAAATGGGCCAAGGTCTTTGGGAATCTGTGATTGCTCATCACTCCCAGATGTTTATATTGCCAATCTGCTGGCAAAAGCCTCACCCTCTAGTTAGGCTGCAAGTTTGAATAACAGTTTGTACTATGCCAGGGTGTCTAAGGAGATACTTTTCAACAGTGTAATTTGGGAGCTAATGTTTCTTTAAATTGTTACTGCGTGCAGCATCTTACATGACTGAACGCCTCAAAACAATTTCAAGTATGCAAAAATGTGCCCAGTTGCAATAGTGATGGCTGTATTTATCTTTAAAGGATGATGAATCTGTTTTTTGTGGCTGAAAACACATGAATTCTGATGAAGTTGGGAAACACAATTCCTGACTTGGATACGTTCTTGCTTTTCTTTTTTTTTGGTGTTTTCCCTTGTGGAGAGGCAAAATAGTTTAACAGGTTTTCTTTTTAAGGGACAACAATGAAGGCATATTTCAGACAGAAGCAGATCGGGTGCTACTTGCTAAAGGCCCAACAAGATAACCTTGCACTGATAGTCAGGGTGCCGTATCTGCACATTTTGTTGTACAAAGGGAGGTTTGTCTGCAAGCCTGATAACAATATAATATGTTGATTGACTCTGCACATAGGAGGGGGTGCCCCTTTCATGAATGGCTTGGCTTTTACTAATGCCTTACTGCAGGTAAGCTGATAAGAGCGATTATGGGGATGTAATAAATGAAGCTGTTGGACACAGCCCTGCTCAGCACTGTGGGAGAGGGCTCTGGCCCTGGAGTGTGTCCCAGCTGTCCTGGCTGATGTGTGTGCCCAGCACTTGTGTCGGCACTCATCTGTAAAACATCACAGGATGTCCTGTGGGCACAGGGCTGGGCCGTCCCTCTCCTGCCCTATGCCTGCTGCAGCTCCTGTTCCCAGAAAATGTGCTCAAGGCCAGCTTGCATGGGGGTATGAGCAACCTGCTCTAGTGGAAGGTCCCTGTCTGTGGCAAGTGTGGTGGGACTAGATGATCTTTAAGGTCCCTTTCAGTGACAAAAGAAGACAAGTTCACGGAACTAAGGTCCATCAAGGACTATAAAACACGTCTGCCCACAAAGTGTCTTGGGGAAATACAACTTTGTAATTAGCTGAAGACACAATGAATGTTGGGCCAGGTGGCCCTGTCTCATTGAAAATGCACAGGAGAAGGCCCTGGTCTCTCAGCTGTGGCTGCTGTACTGCTGTCTGTCCTCCTGAGCTGAAGGAGATGTGCGGGAGAACAGATGATGTTTCAGGTGGATCGTGGAAACCACCACTTACCGGAAACATTCTGGGTACAACCTTCAGAGCACTTTTGAGCCCTAAGGGGAAGAAGATGGGGAATGCTGAAATTTTCCAGGCTGCCTTAAAAAGCCTGACCTCTTGGTTCCCCTCTTCAAATTTGAACAAATGTGTTTGTTTTTGTGCAGGTGGTTATTGTGGCAATGACCTGGCAGTGCGAGTTGCGGCATCGCATTGTGGCAGCAACCCGCAGCTCTGGGGAGCTGGTGTTTACTTAGATGTGGTTGAGTGAGAGTCTGCATGGCAGCATCTCCCTGCCCAGGATCCAGCAGGTCCCTACTTGCTGCAGACGGCAGCGCCGCATTTTGAAAATTAGTTTTTACATCTTGCCATAAATATAAAGGTATGTATCTGTGAAATAATCCAGCCTGATTAAATGAAGCTCTGAATTAAATATCTGGAAGGTGTCTGGATCTGGTTGTAACCTAGATGGAGGAAGAGGCATTACTCGAGATGAGGTTTTCAAAATTAAATCAATGGACAGCCCATGCTGGACTTGTGCATAGACCTGACCACAGAGCCTGTCGCTGGTTGCTGTTGGTCTCCAGCAGAAAGAAACACAGACCTGCCCAGAAAGCAGCCTCTTTTTTAGTCCTTGACGGAAAGGTACTGGAAAGGGGAAGGAGAATGCTCTTCCAGAGAAACCTCCTAGGATCCTGGTGTTTTAATCCTCATTTCTTTCTCTCTTCTCGCCCCTTGCTTTGCAAGTGAAAATAGTATGAATTTGGGTCTGGCCTGCAAATCACTCATCAGTCGGTGCATTACCAAAACAGGATCAATTACTGAGTCAACACTGCTCTGTGTGCTCCAGGAACAGGGGATCCATCATGTGTCCCTGGCTGTTGTGCATTAGCCCTGAGCTGTGCACACACATCTGCTGGGGCTGACACCAGGGGTAACATGAACTGAACCAGGTGTGTTTGCCTGAGCACAGGCTCCCCTGATTCCCAGGTGTATCTCCAGCAGATCCCTGACCCCTCGCACAGGGATGGATGAGCTGTGAACTAGAGGAGGGATGTCCTCCTTCCCACGCAGTGTCTGCCACGTACTAGGCTCTGCCTTCTCCCTCCATTCCTGGCCTGGGGCTTTCACAGCTCCAAGGAGAGCCCAGATGGTTTTCTTCCACAGGAACGAATTTCAGGCAACCAAGTGCTTCTGGAGTCTGACAGCTTTGCCAGCTTTTCTGGGTCTGTGGGGCATCTTCCTTCGGGCAAAAGTGCCCTGGCTTCAGAATTTAACCTCCCCTCATGTTGCTTTTAGGGCAAGCCAAAGACTTTCTGATGGGAGACTTTGTGTTGCAAACTGCCTCTGCTGGAACTGGGAGGCAGTGAAGCATGCTGGAGTTTTGGATAGGATTTTCTTGTTTTGGAATAAACTGAAACATCTTTCTCTGCTCTTGCAGCAGGGAACTGAAGCAGCAGCAGCCTGTAGCACAAGGTAATGCTGTCTGCTTTCACTCCACAGCAGCTTCTTGTCTAAAAGTCTGCTTGAAATGACTTTTTAAATTATACCACAGGAAAAAAAAAAAAAAAGAAATCCAGATGAATTGATTGGACTTTGTTGGAGTGGTATGTCAACTTGCCTTTTAAATTTTTTTTTATTTAAGCAGCAGAAAATTTGGACACGTTCTGCTTTTGTTCTGCTTTGGAGCAGTAGCACATTCCCTCTCTTCTATGGGAATGGAAATCTGGCATGTTGACCAGCTTCTGTTGTTTCAAAAAATGTCTTCAATGGTATTTGGGGCTCTCAGTGACATCTTAATGTCTATTCCTGCTTTTCATGTGCTCTTTGCTTCCCATGGGACCTGGGACAACGCTCTGCTCTTCCCTCCCGCAGGATGCTGGGTCGGTGCCCAGTACAGAACTTGAATGCAAACCCAGCAGCACCTTCCCTTTCCCACACCTTCCTTCCTTGGAGGGCCCTTTCTGTGTATCCCATCTCCAGGCAGGTGGGAGCTGGTGCCTGAAGCACTGCCTTGGGGCTGACTCTTTGCTGGGTGCTGAGGGACCCTGGGCAGCACTGAGTGCCTACGATGCTGCTGCATCCCTTGGTGGTTCTGTGCTGTGATGTGTGGGGACGGATGTTTTGCAGTGGCAGGTACTGCTGGCTGCTGAGTATCAGGTTTGGCAGCTGGACAGATTGTCAGGGCATCTGTCACTGCCTCAGCCCAGTGCAGGAGTCCCAGCAGGATTTCTAAAATGTAAATTACAACTGCAACATGAGACACATCCTTTTGCTTTACTGTTTTCCTTCTCCCTCCTTCCTGTTTGAATTCAGTATCTCAAGTCTCTGTAAAATTGTTGGACTCAAAGCTATTTTGCTTGTGTCTCATGGATACTGGAGACACTTCCTGCACAGGGAGGCAGACATCTGCTCCAGCCTGTTTTTGGAGTTTTTTGTGTCAGACAGCCTGCAGTTGGCAGGTGGGAGCCGGTGGTTATTATCAGAATCTGAGTAATATCCTCTGTCTCCTTGATAACTCTCTGCTGGCTGCTCTGCAGCTTTGGTATGTTTGCTCATCCTCTTCTGGTTCTCTGTAGATCATTCCAGTAAAAAGTAAATAAAAAAAAGGTTGTGTGCTCCCCAAAGTCATTGCAGAACACGGTCTGCAGTATCTCTTCTCTTGTCCACATAAATCACTGCTAAAGCATGTGCAGAGAATGTGAAAGAATGCATTTATACCCAAAACACTCTCCTCTCCCCTTCCCTGTACAAGCAAACTTCCTCACTAGTGCTCCAGAGCCTGTTCTCAGGGAGCACCTGATGCACTGTCGCCTTCCGTGTCCCTTCCTGACACTTGTAGCTTTATTTAGGCGTGGGCTTTGGTGACCGTCAGAAAGCTTTGCCCTGGACAGCTGAAGTCTGGCAGCTCTTGTGGGGATGGAGGTCCTGAATCCACCCCCTCCAGGCACGTCCTTGCTGGTTTGGATTCCCCGCTTCCCACCCCTCACTGGCTTTATTTACCCCAGAATCATCAGGGATGCAGCCACTGCAGTTACCAGACCTGAACAGTTTTTCCTGGGCCTCAGGCCAGTCCCCCAGGTCTGCTGACCTTCATGTTTCCCGTGAACAAGTACCAGCTGGTGGGTCAGGTTTTGATCTTGGAGGTTCAGCTGATGTCTCTAAATGTTTTTTATGGCAGCCCTGAGCAACTGAAGGCAGCAGAGGTGGTACAGCACTGTGGGCAGAGTGGGTCTGGTGCAGCCTGGAGTTCCCAGCTATAAATAATTCCACTGAACTTGGCCCTTGGGTGCCTATGGACTTGGGCACCAGCTTAAGTATCATGTTGATACTTAAGTGTCTGCTGGGCCAGACACCTAATATTATTAGCAGACACTAAATAGGTCTCTCTTATTTAGTGGCCTTAATTTATTAAATCTGGCAGAAGTGCTCTCGGAGGAGGAGTGCTGGAAAAGGGAGCAGAGCAAGCTGTGAGTTTCTAATTTGCTGGATCAGGCCCCTGGAGATCCACGTGATCTGGTGCACTAGAGGCAGTGCTCTTGCAGTGACTCATAAACAGATGTGCCCAATTTACATTGCAGCTTAATACCTTTGTTTTAAAAAAATTGGCCTCTTTTAAAAGACAAATGTGTTAAAGCAGATGTTTCCAGTAAAACAAATATTTGTGTGATTTACAAACAACTTCCTACCAGCAGAACTCATTAGAAAATGCGGAAAAAAGAAAAATGGTTCTGTGTACCAAAAAAATTCCCAAAATAAAGAGATAGGAAGGTATGAAAATTACTGCTGTGCTTGGGTTGGAAAGCAAGCGGTTAGAGCCTGATTTCGGTTGCTAATAACTAAGATTCACCCTGACCAGTTGCATACATTAAGGAGCAGAAACCTGTCTGTAAAAATACTTAACCAGCTCTTGTTATGTAGGATATGGGGTAACTGGGAGCACTATATGGGATTGCCTGGAGGCTCCTAAATCCCCTCCATCCCACTGAAACCTACACTGGGGGACTGTATGGCTGCAGGATGGCACTAACCCTAAAGCAGAGCTAACAGATACAGCCTCGAGAGCAAGCCCTGCTCTGAGGGACCCCTCGCTGGGCATCTCCCTGCAGCAGGATGGGCTGCACAGGGGGATGCTGTCTCTGCCTCTGCTTGACCTGCAGCTCAGGTGTGCCTGTTCACCTTCTTCTCCCATTTTTTGGGAGGGCAAAGGCAGGCGTGCGCTGAGAAACTCCTGTTGTTTTGGTCTCCTTGAATTCCTGCCCAGCTCCTGCTTGCCCTGCAAGCCCAGCGCTCGTGTTACAATTTGACACCCCATGTGGTCTTAATGGATTTCCCAGGCCACAGCTCCAGCACAGCCAGCATTTTTTGTTAACTGCAGGGGCTGGCAATCCCCCTTTGCCCTCCAGCTCTCCACAGCACAGGTATCATATTTTTTTAATGCACTTGTCACCCATTTCATCCAGGCATTTATTGAAAAAGAAACTGTGACAGCAGATGTTTGTGGGTTGGCAGGCTGCTTGTCTAAATCCATTGTGAGTGCCCTGGGCAAATGGCTCGTCCAGCTTCTGAGAGGACACGAAGTCATCCAGGCAGATGGAAAGACAGGGAGGCATCCAGCAAACCTGAATGAAGCAAAACAGGGGAATCAGGAGGCGGAGAGGGTTTTGTTTCTTTACTAGAACATTGCAGGAGAGTGACAAAGGCTGTGTCATATCTGTGGATTTGTTCCCGTGGAGGATACCAGCTCTGCAAATGCTGCAGTGAGGGTGCTTTCTGGAGCATCTTGGAGCACCTGTGTATGTTGGGCTGCCTGCCCATTGTTCTGCTTCCCGTCGGTCTGCTGGGGATGCCTTTTGCAGCTGGAGAAGCTGAGAGGACAGGGCTGGAGCATGTCTCACCCAGGAAGGGGTGACACAGCAGCCCAGCAGCCAGTGGCCCACAAGCAAGCAACGAGGATGATGTGAGGAGCTCCTCTTACTTCTTGGCACGTGGATGTCTCATCAGGGGTGTCCAGTTTGTTATCAGGAAAAATGACTGCTAATGTCAGAGATTCTTGAGGTGTCCTCCAAAACAGGGGCTGAGCGGATGCCCCGAAGGATGGCTGTGGGGTGGGACTGCCCCTCGCCCTCCCAGCTCCCTTGTGTGTCAGCTTTCCATGCCTTGCCATAAAGAGTGATTCAGAGCCAAACCTCGAATGGCTGCCTTCTCAGGGGGGCTTGCTGGGACGTGTCCAGAGGAATTAGAAGTATCCTGGGGGGAGGATTCTGCCGCTTCAGGGTGGCTCAGGGTACTCAGAGGTGCTTCTTTCAGCTCTCCCATCAGTGTAAACCTCGGCACAACCTCAGCTCGGTTTTAGCCATTAGTGAATGGAGGCTTGTGCTTGGCTCTCAGGGACCAGGAGGCTTTAGTGCTTAATTAATTTCTGCAAAGTGGAGGGTGTAATTAATGCCTGTGGTGTTCTTTGAAACCCTTGGGTCTCTTGGGCAGCATGAAATCTGGTTTGGTCTATGAAAATCATCACTGGCCAGTACCACATGCCAGGCATGGCCCTCTCAGTGTGGCCACTCATCCTGTCACAATGCTCGGGGGTCTTCTGGTCTCTGCTGGTGTTGTCTTGTGGAGGGCCATGGGCAGATGTAGCCCAAAACATCTTGTGTCCCCTCCAGGCTATGACAGGCCCCAGTCAGTGCAAATTGTCCTGGGGACATGGAGCCAAATGAAGAAAAAACTCCCCTCACTCCTTAAAAAGGGGGCATCTCTGTCTCCTCTCCTGCTATGCCCACACAGGCTTTTGTGATTTGTTCCTGATTTCCCTTTGTTTTTCAGCAATTTCTTCAAACAAAGAGGGAAAATTGTCACTAGTTGCTTTGTGCTGGTTTTAGAGTAAACCATCTTGCAAAGTCTAGGCAAACTGGGTTAAAAATTGATACATTTTGGCAGCTTAGGAGAGCTAGGCACATTTCCTTCCTGATATCTATAAAAGTTTTTTTTTCTTACTGTCAGCATTGTTTTTGTGGGTGTTAAACATGAACATAAAGGAGAGTGCAACAGATTGCAAGTGTGTCGAGTTCCAGCACAATCAACTGGCATTATTTAAAGAAGATGCTTTTAACCAAGTCTTTAAAATTCCCTCCCCATTTATCAATTTTCAGGTGTATAACTGCACAGAATTGCTCCCTGTCCCACCCCCTCGTGACACCATCACTCACGCTCTGGGTGATCCACGGACATTTTACATCACCAAGCATTAACAGAAATAAATTAACACTTTAAAAGCGTAAATGTTGTATTTCATAGGAGTCAGTTAGAATATTTGGAAGGGAAAGAAATGTAAATGGAATGAAATTCTTAAGCAAGATTATTGATATGACAAGACTAAAGAGCTTGGGATTCTGTGAAAAGTGCCTCTTTTCATCCCTCTAATAAGTCCATTACTTGCACTCGGGAATATTTTAAGGTCCTTTTCATGCTGAATCTGGAGTTGAGCATGCTTTGCATTTCAAGCTTTGTCTATGAATCAGTAGAAGCCAAAGTTATTTCTGCTTTAAAATAACAGGAGCAGGGAACAGCTAATCTCTTTTCATTCTGAGTCCTTACATTATTTTACTGGACAGAGTTTGTGTTGGCTACAAAACAGGGCATTCACAAAATCTATGAGAAGGAATTTAGTCTAAGAATGAAGCCTAGATTGCAGTATGCATAAAGACTCCTTTTCCTAAGGCCATTAAGAAATTCCAAATCTGAGCTATTTTGAACAGTGACATTAAATTAGCCTTGCTAATTCCAGTAATTCAAGCCGATAGCTGAGTTTACAAATCTACTAGATGAGGCCTTCCCATAATTACAATCTCAATGTGCTTTTCAGCTAAGGTGAGTCGGCACAAAAAAAAAGATAAATAAATAAAAGGGGGAAAAATGCTCTTTCTGTTCTGGCTTTTGAGATGAATATCTCTAAAGAACAGTTAAGCAGCTGTATTTCACCAATAAGACGTCCCCTGTCCTGGACCGGTAAGTTCATTTTGCCTCTAATGTGCAAGTGAAATGCAGAGGAGAGAGTGGATTTTTCCCTGCTTAGTTTTTTCTGTTGTCTCTTCACAAAGGAGAATTGGTGCTGCTGGTGCTTGTAGTTCAGTTTTTAGTTGTTTATTTACAGATGGTAATTCTTCCTGGGAAAAGAGAGAGTGTGACTGGTTACCCTCTTTTGTGGACAGAAAATAACCCCAACCTTTGGTGAATAAATCCAGGTTAGAGCAGGTGGAACAATGATACAAAGGTGCAACCCTTATTATTCCTCTGGACAAAGATGTTGATTTGCAGATCCCAACACAACTAAACATTCCCAGAGTGATGGAAGGGTTTTGAGAATATGTTTTCAAAGCCATAAGGCACAAAAAGGTGAAACAAATAAAAATTGAGTGTATTATTTAAAAGGGTGTTAATTTTATTATAACCAAGCTGAGGTAATACAAGGGCGAACGTAAGCATTCACATCAGCACTTAACTCAGGCTGCAATGTTCATAAAATGTCCTTTTGATCAAGCTGTGAGTGTTTTGATCCTTATTCTATGAGCACCATTCAAAGTGACCTAACTGTAGCTCCAAACAGGCATCTGCAGCTGCAGAAGTCCTTGAGCAATAACAGGTCAGGAACTTGAATGTGTGCTCTGCCGGGAATGCTAATATAGCAATCCTTTCTTGTTGTTGTTGTTCCAAATAAGAAGGAAAGGACAAAAACTTTCACAAAATAAAAGTTCCCACCTGCCCTGCCACCATTGACTGTGGATACTTGAGTCAAAATATTAAACAAAATAATGATTTTAATCTATCGGAATAATAATGGCATGGCTGCTAAATAATTTTATATCATCCCAACATGAGTGTTTGACCTTTCTCTTCTTGGTAACATTGTCACCACCGGCACACTGGTGATTCCTAGAATACCACCTGGATTTAAGAGGATGTTTTTCTGCTGGGCACCCACAGGATTGGGTGCAAGTCCTGCAGCTCATAAAACCATGGCAGCACATTGCACAATCACATGGAGCCTGTTAGGAATAGGGATGGACCAAAACTGCCTGGCAGTCATCCCCTCCTCTCCCTGTTGCAGGCAGGTTTCCTACCACTGATGCACGTTGTCCACAGGCTCAGGTATATACAGCAGACTGTGCCCCAAAATAGTGCTTAGGGCAAAATCAGGTAGAAACAGTTCTGTTGTTTTCAGGGGCTGGAGGGAGCTGCTTTTGCTCCCTAAGGTTGCAGTGATGGTTGGGGAGGAGTGAGACGGGTTGTGGGGCGCAAGAACAACTCTTATTTTCTGGGGCAGTGAAGAAGTGGGGGAGGCTGAAATGCAATTCTTGATTTCCAGGAAACTCTTCTCTCTAATCTCTGTAATCCATTTTACAGAGGATTTTGTGATTTTGAAGGGATTTGCAAACTGGATTACATAGCCTTTTTATTTTGATTTTCCACTGTGATTGTGACATCCCTGAGAGAGAGCCATGATTGCTTCAGATAGGATGGAGAAGGAGGCATTTGTGGACTTGGACCTTGGAGCCCTATCGAGTTGTCACCTCCTTGTTTCACTGCCTGCTGGGTCAGTGGAGGTGTCCCTAGAACAATCTGGATGCTCCCACATGAGCAGCGTGTCCTCGTCCCTGGGACCTGCTTGTGGCCGTACACGCTGACCTGAGGAGATGCCAGGCAGAAGCCCAGGGCCAGTCCCCTCCATCCCTTGCTCCTTCTGGAGCGGGAGCAGTCAAGGTGGTCTCCTTGAGCTCCAGCATGGTCCCAAGCATGACAGGGAGACCCTTGGCCCCCAGGAAAGAGTGCATGTGATGACCCAGACCCAGCACAGCCCAAGCACTGCAGCCACAGTGTCCTGGTGCTCAGCAGGGATGACATTGGGATTCCCATTGGAACTGCCAGCACCATTCAGATCCAGCTTTTAGCACCATAATTCCACTGGTGCTTTGGGGTCAGGGTTTGCTCTCGGCCTGGGAGGGAGGCAGGGAGCAGAAATCAGCCGGGGTTTGTGTCAGGTGTTACAGGCACCCAGTAAGCAGCTGGGTTTAAGTTGGGTCTTTCTCTGCAGCCATGCAGTGCAAAGCCAGGTCCTGGTTTCAGACTAGAGAGGCTGTTCCTGGGGGTGCTTCCAGTGCAGGGAACATGTCCTGAAGCTGTTAAAATGTTCCAGCCTATGAACCCAAACCTTCTTCTGTATTAAGCGGCAAAGTTGGGTACAGTGATGTTTCCCAGGGCCTTCTGCATTACCCCATTTTTATAGGCTGAAGTCACTTTAATGTTCTTTTAATGCAGGTCCAGGATTATTTATTTATTTATTTATGCAGGTTAACACAATGAAAAAAGCCAGGCAATGCTGTTGCCACTTGGCTCCCTTCCCTTGGCAGCTCTCTCACCTCAGCTCCTGCTCTATGCAAACATTCCCCTGGCATGGACGGGGGGAGCTTGCTGTCTGTCCATGCCAGTGGTCCTGGGCAGTGTCAGAGCACAAAGCCTCAGCAGGTTTCTCCAGGAGCAGAGGCAGGCTGAGCAGAGGAGCATGGAGTACAACCATGCCTGAGCCTACCTGCCAGCTCTACTGTGGGCTGAGCAGGTATGTCCATGCACACCCAAATTCTTCAGTTTTGACCTGAAATCTTACTCGAGACATTTCCCTTGGCATCATGAGTTGTAGCCTGATGGAGTCTCTGGCAGTTTGATCCCTGGGCTGGGAGTGCTGCTCAGGCACTTTTTTTACATGTGTGCTCGAGGGGCAAAACACGAGCTGCCTTGGATTCTTTTTTCCTTAAAAGCATAAGGCATTCGTGCATGTCCAGGGATTTTTCACCGAGTGCAGACAGTGCACAAAGTCCTTGTCCCTTCTGATTGAAGAGGCACATTCCAGGATTCCAGGTTGCCTACTTAAAGCAGGAATGCCACAAATCCCTGGTCTCCGTGAGTCACAAAGGAAGGTGTCAGATGTTCCTGGGTGCCATAACACCACCATGAGTTTTCTAATCAAGCACTGAGAAATATCCTTCTGCCTTGAGGGCTGCTTTTAGTGGCTAATATCTGGAAGGCAGCGACCATTGTATTCCCCCTAGGACTGCATTTTGTCAGGTCTTGCTAATACTTGAATGTCACTGAATGTCCTGAGCTTAAGGAGTTGAAGGCCAGCATGTAGCAAGAAAGAGCCTCCTCTGCTGGTCATATCCAAGAGCTTTTGGGGAAGAAAAGATGAAGGAGAAAATTTCAGTTGGATGGGAGTATGTTGTTTTCAGTCATTAGAGGGAATATGAAGCATTTAATTTTGCTCTGCTATCATTGGGACCCTTACTTCCCAAAATCAAGACTGTACGGAGATGTCTCCGGTGACAGCAGAGTGATCAGAAGGGATCTCTTTGTGATTTAGATCTTGAAGGTCTCCAAACAGGAAGAAGATGACTCCACATCTGTGTGGGCTGAGGTACCGGGGGATCTGCAGGACCATTGCTTGACCAGTCCTATATTGCTGCCACTTAGTAATTTCACTTCTGTTCATACTCTTCTGTTTACAGCTATTCCTCTTTTTGTTTCTTGACTCTTGCCTTTGTAGATGTTTTTGGCTGTACATGTTTAGCTCCCTATTTTTAGTGCTTTTCTCCTAAGTTCCTTTAGGTAGCAGCTCTTCTTCTAGACTGTACAGCTGGATATCAGACAAGGGTAGTGCTTTTTCATCAGCAAAGTACAAAGACTCTGGCACTTCCAATTAATAATGCTAATGAGATTTGTTAATTTTTAATAGATTACATGAGTGTGTTTTGCTAAACACGGTTTTGTGGCTCCACTTCACGAGCACAGTTCAGAAACTCTTTCACGCTCTGCCAAGGGGGAAGCGAGTAATGCAATTGCAGACGCCAGGTTCTCTTCAGGGTAGATCTAGAACAAACCAAGGAGCCAAGAAGAATGTAACAAGTACATTTTCAAAGTAAACATAGGCCCAGGTCATAAATGATGGCCCTTCCTTGCCACCAGCCTCTGGCCAAGGTGGGGGCAAGGAGCAATTGCTGGAATTGGGGTCATGGTGCAGCCCCTCTGCCTGTACACTGTGTTGGGTTTTGAGGTTGTTTTGTCCCTTCCTCCCATCAAAACCTTGAGGACATGTGTGGAGAGACTTTTGTGGTCATACTGGAGGCTGGGGAGCCAGGGTGTGCATAGTGGCTGCCTCGCAGAGCTCATTGCCTCCTGTACCCCAAACAGCACATGGTTACACCCCTGGCGTGGGACTGACATGGACCTTCCTCACATCTTGATGCCCCCAAATCAATTTACTGCTGCCTTCCAGAGGGCATTGATCCTAGGGCAGCTTCCTCCCCAGCTGGTCCCAGGTTTGTGGTGGTACCTGTGTCTCTGGGTCGCTGGTGAACACACGCTGCAGGCCACGGGCCATCGGTGGCACACCAGCAGCTGAGAGGTGGCAAACAGGCAAGCGGGGGAAAAGTCTTGGTTTGCAAATCAGCAATCCCAAACCTGATTCCTTTGGGTTTCTGCCCAGGAAGTTGGTTTTACCACTTGCTGCTGAGCCACACCAGGCTCTCTTGGCCATGTTGCCGATGGCAGCAGGGTGGTGTTGAGCTGGATTTTTTCTTCTTTTTTTTTTCCAAATCCATATTGCCAAGAGCCGCACCTCCTAAATTGATGTGGAGGAGGTGGAAAAGCAGAGGCACAAGACCATGCACATGCTGCACATCCATCTTGGTGATGTGTGCCAACACAAGCCCCACAGCCAGCCCTGGCTCAGTGCTTTAATTACACACCGGCGCGGCCGCACCTACGGCTGGGCTGTTGCAGCTTGTTGTGCAAGAAGACAACTGGCAAACCTGTTGGTGCTCCAGGATTTTAATGGTAATAAGCCAGAGGGCAAAACCTCCCTGATGAGATGAAACCATGCTTGGCTAGGTGTTTGGAAAAATTTAAGGTGTTTTGGAGAAGCAGAACGTTGGGAATCTCAGCTGTATCCACGCAGTTGTGGCTGTTTGTGCCATGTAACCCGATGGATGGTTTCAGGTGTTGTCTTTGAGGAGGCAGAGGTGTGTTTGTAATTCAAGCTGTTTGCATGAGAAAACTAGATAACTGCAGGCTGAGGTGAGCAGAGCTTTTGGTGTTCCAGCAGGAAAAGTTTGGGATGAAATTGGACTGTTCTTCAAGATTTCAGGTGCAAACACCTGTGAGAGTGAAATGGTTGGTACTGTAGAGAAGGAGGGATTTGGGAGCTAAGGTCAGGCAGACTGGTCTGTGAAGTTACAGGCTCTTACGCTTCACCTGGTAATGAGTCAACAGTTTGGGCTTGACTCAAACATCTCTCCCTTTATGAAATCCTGTCCTATTTTGGAGACAGCCAGTCTACTGCATCTATTGGCAACTTCTTCCCCACACTGAAGATGCTCGCTGCTTAAAAAAATTAAAGCAACGCACTCTGGAGAGTGTAATTTTCAGTGGCAATGGTAGCATGTGCTTTCCTAGGAAAAAACGGTCCTGAAGGAAAGATGTAGGCAGATGTTGGCAGATGCAGAAGCTTGCCAACCTGCCCTACCTGTCTCTGACATTTCTACTTGATGTGTTTTGCACTCACTGGAAACACACGGTCACGATCCATTCTCTTCACACCACAGGGTTTCCATCACCTGCAAACCAAGGCCATCACCACAGCAGCCCTGCTGGCTGAACACGCTGCGTTAGGCTTGATGGTTTTGCCTTTGACAGGGTTCCCCCACACCCGTCACCGCTGCACGAGGCACTGGCAGAGCTATCAAATGGCAGGGGGAGGTTGTTTTCATGCCTGGCCATCCATTATGGCTCTGTTGCTATATTGGGTCCATTGCTGGAGCCATCTGCTGGGGCAGGCTTGGCAGGCAAGCAGCCCAGATGCCTGGCTGGGAGATGACATTCCCTGGCTCTGGGCTCTGGGCAGCAGCTGAGCCAGCCTGCGGCAGCAGGGTTCTTGGAAGTCATTTGCCAGGGTGACATTTGCTAGCAGTTGTTTGCTTAAGGCCGCGTTGTCCTTTTTGGGGTGAAAAGGGGTGTTTTGCTAGGCAGTGGTGGATTTGGCAGAGGAAAGACTGTGTGCCAGAACTCATCCTCCCGGCTCCTGCTGTGCCAGCTGCCATGGGACTTTTTACCCCAACTCAAACCCAACTTTCTCCCAGTTCAGCTGTATTTTGTAACTGTCTCCGAAGCTGGTGTGGTTCAGCAAGAAGAGCTTTCTAATGATTCCTGCCCAATAAGCTTGTGCAGAGTCAGTATGCCCAATTCTAGTCCTAATCCATGGGAAAATGCCACCGCTTCATTTTGTGGATGCAGAAAGTGCGTGTTGTGGAGCTGGCGCCGGGTTTTGTCATCCACGCTGAGAGTCCATTGAAGCTGTTGGCGTCCTGGGAGCAGAGCGCAGCAGCTTTGTGTTAGAGGGGCTTTGGTTACAAAAGATGCTTCCGGAGGGACCGATTTGTGTGCGGCTGGAGACCTTTCACCAGCTGTGTGAGGATTCCGGGAAACGGCACGGCACGCTCGGCTTGCGTGAGGGGGGGAAGAAAAAGCAGAGCTAATGATTGACTATTATTTTAAAGGGATTATCTACTCTGCAGCCCAGAGGACATGAGGGGCCAAAATGAGTGAAGATTGAATTTGTAATTAGTGCAGATTGTTGGTAATACCCCCTGGACTCTGACTGATTATAAACAGAAACAGATTTTTCTAGTTTCCTGCCCTCCCCTGAAAGTCTTTGCATGCCAAAGGGCCACTTTGTACTGAGAAACTGATGCCAATGAATTGGATGATCAGAGATGGGGCGGTGGAGATGTTTAATGCAGAAGGTGGCTGGGTAGAAGGGAGGCAGAGGAATAGCTTCTCTCAGGTTACTTTACAGCGTAAAGGCAAAGTTTTGGGTGGAAGTGGCCAAAATGGAGTATGTGGAAGGTTAGTTTCTGTTACCCCACCAGCCATCCTGCAGTTCCGTCCCTGATGCTGATGCTCTTTCACTCCTGGCAGCTGTGGGAACTGTAAGGATGTGGAAGTAACCTGGACTAACCAGGGATCTTACCAAAAGCTGGAAATCGTAATGGTGCCCTCTCAAGAACTGCGTGGTTAGGAACATTTGTTAATTTGGATTCCTGGATTTGAAAGATGTTTATTATCAATAATATAAGCAATAAGACCAGAGGCAATGTGCAGAAACTGATGCACAGGAAGCTCCACCTGAATAGGAGGAAGAACTTCTTTTCTGTGCAGTGACTGAGCACTGGAGCAGGTTGCCCAGAAAGGGTGTGGAGTCTCCCTCTGGAGGTATTCAAGAAATGTCTGGACTCAGTCCTGTGCCATGTGCTCTGGGATGACCCTGCTTGAGCAGGGAGTTTGGACCAGGTGACTCACTGTGATCCCTTCCAGCCTTACCAATTCTGTGATTCTGTGATGTATATTTTAATGTTGTTATTGCCTGGATCAGCTGCCTGAGGTCTGTTAGAGGCTCATACTTTTTATTTTCCTTTCCTCTGATGTAGCAAAGGTCATTAGAAGTTAAGTGAAAGGGATTTGCAAGGGTTACAGATCAATTATTAATACAAAATAAAAGATGTTTGGCTAAATCCATCAAGCCTAAAAATACAGTTGGGCACAAGTAAGGAGTAGGAAACAATGGAAGGAACAGTGAAAACAAACGGCACACCCAAGCACTAAACTTCTGAAGCAGTTAAACAAGGCGAGGAAAATAGCACTCTAATCTCTGATGACAAGAGGGTTTCTGTTGCCTTCTCTTTAATTTGGCCAGAAGGGAACAGCGAGAGAATCACCATCCCCATTTGGGTGAAATGCCGTGATTTAAAAAATTACCCTTACTCAAGTTGAGGTGAAATCCCAGAATCTGAACAGTTCTCACGCAAAGAATATGTTTGAAATGCTCATTTTGGTATGCTCTGGCTGAACATTTCCAACGGGATTCAGCTGCTGCATTGAGACCGTGCAGGAACTCGAATCTCGTAAATTACATCCCAGAATGAGACTGTAAATGGGGCCGTCAAAACCCTTTGTGCTGTTAAGGACCTTGCTGAAACACTCTTTTGTTTCAAATTTCTTTTCTAAAGGGAAGGCAAGAGTATTTACTCAGTTCCTGGGGACTATTTTAGTTTTGCTAGGATGTCCAGTAAGAGAATATTCTGCCCCAAAAGCTCTCATGATCACTGGTCTGGGAGCGTGTGGGTGCCTGATAGTACTGTGACCCCATGCAGCATGTTTAGGTTTCAGGAGCCTTTGGAATGTGTGGAAATACCTCCCAAAACACACCAGGGCAGGTTGTGATCCAACATTGTGCCAGATGAGGAGTCTTGTGTAAAACAACCAACTGCGAAATAATCTGCTGTGATTTTACTAACTCCAAATCCCTTCACTTATTTTCCAGAAATGAGCTTGGGAAAATAAGGTGGTGCAGCCAGGCTGCTCCCAAACTGCCCTGAAGCCTCAGCATGCCTCGTGCCAGAGGGACTTGTTCTTCTGTGCTTGGAAAGCCTCCCAGCACATCCCTTCCAAGGTGGTACCTTTCCTCCCCTGCTCTTCCCATGGGTGAGCAGCGCCAGAGGACAGCAGCATATCTGTACTCTTTAGAAGAAAAGCAGGAAAGTTGTGGAAAAGAGGAATTGCAATATTTGTGGCAATCTACTCAAGAATTCAGTTTACCAGGCGGGTTCTGCTTGCACCTGGCCCTCTGTGTGCATGGATAACTGCTCCCTTTGAGCCATTTCTGACCCCCTTTGATGGCCTGGGCTGACTCACTTGTCACACTAACATTGTTCTGCTTTTGTTTTGCAATGTTTGGGTATTTTTTTATTAAGAAATACTGCCTGTTTGCCTTGGCAGTGGTGTTCATTGGATTGATGTGGCATTTTTTAGATAGAGTGTTTATTCGGTCTCTTGGATTCTTTCTCAGGGGTGGGGTGGGGTGGGATGATCCAAACCTTTTCAACATGCTAGTGATCCAGGAGGCTTGTAAAAGGCTGGAGCCAGGATCTCTCCTGATGGAAACCACCAGTTTCCTCCAACTCCAAAGGCCAGGCTCTGAGGATGAGACAAACAGGCTTAACTGATTCCCATTTGGGTGAGAAACCTGGACCCCCGAAGGAGATGGCAGCAGCACAAGCAGGGGAGCAATGGCCCCGCTGCCTTGAGACAAGCATGGGTGCACCCACTCAGTCTGGCTGATTGACAGGTTCAAATGCCCCAGGTAGATGTGGCTAATGGCATCTTAAAACACCTTTTCCTCTTTGTTCTTGGCCCTGAGAATTGCTAATGTCTTGTCTTTCCACATTGTCTATTTGGACTTCTTTATTCTTCCCTGTCCCAGCAAGACAAGGGCAACTGTGAGTTAGTGCTCAGCAGGTCCCTTGCAGCCAGTGATGGGTTGCCACAAGCTTTTCCCTCTGTTAATGTCATGCTCCTCTGCCAGGACTATCAAAACGTTTATACTGGATGTTTTCTTGGATTGAAACCCACATGTACTTCATCTCAAGGTCTGCCATGTTGCAACACCAGCATGCCCAGAGTACATGATCCATTCACATTCCTTCCTTTGATGAGGTGGACCAGGGATGGGATGTGTTCTCAGTGCTGTAAGGAGCATATTTTGCACACTCTTACATAAGATTGCAGGAATGCAGAGCTCCTCAGGTCCTACAGCCAGGAGGTTTTGGTGAGCAAGGCCTTCTGCTGACTCTGGGTTTGGGGAAGTGTTAGTGCTTGCCAGGATTTCCTCACTCCTGCACGCATCCTTGTTGTGCCTGGGGAGCAGACACAATTTGCATTGCGAAACACCCCTTCCAAAGCTCTGCTGGTTTTCTTTGGGAGTAGCTCTCCAGTAAGGCACATCCCTTATCTCTTTTGTTTTCTTACTGGAGCACCTCACAGTTGTGATTTTTTGGTCTCTCCATGTGGATACTGAAATGCTGCTGGCAGAGAGATTTTCCATCTCTTTGCACTAATTCTGTGAGAATTTTACTTTGCTATGCAAGCTATGTAAACAGTAAGATAGGTTTTTGTAAATAACTTTCACATCTGGTGGTTTTGTTAAGTTACGTGGGACAAATGGTGTGAAGTGGGCGTCTGGTGCTTCAGCCAATCACCCCAGGACAGGTGTGGACACTGTCCAATGGTTTTCTGGAACTAGGATATATAAATGATATTGTAAAATCAATAAATAATTAATTCTCTCACTGGACCCGCGTGTTGCTGCATCTCTGAATTCCTGCTAAGACTGCCACATCTCCAAACATAAGGTTTGGTGTAAGGTACTGAGACTGGTGAGTGCAGGACTGACAAGATGTTTGGTAAGCTCTTCTGGCCCATCAAGCCCTATGATGCTTTTGACTGCACCCAGACCCAGCTGCCCTCAGCTGTGGCATGGGCTGCCCCCAGGACCCCAGTTTTTGCGGGGCTGGATGTGCTGTGTGTCAGAATGTTGACACACACCACCTGTTACTGACTGCCTCTCTCCTTCTGCTTTCAGAGCTGGCGTACGACCTGGATATGGATGACATCTCTGCAAATAAGCAGCTTCTGAATCAGCAAAGCAAAGACGGTGCTGCAGTCCCCAGCAGCAACCCTGGGAGTGCGGCCACCCACCCCAGTCCTGCTGCTGCCATCGCCCTGGTCCTCCTGCTGCTGCTGTTTTTTAGTGAGGAAGATATTTGGAACCTATTCTGAAAAATATGCACATTTCCAAAAACAGGACAAATTACCTGAGTCAGTTTTTCAAGACTCTTCATAGAAAAAACCCCAAACTAAAAGAGTGTTGGTTCATGGCAAACTAGTAAATATCTAACAGTGCTTTTTAAAGAGAATCCTGTTTACTATAAGCAGATTCATATTAAATTGTGTTCCTCGCAGTTTTTGAAGACTCAGGTCTCCCTTGCTGTTAAGGTGAAGACCGTATTTCGAGTTGTTCGAACATACATGGGGTGTGGAACACCTATGGCTTATGAAATACTCTGAGCAAATACCATACCCCTGATCCTAGTTGACTTAATACACATTTTTTCTGTAGTTCAAGCGGTTTTTGTACTTACTCCAAATTTGAGTCTCACCCCTGGGAATCTGGTCAGGACATAACAGAGAGCATGTGAAGACAGGGGATGGAGAAGATCAGACACACTGCAGGAGGAAAGATGCTGTGGACGAGAAGTTGTCATGCACTGGGATTGTGGTGGAGATGTGTTCCCCTGGGCACAAAGCCCACTTGCATCATGGCAAGTTGCAGGTGATTTTGCTGCTCACCTCCCAGCCAGGTCCTGAAGCCCTTCAGTGCAGGTGGCTGATCCCCACCAGCATCCTTGTGGCACATGCAACAGCCTGGTTTCATTCTTCAGAACTGAAGCACCTCCTTTCCCACGGGAAACCTGCAAAACACAGCTCCAGCCAAAGGACAGACAGCGGGGATGTACACGCTGTGCTTTGCAGGGTGAACAACGGCTGTCCAACGTGTTGTGCTACTAAAGGGGAAAAGAAAAGAATTTACAGGAGCCTCAGGCAGATGAGACTCTTACTCATGTGTTTCTTTGCATGTTCCTTTACGTAAGCTATTCTAAAATAAAGATTGGTTGCTCTGTAAGTGGTGCCCTGGAAATAGCCTCTCATGTGTGTGAGACCATAGCCTGTGTTCTACTGGAGTGGGCAGCCTGGGAACACCAACAGTGCCCAGTTCAGGGCCACCAGGGAAAGACTTGGCTTGGTCTGACTAAATGGATGGGCTGGGTTTGGTTTGGTTTCTGGCCAAGATGGTTGCATATTTCTGTTTCAGATTTGCCTTTACTAGAGTGATTATATCCACAGTATCTCAAGCTGCAGCGTGTGCACGTACGTGTGCATACACCCCCTCACACTCACGGTGCATGCTTCGAGTATTTGTGTGCATCAGGCCTCTTCCACGGCAGCTTTATGTTTAGGAGAAAGTAGATAGTTCCAAACCATGTAGCCAGATGGTTTGGAGACTGGAAACTTTACCCAGTCTAAGTGGTGGGGCTGATCTGTCTGACTCTGATTTGAAGCCTTGGAATTGCATGAAGTGTGCTGGGTTTGGGGCAGAAGGAGAGATGATTGTTCCCCTACTCCTCTGCATGGAGATGTTAACTCCCATTTCACCGCTCCTGATGCAAAGGAGCAGATCTGGGCTAACCCACAGCATGACCTGATGGTTAATTGGTGGAGACCTGTCCTCTGGGTTTCAGAATCCTCATGTCCTATCCGCACCAGGGTGAGTGCTGGGGGTGTTTGGGCAGTGCTGGTGACATGCAGCATTCTTGTAAGGGCTGATCTTTTGCATCCATGCAGTGTGATGTGGTTTTGTATTTTACATGTTTTTGTATTTTATATTTTACATGTTCACAAACCAAACTGCAATCCTCTCTGTCTCTTGGGACTGCGCTTTGACCCCTGGGTCAAAGGTGTCCTGGTGCATGGAGGGATGCAACAGAGAGCCAATGCTGGTGCTACCCGGGGGCGTTTCTTCGCCTTCCTGCTGCTCTGCTCTTGTTCTGGCCCAGCTCTTCGCATCAAACCAGCTCTCCGTGCTGCAGCTGGCTGAGCCCATGAGCCTCTGCTCCACCAAAGGGAATATTTTATTAGCGCCACTTGAATTTCCATCGCTTCTTCCCTTCTGATCATGTT
Source organism: Oriolus oriolus (assembly GCA_013400235.1). Taxonomy (NCBI): domain Eukaryota; kingdom Metazoa; phylum Chordata; class Aves; order Passeriformes; family Corvidae; genus Oriolus; species Oriolus oriolus. Next base: position 1,262,384 of record VXBT01009197.1, read on the forward strand.
CCTTTCATCCCCCGGGAGCTCTGGGGGTGGAAGTGGGCTGCTGGGTTTTTTCAGAGATGATGTGCTGCCTGTGCCTCACCAGGTATCGCTGGTACCAGTGCAGGGACATCATCTCCTCTAATATTATGTCAGAAATATTCTGTGTGCTGCTGCTTCCTTAGATAAGCAGCAGGATGGGAGGGTGGCAGCAGTTTTTCAGTACAAGTCCAGTGTGTTTTCTCTCTGAGGAGCTGGTGTGGGCTGTGCCTTGCTGTGCCTCACAAAGCCTGATGGGTTCTCCCATTTGCATCACCACAGCGCAGTGCTGGTGTGTCTCAGCAGAAGACCCCTCTGAGGCACGCTGAGCCTGGTTTCCCTTTGCTGTTTAGCAAAGCTATGCTTACTGGAGACTTTGTTAGGATCAGAGATCACAAAAAACCAGCCTTTGAGCCCACTACCTGCCAAGTTTATAAAATAATGGATTATACCTTGAAAAAGCAGCTGTTGAATTTTCCCCTGCCCTGGGTTGGTGCACATGTTTTCACAGGGAGCTTGCAAGGAATGCCCTGACCACCGAGGTGGAATAAAGCTGGTGCTCAGTTTTGGGCAGTGTTTCATTCCCAGGTCATGAGAAATAAGGAATAATTTTTCCCTGTTTGCTTCTCTTCACCAGCTCTGTGTACTGCCTTGCCATGGGATGGGGCCCCTCCATCAGGAGATGGGCACGGTCACCTCCCCTCTGCATGTGTCTCTGGAACTCCAAACCTTGTCCCAGGGCATGCAGGTTTAACTGCTAATACACAGTTGAGATTATTTCAATTTTTATAATTATTGATATTATTATTATTAATGAGTATACATATCATCATATAGATGAAAATATGTTTATATGAGTCAAGGAGGGGGATTTGAGCTGCTGGCAGGTGCCAGGGCTGCAGCTCAGCTGTGCACACAGCACCACGATAACATAGTGATGTGACTTCGGCACCAGTGGTGGCCACTTCTGGCCAGCAAAGTGTGTCACCAGAGTAAATACCTGGGATTTCAGCTGAATAGAGGAGTTTAAGGCATGAAGGTGCTTCTGGGGGAAAAAAAAACAAACAGTGGAAAAACTCCTTTTCCAATAATTTTTAGTTCTGTGATGAAACCCAGGGCCAGTTCTGAGCTGTCGCTGACTCCAGTCCCTGAGTCTCCCTGTGCAGAGCCGTGGAATCCTTGGTGCAGCTGCCAGCACGGTGTCCCAGTGGTGCCTTGTGGGCTTGGCACCTTGTGCCAGCGCCAGATAAAGGCCTGGCAACCTTGGGAATGTTTCCTGTGTCAGGTGGTTGAGCCCTCACTCCTGCCAGTTAATCTTAATGCTTCCTGGCCGGTTCTGCAACTCTTTTAAGCTCCACTGGCAGCAGTGGGGTGGCAGGAGCCTGCTGGCCCCATGCACATCCCACATTTGGGCAGCAATGAGCAGCATCACCCCTCGTGTAAAGGCACTGCATTCCCTGGAGGGGTTTGCAAGCAGCCTGAAAAAGGTGATGTAGCCGACACCTTTCCCTGTGTCAGAGGGTGGTGATGAGATGCAAACATGTGCTTAGCATGTGTAATGTATTTCTGCACTAACCACGCATCAAATTATAATTTAAAACCAAAATATTTTTGTTGTGATGGGAAGTTCCAGTTCATTAATCAATTGACTAATAGTTTAGTGCTGGAATGGTAAAATCTAACACACTGAACAGCTGCTAGAAACAGCTGGTGCTTACGGCTCATGCTGTTTGGGGAAGTGAAACCTAGATTGTCTCGGTTTCATTTTTCAGGGAGCTTTTCAGAATTCCTCATTCATCTCCGTGAGCAAAGCCCTCAAGCCCTCTGGAGCATGGGCCTGACAGGGATCCAGGACTGGATTCACTGGGGCTTCCAATTGAAACCAAATGCCCCTTGCATGGAGGATGCAGAGAGCACCAGCCATGCCTGCGAACCTGGCAGCTGGACATGGGGACGTTCTTGTGGGTCTGCAGAAGGGGGACATGTGTAATCCTGTGCTGTCAGGTATTTTGATTTGCTTTTGAGTCAAAACCGGTGCATGCTGAGCTATGGGCACGGCAAGGGAGATGCCACCAACCAAAAGGGCAGTTTCCAGCTGCTCCCTAGCCTTGGAGGGTGCTCGGTTGGTGCACAGCTCAGGGTCCTGGTGGGGTGGCTCGCTGGGGACTGCTGTGCTGGGAGGGAGGAGGTGACTGTCTTGCACTGCCTCCTGCTCTGCTGTGTTAGCAGCTGCTGGTCCATGGTGAGATGCATGGGAGGCGGTGGTGGTGGTGGCAAGAGGCACCAAGGGAGCAGGGAGACGAGCAGGCTGCAGCAGGGACCATACGTGGGATGCTGCTCAAGTCTCTAAAGTAAAATATATGAAACCACACAAAGACTCAAAATGCTCCAAACAGCCAGGTGTGCTGCTGAGACACCTCCTTCCCATGCTGGAGCTCATAGCTCAGTGGTGGGACTGGCCATGGCCGAGTCCACCGGACGAGTCATGCCCTGCAGGGTCTCCAGCTCACCTAAGCTAAAGCAGCCCAGAAATATCCTTTGGTTCCCAAACACTGGGATGCCTTGATGGGAATTTCCTTGACCTTTCCAGCAGCACTACAGCTTAATAATTGACAAGAGCTGCTAAAGCTTTACCAGATCACACACCACACCCCCTAGAAGCAGGTGTCTCTTCCCAGAAACCCAGGGATTTTTCAGTTTGGGCCCCACAGCTGGGGGTGACTCAGCTGAGCACCAGTAAAATCACAAATTCTCCCAGTATATTATTTGTTCCCTTAGCAAGGAGTTAGGTATGGAGGTACTGGGGGAATGAAATCTGCAGCCAGAAGGGAATGGGGTGAAACTATGACATTGGAGGATGCTTGACAGTCCTTAGTGTGGGAATTTGGGTTTTCTCTTAGGGACGTGGTTAAGGTCCCCATATGAAGAAAAAGGGGTGGATTTTGTTCAGCTCCAGCCTGTGGCTTGCTCATGGACAACCTCCCTAAGAAGTAAAAGTGGGGGGAAAATAGCAACCCAAACCCACAAACAACCCCCTAAACAGGCTTGCCAAAATGTTACTAAGGGCATTCCCTGGAGATGAGGTAACTGAAATTTTGGCATAGGAAGATGAAGCACTGTGGCATGTTTATACAGTCAGCATATTTGCTGCCTTAAAAAAAAAAAGACGCAGAAAAGCAGTGGGTATTAATCAAATATAGTTTATTTTGTCAAACACTGTATCCTTTTGAAAATAACCATCTTGGTGTTTTGCTGAGAGCATGCTAGGGTCTGAAGCACAGGGCTGTGCCTCGGGGCTGCAAAGTGACGTATCCCACAGGCCTTCCTGACGGATAACGCCGTTGCCTCCAAAGCCGTCGTGTCCTGGTGAGGCTCCCCATGAACCAAATGCCAGCTCTGCAGCCCAAAAGGTTTGGAGAGGGAAAAAAACCCGTCCTTGCTGGTGTGGGGTTTTTCCTCCTGGGCACTGTGTGGTGGGGTGGGAGCTGGTGCTGGTACCCAAGAACACTTTGTGGGGAAGGAAGGGCTCTATTAAAAGATTATCCAGCGTTACTTCAGATGCTCCTTACTGGCCACAGGGACAACAAAGAATTCTCCCAAGTGATCCAGCACATTACCAGTATTGAAAACCAGATTCTTCATAGCAGAAGTACAGATTTAGCCTCAACCTCCCAGTTTACTTGCTGTCTTCTCCCTTGTAGGAGCCCAGCAGAGACCTCAGCAACATCTTGCAACAAGTCAACACATTTAGGGATCTCTGCCACTTGTTTTTGTTTGCTTTCACTGTCTTCTCTGCTATTATTATTTCAGTGTGCAAAGATGCTGCACAACCAGAAAGGAAATCACTGCTGGATCCAAGCTCTGCAGGCAAATCAGTAGAAAGAAGTGGAGAGCCCGCCTGTAGCAGCCTGTATCCCTTCAGTGTCATATTATATTACCATCCACCATGTTAGCAAATAGGAAAATAAACATGGGCTGGATAGCTGAGAAGGAGGCTGTTTAATTACAGATGTGAAGAAGAATGACGTTTGTGTACATTCCACCCAGAAGTGGATTAAAGTGGTGACCTTTCCTGTGGTGTGAAACTGGTTTGTTGTGGAGCACAGGCATCTTGTGTCACTTCAAGACCTGCCAGACATTTTGTTGCCCCTGTTGTTTATGGTTAACATTGGATGATGTCTCTTGAATCTGAATCTCAGCAGCTGACAGCATTTTCTGAGAACTTGTCATCTGGACTCCATCTAGCAAAATTCCTGGTATTGGGTGTATTTGTTCCCATTTGATGGAAAAACAAAGTTTTATGGAAAAAAAAAAAAGTAAAGGGAGAATGATGGCATTAGTGACTTATGATGTTGAGCTGAAACTTGTGGAACAATCCAGGATTTGGCCCAGGGTGCCAGACCTGTGGTGTAAGTTACCGCTATTGCCTGTCACTGTGTGTGGGATAAACATCTCCTGAATGTGGTAACCAGCACAGACATTTGCCATGGCAGTGCCACAGAGGCAGCAGGGATGGCTTTGCTGTGCTCAGCCTCCTGTGACCACGTCAGAGGAGGGGGATACTACTTCCAGCCCACCAAAGTACTAGTATCTTGCTTTCTTGAATCATCCTAGCAGGGCCCTGGCTCCAGATTCTGGACTGTCCTGCTCCTGACAAGGATGAAAGAACAGGAGGGCAAGGGAAGGGGATTTTTTCCACTGGTGTCACCAGCCTTGGTGGTGTGAAACCCCCTGCAAAGGATCTGCTCATCATCTTGCTGGCGCTGCAAGCTCAGGCTGGGCATTGCCACCTGAGTGGCCGCGGAAGCCCTTGCCAGTGCTTCCAGCAAGTGCTCGTGGCTCAAAGGGCCAGGCTGGGCGGCGTGGGGCAGGGAGATGCTGTGTTATGGAGGAGTAAAGATGCTAATTGGCCTGGTTAATTGCAGAGAGGGTCAGATGAGGCCTGTGGGGTGACAGTGGTTTGTTAATGAAGGACTGATGGCAGCAAGGGGGCTGCTCTGTGCCTGTCACCAGCAGCTCTTTCCTTAATTGCTGCCTCTTCACAAGGCACAGTGCTGAAAGGATCTGGGGCACTGCTGCCCGGAGCTCCCACCAGCCAGCCTGCCTGGGTCTGGGGAACTAGGGGCTGTTTTTCTCTAAGCTGCATGCACTTCAGTGCCCGAGGCTGGGGCACAGGGCAGCCCTGTCTTGCTTCCCCATGGCACTGGGGTGAGGGGCAATAGCAGCTGTGTGGGCTCAGGTTCTTGCCCTTTCACTGCCTTGAGATGCTCCCATACAGAGCAAGGGACGCCGAGGCCTGGGCTAGGAAATGGTGACCCACTTTTCAAGCCATGGCAGAGGTAACACCTTTTTGAGAGTCACAGTGGGGAGGAAAGCCATGCCACCAGGCTCTGCTCTGGCCTGTGAGGATGCTGCTGGAAGCTTGACCAGTCCAGAGGTCCGTAACACAAAGCTGCTTTGGGAGGGAGGAATTTTATTAACATAACAGGGATTGCCTTAAAGCTGGAGGTGATCCAGCAGAAAGATCGAACAGGGAAATGAGCCTGGCTGCACAGGGTGGCTGTGTCACACAGCTTGGAGACAAATGTGTAGCAGCAGTGTATCTGCTGGTGAAAGAATAACTAGAGACATGAGTCTTGCACCTATTAAACACTCCAAGTCTGCAGACTGCAAACGTGGAGATGGGATTTGCATGCTGCTTTATTTAGTATTGTAAAAGCTGTGCCACATTTATGGAAACCACCCTGCAGACACCAAATGTGCAACTGCAACAAAAAAGTTTTTAAAAAAATGTAAAAAAGAGCAGAAAAGTGGAGAAAAACTCTCATCATCAGTGTCCCAGCTCCAGCTCTGTGGCAATGCCCAAGGGGAAGCTATTGCTTCTCCTCACGCTGTTGCTGCACCACGAGACTGAAGGGTTTCACAACTAATAATTTATGTCTTTTCCAGGGACAGACAAAGAAGCCCACTAAAGTTGCAGAGTAACTCATCCCCCTGCGGGGCCACTGCTTAGGGGGGTGCAGGTGACAGGCACGGGGGGAGATGGCAGCAGCTGCCGTAGGTGGCATGTGCTGAAGTCCCCAGTTTTGGGGGGCCAAGCAATGGATGAGGGAGAGGCTGGAGCACGGGGTGGTCTCAGTACAGAGTGCAGGTAGGGTGTGAGCACCAAGGGAAGGAGGGGACCCCTGACTGCTCTGTGTGTGGCTGTTGGACGGCCTTGGTGTCACCTCCCTCTGCACAGACCTCCACAACAGTCACTCATTGCTAGGGGGGAAAAGAGCCTTTGTATGTGAGGGTATGGTAATAATAACCATAATAATAATAATAACCATAACAACATCAACAACCACTGCTCTGTGCAGTTTCCATGCTTCTTGCCTGAAACTTCTTTTTGCAGCCTTCGAAGAGTGATCATTTTAAGCAAGATGTAGACAGATCATTTAATTATTTTTAAGGAGACTGATTGATCCCACTGCCTGATGGGCTGCCAGACTCCATCTCTGGCGACTGTCTGGCAGAAGCTCCTGGTCATTGTGGTCTTGACCTGCTAATCCAATCTCTAAAGGCGTAACTCAAGGTCCTGATGTTCCTGGCTGCTGACTGTGGGATAAGTGGATTCCCCTTTTGCCACCTCTTTTACACAGCCTCACATGGCATTTTGGTTAATGTTCTGTTCTTGATCATGTTCCTGACAGCATGGGATAGGCATGTGGATGGTTTGCAGGGTGGTCAGGAGAGCCTGGGTGGGCTCTGGGCTGCTGGAGAGGGACTTTTTCCTGAGCCCCTGCCTTGTTCCTGTTACCACTGTGAAACCCAAGGGAAGAGCTGGCTGCACGAGCAGGGGCAGCCATGGCTCAGGCAATGAAATCACTGCTAACAGAGGGGCAAAGGAAGGTCAGAGCAAGCCATGCCCAGACTGTTTTTCAGAGGGTGTCTGGAGCATGCAGGAGGGATGAGGGAATGTCAGTCTCTGCATGTCAGTCCAGCCAAACCTGCTCTGCCTCTTTTGAGGGGTCTCCACCAATGCTACCTGTCCCTGTGTAGTGTTTGGCCAAGAGATTTGTGCAGTTAGTGGTGCTCCATTCCAAAACAGTCATGGTTAGACAAAGTGGTAAATAAAACATAATTTGCTCGGTGTTCCCAAGTGTGATGAGCCCTGAGGTGCTCACAAAGTGGAAAGGTGCTGATGCTTCACCTCCTGTCATGTTCCCATGCTCTTTTTCCCCTCAGCCTCCTCTCTTCCATGGAGTCCTGGGCAGGTACATGCCAACACTGATGTCCAGGGTAATTAAACCCTCTGTTTTTATACTTTTTCCACTTGAAAGTGTCCCTCTGAGAGAGGCCAGATGCTCCTGCTTCTGAAGGATACTTCTGCTGGGGGCTGAGAACATCCCCTACCCCAGCACTGCTCTCACAGGGGCACCTTTCTGCACAACCCACCTCCAGCAAGACATAGACTGAGGCTGCACCACGTCCCAGCAAAGGAGGAGCCCATTCTGCATCAGGTCCTGCAGCTGAGATGTGGCTTAGGTGACTTAGGAGCATGTCTGTGTCTCTGGGACATGTGCTGGCTAACAGGCTCTGGGGAAAAAACACCCATAGGAGCTGGTGTCATTGTAAATGTCACAGTATTGTCATCCCAGCAGTGTTGGAGCTGGTGAATGAGCCAGGACTGCCTCAGAAACCAAATTAAATTTGAAAGAATTTTTAAATTAAGAAATAATTAATTTGGATTTCCATTCCTGCCATCTGTTTTTGCATGATTTGGGTGTGAGTTTTCAGTTTTCCCACTGCAGCCATGGGACTTGGGGAAAAAAAAAAACTTCTTTAAAGAGCTGAGACAACAATTTCAAGTACCGAGCACTTACATTAAGTATTGTGAAACCTAAATTGCAGGAGCTCAGCGTTACTTATGGTTACTTTCAGGCAGACCCATGTCACAGGAGAAGAGCAGGCACACAGCTACCTGATGCTTCGCTTTCTCAACCGAAACAGAGACATGAGTCACAAGGAAATTTTCCACAGGGAACATTTTTTTGCCCATTAGTAGCAAACACTGCTGAATTTTTTTTCCCTCTTGTACAAGAATCTGTGGTGAGCATCTGCACCACGGGATCCACGAGAGCTGGTTGTTTTGGAGAAGAACAGGGTGGGGAGGGTGCTGCAAGGAGGAGAGGTGATGATTTTGTACAGAGGCAGTTTTGGAAGCGAGGCCTGAGCACGGCACAGAGGGGACATCCCTGGAGCTGCTCTTTCAGACCAAGATGGAGCCAAGAGAGTGCAAACTGTGGCCATAACAGCCAGCAGGATGCCGGGTCCTCCAGTGAAGGGCTCTGCAGAGCAGGTTTTGCAGATCCTTCAGCTCCTCCAAAACACCTTTTTCCAGAGGAAGGAGATGTGGGGCTGTGCCCAGCCCTGCACTGGTCATCCTGGGAGGTTCCCCACCTGTGCACCTGGGGATGCTGAGCATTGCTCCCACGTGGGCTGCGGGAAGTCGAAGAAGGTATCAAGAAAAATCCTTTCTTCTTTTTATTTTTTTGCTTTGTCCTTCTCTGAATTCTTCACGCATCCTGCCCTGGATGTGTCTGAAGGCCATGCTCGGTTTCCAGGCGAAGGCACGGTGTGGGCAGCCTTGCCACACGCCAGAGGGACAGAGCTGCTCCCGCCGTCCCCGTGCCATGCGGGGCACGCTGCCGGCCCCGCGGTGCGGGACCACCCACACCGCCCGCGCATCAATCAGCCCTGGCTGAATCTCGCCACTGGCCACCTCCCTGACCCCACTATCTCCCTCCTGTTCCCTTGGGATTCAAGTGCAAATGCCTTGGGCCGTGGGCTGTACAGCCCCTAGCACCGGCCCCAGCCCTCGATGTCTGCCCCGGCTGATGCAGGATCTTCCTCCAGCTGCGAGACCACCGTGTTCTGGCTGATTTACAGCAGGAAACATCGACCTGCAGGGTAACCAATGGCTGATTTTTTTTTCATCCTTTTTTTTTTCTTTCTTCCCTCCTGATCAGCTGTTGCAATAAAATGACTTTCATTTTTTTCCCCCTCCTTTCTCCCTAATCTATGCCCAAACCGCAGTATTGGTTAAAAATATCATCTGTGAGGGGAAAAGGCAAATAAATGAGCACATCAAAGCCAGCAGCCTGGGGCCGTTGGGTTGGGATAAGAAATAGGGCTAGGCCTTGGGCCCATTATCTTGCTGATATCTAATGCCACCGCTTCAGAGTGTGAGAATGGAGCCTTTTTTCCCCTCAGCTGAGCATACTGGCCCTGCTGGTGTTTGAGAGCACAAAGGCCGCCATCCACCCCGGCTCTCAAGACAGACGGTTGACATGTTGCTCTCGGATTTCATTCCTGAAAATCTGGAACTTTATGCTGAACAAATAACATGATCTTTTTCCTTCATCTGGAAAGGATAAAAACAATTGCTGGCACTCTGAACCGATCACTCTTTTCCTCCCTCCTCCCTCCCTCTTTCCTTGCAAGCCCTGGACTCACTACCCGCAAGTCACAACTTGCATATTTTCGTTTGAAAACTTTAAACCATGGGGGGTGAGGGGCAAGAATGGAGGGGAATGAAAAAAGAAGATTTAAAAAAGGATTTAAAGCAGTAATGATATAACCATGAATATCCAGCAGCCAGTGTGCTGCCCCAGCCCTGCTGGACAAGGAGGATGGAGCCGAAGGCAAGGGATGTGCATCCCTGCTGTGGTATGGATGGTGCTTAATCCATTTAGGGGCTGGGATGGTGAGGAGGGTTGTACCATCTGGGACCCACACTGTACCCTCTGATGGGCATCGAACCTGGGAGGGGGACAGGAGCTGTGATCACTTTGGTCCAAGGCAAAGTCTCATGAGTCCTCTCAAGCAGCAGGACTTGAGCCAGCACTCATCCTGCATCCCATTCTCCCAGCACGCTCCTTCATGGGTTTTGCTTCCAGCACTGCACTGTTGGGAAGAGGAGCCACATCAGCCTGTCCAGCCAGGTGATCCAGAGGGTGAGCAGTGTGTGCGGCCAGTACCTTCTGCCTGCAGCATTGGGTGTTTTAAGCAGGTTTTGTTTACTTCCACCTGTGTAAGCATACGCATTTTCCACTCTGTGTTTACAAATTCTTTTGCAATAGCCTATAAACAGAATTAAAAGAGTGCCTGAGGGTAAAAAAAATCATTATTTAATCATTATTTTTTTTTTAATATACCATTATTTTACTGATACTGAAGCCAGGTCATGTCCCACTCAGAGCTGGTGCTCCGTCTGCTCTCCTTTGACCTGTTCTGCCTTCTGCGTTCCAGGTATTAAAGGGGTTGGCCACTTCTGCTCCCCTCTGCTAAGAAAAACCTCAAAGGCAGTGACGCACATCCCTGCTGGAACGAGGCAGATGTCTACAAACCGAGCGCTTGCTGGACTGGTGCCCAGGTGGAAGTGCTTTGAGGGGAATGAAAGGCCCCAGATGAAGTGCTGGTTGCAGTAATTAGGACCTCTGGAGCTCCCCCTGGCAAGCTTGCACTGATCTTCCCAAGTTCTCAAAAACCAACTCTGACCTCTCTGCTGACCATCACAGTGCAGCTCCATCCCTGGACAAGCACAGCTTGGCCTGGAGCATGGAAACCAGTGCTGCTGGTGGCAACCAGCTGCCTGCCCACAGGTAGCAAATGCCATGAGTGGTGATGCCCAGCATCAGAGGGGGCTGGGACAGCCTTGCTGACAACTGTGGGGTAACCGGTTCCCTCTTCTCCTGGCTCTGCTCCGCAGTGTTTTAGCTGGCACGAGGGAGTTCAGGTGATACGTAGCTATTACTCATTTTTAAGTAGTGCCAGCTGGCTGGGTTATCTGCTCCTCTGAACATGCCTCTCCCTTTCTCTCTCCTTTCCACGTTGGGGAGGATTTCCTCCTTCTCTGGATAGTGCTTGGGATTGTTCCCTCTGCTCCAGGTCTGCAGGGGCCGAGGCCACAGAGCTGGTGGGGCCACCAACAGCAACGGGGGGCCATCTCCAGCCATGCCGTGCTGTGCCAGCCACATGTGCCAAGAGCTTTGGGCTCTGCTGATAGCAGGGTATGTTTTCTCCATGTACAACAGATAGGAGGAAAAAGATAGCCAACTTGAATTGTGGCCAGGGAGGTTGAGGTTAGCCATTAAGAAATGCTTTTGTGCAACGAAATACCGAATCAGTAGCTGGGACAGACTGTGCAGTCTTGATTGAGGAGGGATTTTGAGAACAGACAGGGAGACGACAGCTTGAGGTCAGTTTTGCTGGGCCAGGGAGGAAGGCATCAGGCATCTGATGCTTTTTCCAGTCCTAATCTCTGCAGCTCCAGGGTTTTGTGACCCCTCCAGATGGGTGATGAGCTTATCTGTGGACCAGTAGGGTGCACATTCTGGAGTGTGTGGGCTGGCCATGCCATTGCTCACAGCACCCACAAACTGCGCTCTGCCCCTGCCCTGCCAGTGCCCACCCTGTCCCAGGCTGGCACCACCATTGAACCAACTCTTAGGAGTGGATCAAAAGCAAAATAAATCAGCCCAGGCTGTGATACCTGCTGCAAATATAGCTCAGAATGTGCAAGAGAGGGCTGAGCAGGGGATTACCACTTGGAAGGGATGAAAATGCAAGAATGAGTTGTGGGCTTGTTTCCTCTGTCATCCTTGAATTGTGCTACTCGTCTTCTCCTCTGCCCTGCAACCACTGCTCCCTCTCAACCCCCCTGCCTCAAGCAGTCCCCATTCCAGCCCCACTTCATGGCCATGGGAAGATTATGTGAGTGTGGATGGAGAATTAAATGTCATGGCTGTCATCACACTGAGAGAGGCCTGGGTGAAGCAGACGCAGGGTCCCATCTTGCCTCCCACCCCTCCTCAGTGGCAGCCATATGCAAGGCCACCTGGGGCAGGGAGGATGGGGACATATGCCCAGGAATGCTGTGCTGTGGAAGACATGCAGGTGAGTCAGCATGGATCTGGGATGCCAGCCCAGCTGCCAGCATTGTTCTGTGTGATGCCACTGGGGAGATGCGACCTGGGGACCCTCTTTGCACCCTCAGATGGGGGATTGAGGAGGAGAGGAAGCCATGGCCGGCTCTGGAGCAATGGTGACTGACATTCACTTCCCAGGAATCTGTTGGGGAATATTTTTATCCTCTGGGTATGAGTGTGATACATGTCAGAGCCATCTGCCACACAGTCACTTTTGGGAGAGCTAGGAAGTGCAGGCATGAAAATCTGTGAAAGTGAGTGCATTCCCGTGCCCTTCAAAGCTGTGTGTCCCCAGGTCTCCTCCCTGTGGTGCCTGGGGACAGAGCTGGGATGACTTCTTGTCCTTTCGGGGAAAGAGACAAACTCTTGCATTCCCTAAAATGGAGATGTCTTGAGCTCTCCAGAGCAAGTCCAGTGCACTGCAAGCTGGTTCAGACACGGGAAGCCGAGTGACGCTCTGGCAGCAGCCTCACTGCATGGCCAGCCTCATCCCCCCTGTCCTTGCAGAATCTTTCCATCTTGCTTCAGTGTGCACAGCCCCTTGCACCCAGCTGGCATCAGCCCATCTGCAGAAGGCAACAAGGAGCTAACCCACCCCTTGTCCTAGAGTGGAGCAGTTACTGCAGGAGGTTTCTATCCTTCTGTACAGAGTGAAGTAGCCTTTGGATAAAACTAAGTGATAAAAATAAATGGGGACATCAGCCCATGCCAAAACACTGGATCTGCTCGCCCTAAAATATCAGGCTGTTGACATTCAGAAACCAGATTCAGACCATCATTTTGCAACTAGCAGGATCCCCCATCCTCATGACAGATGCCCTGGATTAAACACCCCTGAATTTGTGGTATCTGGGGTTTTATCAAAGGAGACTGTTTCCACTTGAGCATCCCTCATTCCAACCCGGCTGCTCTGCCGCAGGAACACGCCTGGTTTGGGTTTACAATGAGCCATCTCCTGCCGATGGGCTGGAGCTGGGAAGACGTGTTTGTCCAGTTCCCTTTCAACACTTTCTAACCTCCTTGTGGCCCAGACTTTCCTACCAGAGTGTAGGATTTAATCATCCTTAATGATAGCCAGGCCAAGGATAGCATTCAGCCAGGTTTTCCTAAACAGCTACATCTGAAATCTTTATCTGAGTACAACCTCCCAGTAAATTCCTGGACAAATGACTGGAAACACTGCAGGGTTGTGGCAGACCTATGGCCAGGACCAGAATTAAATCAGACCAAAAGCTTAAGCCCTCACAGAACTCCAGAGGGATTTTTGGACATAATTGGTGCCGCAGCTGGGCTTGGTGTTCCTCTCTGCTGCCAAGATTTGCCCGTGCTAGAGGGCTGCTCCACTCCTGCCAGCTTGAAGTTACAATTGATCCTGGGAATCCTGTGCAGCTGGCAATTATTTGTATCAATTTTTAGTGTAAGGCAGTACACTGCTGATGTGAACTCAGTTGATACCAATAAGATTTATCATGATTTAACTACACCCCCATGGAGAGTTTGTGCTGATTCCCTTAGAGTGGATTCAAAGTGGTTTTAATTAAACAAACACAACTTTGCTGTGTGGATGAAGGCTCGGGCAGGAGCAGTGTGGCTGGAGGTCTGAGCTGGACAGGAGAGGCAGCACATGGGAGGAAGGTGAAAAGAAACCGGAGAAACATGTCTCCTCCAGCTTTTCCTTCCCTGCCCTTCCTTCTCTCTGAAAAGCTGGCAGGGCTGCAACTTTTCTGCGGAATGAGATGACGGAAATTTGAAATGCCAAGTCGTGCAAGGTCCATGGCACACGCTGGAGGAGGCTGTGTGCAGATGCAGTGTGGGTGATGTCACCTTGTTTCTGTCTCCTGCGCCGGCACCAGCGATGGCTGGGCCAGCAGTTCCTCACTGCAGCTGGCTGTGCCCAGCCTGGGGTGCCCACACTGGTGACAGGGACACACTGAGATCCCCCCCAAAAAAGAGAGGAGACTTCCAGCTGAGTGTGAGCAGGTAGAGACGAAACAGCTTTGAAAGCTTTGCAGGCAGCACTCTCTGCGAGGTAGGGGAGATGGGGAGATGAGCCCCAGGATCGAGGAGCATCCTGTGTCAGCACAGCAGGCCTTGAGATAGGGCTGGAAAAGAAAGAGAGTCTGGGGGCAGAAATACTAATGGAGAGAAAAGAGTTTTGGGGGACATGCGAAGTCAGAAGTTTTCAGTCTTTTAAAAACTAAACCACGAGTTTTTCCCTCTGCTTTTCTCCATCCTTTTCTCCTGGGAAAGGGAGAAAAGTGGAGAAGGGAAATCGCTCAAGTGGTTTTGGGTGAGGGGGCTGGGGAGGGTTTGCCAGATGTGCAAAAATGCTGGAGAAAGCAAAAAACTCAGAGAAAAAAATTCTCTTTTGAGAGAGGCTACTTTTCCATTCCTTAAAAAAGAAAAAAAAGAAAAAGAGTTTTTAATGAAAATTTTCAGGCAGTTCCATTGTTTTGCTTCAGCCTTTGATTTAACTACTTGAGCAAGTATTTGACAAAACCCTCCGTGTTTTTCAGGAGGTTTCTTAAATCCCACCGAGGTATGGGATTATGAGAAACAACAAATGGCAAGCTGTCTCTAACCCCACAGACTTTCTCACTCTCGTTTTCTCTCTCACACTGGAATAAAAAATGCAGTGCTCCCTGCTGAGTTCTCTTTAAAATTCACATTGTCTCTTCAAATAAAGGCTGGGAGGGTGAGGTAGTGCTTTGAAAACCAGAACTCAGTCATACATTGCAGGGCCAGATCCTAGAGGATTATTCTCTCTCAGGACACTTTATAACTTCATGAGAACTTCTGGCCTGGCTTGTCTCACCAACTTAGTGTGAGTGGCCCCAGAGCATGGCAGGGTGACTGAGATCCCTACACCCCTTTCCATCAGGATGGCTGATGGAGACTCTTTAAACTACGATAAAGCAAATTCCATTTCTTTTCTGCCCTGGGCATGGTGGGGCCCGTTTTCTGTGCAGCCAGGGGATGCTCCCTGCATCCAGGCAGAGGGAAGCCCTGCTGCAGCATGACCTTCTCCATTGTGGCTGGCACAGGCTGGGCTGTGGTAATGTGGTTTTCCCCTGCTTTTGGTGTGATTTGTGACTGCAGCAGCCTGTGCTGCCCCAAGGCTGTGGTGAGCTGCCAGCATTGCCACTGGAAAGCTCAGAGCTGCATTAGCATCTTGCTCCCAGGAGAAGTGTCTGGTGGGGCAGCATGGCTGTGCTTTGCTTTCACAGGGGAAATAAATAGAGGGGCTTTTCCTCCTGACCCACCTGGCCTTTTGATAGCAAAAGCTTGGGAGCAAGGGGGTGAAGCTGGCAAGTTCCCTTGCTGTCGTTTCAGCCTTTCCTTCCCCACTGTGGCAATGAGAGAAATGAAGCTTGTGGAGGAGCATTGTACTGTAAACTGCTGCACATTTCTTTTTCTTAAATGATGCTATTGCCAGACCATTACACTGTCTTGGAACAAATGGATCTGTGCACAGACACAGCACCGAGCACAGACACATGGACACTGCGGCAGGACAGAGCTCCCCGTGCAGCACCCACACACAGGGGACAAGGCCATGGAGACCTCACCATGCCAGACAGGGAGCAAGGGTTGAGCAGACCCTTTAAGTGACATTGCAGCTTCGTGAGATTATGACGGTGCCCGTCATTCTTGCCGTACTATGTCTGTCATTTTTTAGTAAACAGAAGCAAGGAGCAACTGTTGTACTCTGGTCCGAGGGTTCAAGGGTTCAGCAGGGCTTGTTTACATCAGTGCACGAGTCTGTGTGCTGGGCTGGGGTATGAAGAAAAGTGACTGGAGCACCTTGGTGTCAGTGTTCCTGAAGTCTTTGCCCTGCTAAACTCCTGGAAACAGAAGATTGGTGGAAAAATGTCGGTTTCGACAAGCCTTTCATGCACATAGTTCAGACCTGTCACAGCGATGTCAAAATTCATCAGCGTAGTGAACCTCTTAAGCCTGGGGCAGAGCTGAACCATCTACAGCTCCGGTTCAGGAGGCACAGCCAAGCCAGCCCTTCAAGCCCTTCCGGGGAATCTCCCTCGCGGAGTACTTCAGAGCAGCCGTGGGTGGGAGCGCGGGTGCCAGGTGGGAACTCCTCAGGCCGAGCGATGCCCGGCCCTGGCTCCGGGCTGGGGGTGCTCGGGGTGCCCGTGCCGGGGGCAGAGCCGGGGCTCTCCGCGGGAGGGAGCGCCCGCGCGGGACCGGCCGGGCGGGCAACGCCGGGCTCCGCTCCGCCTCACTGGGCGGGCGGATCCCGGCTCCTGATTTTCCCGGGGCTGCAGAGGC